>JAUMIR010000003.1:106937500-107047500 GCA_030847615.1 Gambelia wislizenii | reverse complement strand
GAGGTTTTTAAACTCTGATTCTTAGAAACATGACACTTTCAGAGTTTTGGGAAGTCATGTTTTAAAAGATATCTTATATTATTACTTATCAGAGCCAGTCAGACTGAGATAGACAACTGCAGAAATTGTAAATACAGGCATTTGATATACATTAGTTGCAATGCATTTTGTGAATAAAACCAGAGGTTCGGTCATGTGTAGGCTCACTAAAAATAACCACTCAAAAACAGTATAGTGATCTAGCGATCTCTTGGAAGCCATGGGCTCCAGTGCGTACAGGTATACCTCAGTTAACAAAGCCTCTGACAAAGAAGCACCTTTTAACACCTTTTTCTGCCCACCGAGCCCGTCCACTTTTCCTCCTTGTCCTCCGTCTAGCTGGAACTTTTTTGAAGTTGCACTTGAATTGGGAAGGTGGTGAAGGACTAGAGAAACACAGACTGGGTTGTAACAGCGTGTCTGCAGTGAACAGTGCAATAAAGCTTGATCTGGGAAAGAATGGGAGACTTCTCAGCCAATCAATCCAATGCTAGTTGTCTATGCTTGCTTACAACAGGCAAAGCAACAGCCACTCTCTCTAGAATCCCTTACTGAACATGAGTGAACAGCAAATAGAGGGAAATGGGGGAAAGTGAATTAGCCTGCCTCACCAGCTCCTTCCTCCCCTCTCCTCATTAAAAAAATACAGAGCTATAAGTTTGACCACCAAAATGGAAGTCATAACCAAAGCAGAGCCTGGTGGAAGAAAATAATAATCTCTGGATACATTTTGGAAAAAGCTTTCCAATGGTCTGTAGAAGGCTCAAAATGCTTTTGTTTATTTATGCAAGGCTTTTTGGACCTGATTACTTCCATTCATATGTTCATACTGTTAGTTTTCAATAAAAAATTGGTGAAACATGCTGAAGCGTTCCTTTTCGTGTGGTTTAGGGACCTATCCCTATTCTTTCCATGCTATTTCTGCCTCTGGCACCAAATTTTCTGTTAAAGAAGTAATGCCCAGGAACATATCTACTTCATTAACTGAGGTATACTTGTACTAGCGATGCAAACAATTCTTGCAAATGTTCTTGTCCTTGACACTTTGAGATACCCCATTAAGAAATCAGTCAGCCACTGTGACATTTTCCCCATTTCTGGCCTATCCCCCAGTTTTCTTTTTTTAAAAAAAACATTTGTGCTAAAAATGTAGCTTTTTTGTACAAACTAATAAAACCCAATATTTTTTGTGTAGAAAATGTCTTCAACACAAAATACAGTGAGCAAAATCATTGGTTTTTGTTTTAAAATATTTTACCCAAACGACTCCCCTCCCCAATTGTGCAAAACCAATAAAAATGTATACAAACAGTTGTAATCTTGCCCACGAGTAAGAAAACTTTTGCAGTTCCTCACTCCTGAGGGTAACAACAACCAGATGAAGATTTATATCTCTACTGCATACACCATATTCCCATCAGGACAAAGGGCAAGTCTAGGCCTGCAGAAGAATCCATTCAGGGAGCTGTTTTTTTTTAAACTCAAAGAAGAGCTCTGTGTGTGCACTGAAACCTATACTGATAGAGAGAATATTGCTCCATGTTCTAAGTATTAAGTACAATATATGCAGAGCTTTTAAGGTCCAGCTGAAATATAATACACTAAAAGGACAACTGAGGAGGAAGAAAAAAAACGCCCCCTACTTTTCCCACTTACATAAGCATACCAACAGTATGGAATGTCTAAATACCCTAAAGGAACCAGCTCCTGTATGATGTTGGAAGCCAAGCAGGGTCAGTCCTGATTAGTACTTGGATGTGATACCGCCAAGAAATACCAGGTGCTGTAGGCTATATTTCAGGGGAGGGAACCAGCAAAACCACCTCTGAGGATTTCTTGACTAAGAAAATCCTGTGAAATTCATGGAATTGCCATAAGTCAGCAGGCAACTAGAAGGTCCATACACAGAGTAAGGAGAATTTCAACCCTGTCTTATTTATTTATTTATTCATTTATTTATTGCGAGGCCTTGGATTTTTAGCTTCTTTTTCTGCTGCTGTGCTCTTACTGGATTCTGGCAAAAGCATGTATTTAATATGGGTTGGATCCAGAGTTTGCCCAGTGGGATACTGAGCTTTGCATTCCACTCAGAAGAGCCCAGACAGCAGATGGGAAGAGAGGTGAATTTTGGCAGATTCCTTCTTCCCTGTTGTCCCCCAAAGGCTGCTGTTGCAGACGGAACATTCCTGAGCAGATCAGGGGAGGGGAAAGTGAGGCAAAGCAGGTAGAGAGAAGCCAGAGAACATGGTATCCTCCCTCATTCTGCTCATTAAAATGTATTCCTATAATAGAAGCTTTGTGGGTAGAAGAAACCTTGTGAGGGAAATTCTAGCTCCAGCCCAATGGTTTTATATTCAGGTAGCAAGGTGGATGTGTTGCTGGGCATTGCTTCTTTAACAGAAGCTTTGGACCCAGAGGCAGAAATAACATGAAAATAAACAGGGATTGGCTCTTACACCACACATGTACACGCGGAAGAAGAGCTGTTCAAAAATTTCAACAAACATTTTAACAAAAACTAACAATATGTGCATGTGAAATGAAACAATCAGGTCAAGTAAAATTTGTATAAATTAACAAAAACATTTTCAACCTTCTAGAGACCACTTCTTCCAAAATATATCCCAGGATGATTACCCCCCTCCTTTCAACAGCTTCCACCTTTCTTATGATTTCCATGTTGGTGGCTGTGATGACTCTGCTAACACTCACACACTGAGACAATTGCCATTGATCAGGAATGGTTTATTGAGCAGGAATGGTAACGTTCAGGATCATGTCAAAGACAGTTCTGAAGGCAAAGTTCAAAATACAAGGGATAATAGGATAGTTAGGTTTTGGTTACACACACACTTGCAAAGGCTAACGAGGAAGCATTCCATTGCCTTGCTTCCCACAGCCTTTTCTCAAAACACAATTGCTTATATGACCTTGGATGTCTAGCAGCAGATAGTATAGCCTAAAAAGTTTCTACAGCATGAGCTAACTTCCAGAGAGCTACATCTAATCCCAGTATGCTTTCTGCTCATGTCAGGCCCTGGCATGCTGGCTAGGCCTAACAGGCAATGCACACTCAAGCTAACTAACTATATAGTACTCATGCCAGGGTTCTGACAGTGGCCAAACTTATAGACCTATGCTCTTTCTTTCTTAATATACTGGGGGGAGCTGCTAAGGCAGGCTTATCTGTTGTCACCTTTTGCATTTTATGCATGCCCAGCAAGGGATTCTAGAGGGAGCTACTGTTTACCTTGCTGGTTGGAGGCAGGCACACAAAGCTACAGTAGGATTTTTGTTTGTCTGTGCCTTTAAGTCATTTTTGAATTATGGCAACCCTAAGGTGGACCTATCACAGGGTTATCTGAGGCTGAGAGGGGATTCAAATCCTGGTCTCCAGAGTTGTAGTCCAACAGTCAAACAACTATGCCACACCACAATCAGCTAGAGTAAAATTGTGCTTTTTCCTCACCTTAATCTCATTGTTTACAAAAGAGATAAGCTGCAACCTGACATTGAAAATCTATTTCTCCAGCACTCTATGCTCCCAATACTGATGCTGCTAAAAACCTTCCAGCTAGACAGAGGATGAAGAAAAAGGGGGGACTGACCAGGGGTATAAAAAGACTTGTACAAAGGAGCTTCTTTATCAGAGGCTTTATTAACTGAGTTATGCTTGTAATATGTATAGTATGTAGATTATATCTACACAATCTATATACTGTAGCTATGTATTAAGCTGTTGGGCTGGATCCAGAAATCTCTCTCTTCCTGCCTGTCTGTCTGTCTGCATGTGGTATTTTTTTTAAAAAAATACTTCAAAATGTTATCAAATAGTTATGGGCAAGCCTGAACTGTGCTATAGCCAACACAGAATAGCTTTCTGTGGCAAGGTGTCCCTCCACATAAAAGTTTTCATTCAACTCACTTTTGACCATGTGCAGAAGATCCTAAGAAATTACTTCAAAGACTAAAATGAAATTAATTCAAAGACAGAAATGAAACTGCATGGCTCCATTATGGTTTGAAGAGCCATGATGGTTTGAAGAGAACCATCAACAGACCACTTAGATTCAATAATGATATATATGTACCCAGGTTACACTATCACATTATGAGACCATTATTCACTTAACTACATAACTTATTCTGTTCTTGCATCCTTTCATGTTCAATGGGAGAGTGAGGAGTCAATGTGTTTAATTATATGGCTTTGAGGCTAGCAAGGAGGCACACAGATGGCTCAATAAGCATTATGTTCTATATATCTTAGGTCCTCATTCTACAAATATCTGTCTAAGCAATAGAATAGTAAAGAACGTCCACGGTACTTGGAAGCACATTTTGGGTATGCGGGGGAATAGGAAATAGATGACAGCAAGAACATAGCACACATTTTTTTCACATTCCTGAAATACTGAGAAATATTGCGTCAACACGTGCAACAAGTTACTTCTAGAGCTTCCAGGACTGTATTCTATCTAAGTTGCCCCATTTGAAACAGTTTTCATTTTACCTAATCCACAGTGTACCAAACCCCTTATCACTACAGCTCATCCAAGAGGGAAAGACATGATCAAACACATTTTTTTTTTTTAAAAAAAGGAGTTTTCAGGTTCTTGTACTGAGTCTGATGTTGGAACTAAAGATGAATTTTTGGCTATCTCTGGCTATCTCTGCCTTTCTCTGGGCAACAGAGTGACAAATGATTTGTATCAATGACCCATTCACTTTATGATGTTAGTACACAACGATCCAAAGGCTGAAGGGGTATGCATCAATGATTGCACCAAAATGCTTTTAAACACAGCAAAGATAATCCATGGTGTGCATGCCTCTAGCATTTAGGGACTGACTTTATAAACAGGAACACATTCTCAAATGCAAAACCACAGCAGCCCTGGAAGGTCAAATGTATTTTCCCCCACCTCTCTACTTTTGACAATGAAAACAAATAAGTAAAATCACCCTAAAGCTTTGTGCCAGCACCTAGATAACTTCACGCTTACAACATAGGTCACAATCCTAAATGTCAGCCAATTCTCATGCCAAGGTAATAATCTAAAATTTTTAAAAAAGAATATCTGAGGCAATCGTCACACATACGTCACTGATGGGGCAAAAGGGGCTAAAGTAATTTATAATTATATCCCCAGGACACTGCGAACTGAAAGGCCACTGCCTAAATTGGTGAGATTCATAATCTTTCATGGATGCATGCCACAGTAACACAGAGACAGTGACTTTCTGACTGACTGTGCAGAGGAGCGTGGAATGTGCTTGGCACCCAAAATCCACAACTGGATATACTGGAGATCCAAGGCAAATTTGTTCCTTCCTTCAGGAATGTTGGTGGGATTTTACTCTTTCACACTATATGAGCTCATGTAACCAGCAGAGGTTTCAGATTATTGGGGTTGGATGTGGTACTTCCAAACCTTTCATGCTATTACACTCTAACAAGAGATTTCATCAGAGTGGAGCAAGCTCTATCCTTAAAATCTCATTTTTTAAAAAAAGAGAGGGAAGAGGGGGAAAAGGGGAACTAAATTTGTATAGGTTGATGCATTAAAATAAATGCAGTGCTACTATTTCAAATAAATGATGGGGAAATAAATCATATTTAAACTGGTTTATGCATTAATGCTGATTAAAAACACTTACTGACCTTATTACTCATAGCAGAGTACTTTTCACAGCAGATATATTTAATCTAATGACATTTAGCTTGCAAAAGCTTTCTATCTAAAACCACCATCTTCCATCCACTTTATTTTAAAGTTGACATAGACTTACAGGATTTCTTCTCATTGCTCCTCCCACTGCTCTGGCAGCTTTGCTGTTGCCTGCCAGGTCTGCTAATTGCTTGTAAGAAACTGCCTCTCCGAATTTCACATCTCTCAACAGGGTCCACAACACTTCTCTGGTGAATGAAGCTGAAAGGAGGAAGAGAGAGGAAAAAATGAAGATGTAACACACTGTTCAGAAGCCTGGCAACAATGATGATGACTACAGTGGGCCCTCTGGATCTGGAGGCGTCAGATCCATTATTAAATGGCAGTGCCATGAATGTAGACATGCTGAAGCATGTGCATTCATGTTGCTGCCATTTAATAATATGGGGCACAGTCAGTTATGGTTTTTGGTATCTGCGTAGGGTCTGGAAACCGAACCCCCTGCGGCTCTGAAGGGTCCACTGTATTACTACTACTACTACTACCACCACTTCTTTCTTCTTCTTCTTCTTCTTCTTCTTCTTCTTCTTCTTCTTCTTCTAACTTACCAAGATAAAAATAATCAAGAAGACTGACATTTAAGCCAGGGCACAGACAGCAACATCTTCTCTTTCAAATTAGCACAGCAATCGGTTCTATTATTGTGTTCTATATTTAAATTCATGATTATTAGAGAGTGTGCTCCAAGTAATTGATCACTATTAAAAAGGCATTCAAGGCTTTGATTTTCCTATATTTTTAATTTGCTTCCAGTACAATTATCCTGTTAACACATACAACGTCTTTCCCATTAAATTGGCAGAGTATAAATTAGCATATAGACAATTTTTTTTAAAAAAAGAGTAGGGTGGGAGGGTGGTAGGAATAACTAGAAGTACTTATTTTATAAAGCTCTTGTATCTTCTAATTTCAAATTTCAGCTGGTCACACTGGAAAAGAAGCCCTGGAGTCATCAGAGTATATTATCCTGACAAACTAAATACTTTTAATTGTTAGCAAAGGCCTCCAAGCTATCTATCGCTCAGCATTCCAGATATTTAAGAAGCAGCAGCAGCAGCGTAATGACCAGCTGTGGTTTCCCTGAATATATGCTGCATATTTAAATGGGAAACTCTTGTTAAAAATTGAATACTTGTTCAATTTTTGTCTAGTCACCCTTGATTTTCATATGGTTGGTAATAAGGCATGGAGAGAATCAAACGAGCCCTTTCACGTTGCTGCAGTCTGGTAATAAGGTACTCGCCTATGGTGATTAAAAACTCCATGTCGGTGATCAGATATACTTCAATTATACTAGCATAGAAAGATTTAAAAAAAAAACATTACACCAGCATAACTAAGGGTGAGTCCAAACATTGGGGTGGGCCACAAGCTGCTCACCCCTGAATTACAGAGAGAAAAAGGAAGCAAAGGCATAATTGAGAAACAGTGCTTTGCAGTATTTCTACAGGCTGGAACACAAGAGATCACAGATGCACCTATCCTGTCTTTCTCTAACCTAGTAGGAGAGAGAAACATTGGTACACTTCAAACATTACAGGAGTCGTGTAGGAGGTTCATCTCATTCAACTGGTTGTATCTCTGGGGAGGGTCATCCTGCTTAGTTGCTGCAGTATTTAAAGCTCCACAATCAAGAAGGCAGTGCCAAGAAAACATATTCTAGGAGATAGACCCATGTGATTGACTATGCCCACATGGGCTCAGAGAGTGCCCACAGAAAGAATGCTACAGTCTATAATTTGGTCTTCTCAGCAAGGTTATAGTGATTAACAATGGTAGGCATACTATAGGTTGGCACAGATATAATATTCCTAGCTAGCTAACCATATTTCTGTACTGAGTAATCAGCAACGGGTGGGGAAAAGAGAAGAATGGATCAACTGGTAGATCCTAGTGTGATTTGCTTTAAGAACACTAGTGCTGGGCCACAACAAAGATCTATCAAGTACAGAATTCTGTTTGCACAGTGGCTGACCAGATGTCTATATGGACCGGCAAGGATTTTTGGCTTCCTATGACTCTCTATCCCTGGTCTCCTTTAATTATTCTCTTGAAATGCAAAACATTTTGAGTAACGAGAAGTTGACTTTTGTGTGAATTCATATGGGTCCTGATACTGAAAGCATATTCCTGGTTCAGAATCCTGAAATTCAAAGTGCATCTTTTTTTTTATATAATGGTAGGTTCTGCTTGGTGGATCTCAGGAGTTCTAGTATAAAACAAAATAGAGCTCACAATCTTGAACTGTGCTGCAGTCTTGTGCTGCAGTCTCTGGTTTTTGGCCTTCCTTGTAACTCTCCAAGCAGAGTATGAAAATATTTGTGGACAGCAGCCCTCAGAGCATCCAAATTGGGTAAATTGAGCCTACTATGGATTCCTTCCTACTTCCCAATTTAAGGGCATTAGCAGTGAAAAAACTCAGGTTAAAATAGTAACTATGTTTCTTTTTGAAGCTCCCATAGTGAGATTTTTCAAGGGGTGGAGAATACTTTTCTATTGTAGTAATTTTTTAAAAACACTAGAAAAGGACTCTTTCTTTGTTCTTAAAAGGAAGCCACCTACTTTTACGTTTGTTTTAAATAAAAAAAATATCACTTCTTAACTGAACAGAATGATAATCGCTTCATTGAAAAAAAATCTGTTTAGCTTTTATTATAACATTAAGCAAATTAAACATCAGCATAATCCAGGTGATACTAGAAAAGGGTCATCAAAGAAATTAACTTTGTTGTTCATTAATTTACATGGATTAGTAGAGGGCGAAGAGATATCAAATCTGCTCTAGTTTTTTTATGATATAATTTCAAACTGTACACCATTTGTGGCACTAGGGTGACTTTGGGGTTAATCAGACTGATTTGTCCTTTTAATTGCTTTCTATTCAAAGAAAATTCATTAGATAATGTTCTCTTCAAAATTCATGAATCAATTTAACTGAAGAAACCATATTAACAGCTTTGGGTTCATTAGCACATGGAGTTGTGTTACTAGCTGATTGCTAGGAGAGTTTCCTTAGGCAAACAGATTTTGTTTACTGTCATTCCTTTCAAAAAGCCTATTTGAAATCCAATTGTAACAAAGGGGAGAGTGGATTTCCCCCATCCCATTTCATCACATGGGTTGACTCTGACCTGTGAGTTGCTTTGCCTGCCTTTTGATTATATAAGGGTGAATTTCAATAATTAATTTTGGAACCAAAGGCCCTTATCAGTTTGCTCTTGACTTAAGCTTTTGATCATTGCATGGGATGCATTATTGGGAAATACAGTCTCACAGGCATTCATAGCACCCTCCCCCCTTGCCTTCTCCTGGCATTTCAGCTTCCACATCAAGTTAACAACTCCTTTGGGTAAATAGCAAGAGTGTTTTCTGTATAGACCATCAGTGATGTGCCACCACCATAGCGGAAGCTAACTGGAAAAAAAGCTGACAGATTTTATAACGGCTAGTAGTGTGAAAACGTTAGCCTCAGGAGAGTAAAGAGGAAGAAGCAGAGGGTAGGAGTAAATCGGGCAACTGAAGTACATAAGCGGTCATATCTCCAAGGATCAGATTGGTGCTATTCAACTTGGTCATTAATGATATGGAATTAGCAGTGAGCAGTGGGGTAGCTATGTTTGTGGATCACACCAAGCTGTTTAGGATGCTGACATCCCAAGTAGATGTCTCTAGTCTAGTGGAATGGAGAACAAAATGGGAAATGAGATTATGTTTAAATTCGTGTATGTTGGGTCCCCCTTAGAGATACTAGCAGGACTGGAGTATTTAGGGAGAGGCGTGGCAAACTTGTAGCTCAGTTAGTATGCCCCCCAGCAGTTTGCACTGAACAATCAGCTTTCACAGATAAGGCTGGCAGCAAATGCTCTACCAACACAGGAAACAACATTGACCACCAGCTCTGGGCCTTTCTACACTGCAGAAATACATCAGTTTGACACCACCTTATCTATCATAGTTCTGTCCTATGGAATCCTGGTATTTGTAGTTTGTGAGGCACCAGAGTTCTCTGATAGAAAAGGCTAAATACCTCACAAAAACTACAAATACCAGGATTCCATAGGCTAGAACTATGTTGGATAAACTGGTGCCAATCTGCTGTATTTCTGCAGTGTAGACAGGTCCTCTGTGAGGGGCATCCAAGCCAGTTCAGAGACTCTCCCCTATTCTTGAACCCAGACTACTGTTCTACATGCTCCTCTGTCAGTTTTTATTTACCCAGCTTCTGACTGAAACCCTGGCTCTCAACCTCTGGGCTGCAAAGCAACCACATGGCTTCTCAGTTCCCCAAGTGAATTACGACAATGTTAAGCAGCCTTTCTCAACTTTTTTTACCCTGGTGGAAACCTTCAAACAATTTTCAGGTCTCAGGGAACCCCTGCTTAAAAATTATTATATCTACAGCTCAAAAAAGGGTTTTTTTCCCCTTTCCAATCTCAATTTCTCACGGAACCCCTAGCAACCTCTTAGGGAACCCTAGGGTTCCAGGGAACCCTGGCTGAGAAACATTGATGTAAAGCCTGGCTGTGCAACCTGGAATTTTCAGAAACTGTGCAACTTGCCACAGGTGCTCAGTAGTGTTGCAACCACTTCTCAGATCTTTCCATTGCACCACCATTGAGGGTGAGAACATGCAGGGATGACTCTGTGTTTCCCAGTGCTATCAGATCAAACAGATATTTCCTCTTTCTGACTGATTCGCAGGGTACTTTAAAATTCCTTTTGTTGATATTGTTGATCTTACTTGACCACTGGGAGTTGGCTCAGGGTGCAGGGTTTTTTTTTTATTACACATCTCTCCAAAGCTTTACAGCCTTCCAAGTTGCCCACATTTCTTGATTTCCATCCATCCATCCACAACCTTTATTAGGCATAATACAACATATACATATAACAATACGACAATAGGATTTCAAGGATCATTTTTAGGCAGGTTAAGCCATATCTTTGCTGCCTCAACCAAAAAGTTAGCCATTAGTCTGGTAATATGCGGATTATGATCTTCCAATAAGAATTCCACTGATAATCTATCTGTACAGATATTTCTTTTCAATAACCTCCTTATCAACTTTTCCCTTGGAATTATATACAATGGGCAAATCAATACAATATGATAGAGAAAAAACATCAGGGGCTTGAGCACAATGACATATATGATTCAAAAAAGGAGTCTGCAAATATCTACCCTTGGTCACATTAGAGGGATGCACATTCAACCTTGCAAGTAGAAAAGCCTTCCTTGCCACCAGCAATGAGAGAGTTTGAAAATAATCTGGGATCCCACCCTGTATGGGTGGGATACCAAGCATCACTGGAAAACAAACCCTAGGAGGTGTTGGATAAGACAGCTGATGCTCCCTCTCAGCAAGACAGAGCCTAATAGTTTTAAGACCTTCCTTTTCAGATAACAAAAAGAGATAATCAAGGTTTATACCCATAGACACTACTTTGCTTTCATTAAATGTTGCCCATCTAGTGTAGCAAACATCAGATAGAAGAAGCATAAAAGGCCAGATCTATTGGGCCTAAACTGGATCTTAAACCACGATCTATAAGTCAACAGCCAAGCTTCAGTTTCAAGAGAATTCAAGCCCAATTCTGCATAAAGAGTCAGATGGTGTACACAAGGGGGAACCGCTAATATTCTCCTGAAAAAAGAAGTCTGCAGTCGTTCAGTCTCCTTATTAAAGGCTGGAATCCAGTAAATATACTATAAAGTAATTGCAGTCTTAATTTGGCTTTATAAATTTTTAAGGCCACCAGAATATCCTGATTACCTTTTTTATAGTAAAAAGATTGCATAGCTGCCAAGGATCTTTTCCCTGCTAGAATTACTTTATCTCTCTGTTTACCCCAGTGTCCATTAAAATGAAAAAGGACGCCAAGTTAAACATACTTCTTGACCTGCTCAATTGTCTGATTACCAACCTTCCACATTCTCGGGGCCAATCTCTTAGAAAATACCAGTATTTTGGATTTGTCAGAATTTACCAGCAGGTGAGATTTATCACAATGTTCAAAAAATCTTTTTAAGGTTCTTGCCAACCCCACCTGAGTTAGAGAAAGTAACAATGTGTCATCAGCATATTGGAGTACAAATAGTGGTCGATTACCCAGTGATGGTAGATGAGAGTCTACTGTGGCCATAAAGGCAGGTAAATCAGCCACAAATAAATTAAACAGGTGAGGAGCCAACACACATCCTTGTCTAACACCTGTACCAGAGTAAATAGGGTCTGTTAATAAGCCAGTTTCAGAGAACTTCACTCTACACTGATTATTTGTATGAAGTTGGCTTAGAAGAAATAACAGTCAAAAATCTATATTAAGCCTACCAAGCTTGTCCCATAATAGTTGCCAGTGAATTGAATCAAAAGTGGCCTTCAGAGCGAGAAAAGCCACATATAATTTGCCTTTAGGGTGTGACAGGTATTTATTTACGAGAAATGAAAGCACTATTATATGATCCTCAGTGGACATGTGTTTTCTAAATCCCACTTGCTCCGGACCTATCAACCCTTGAACATTCATCCAACTCAGTAATTTCGTATCCAAATAACTGGCATAAAGTTTGCATACTACCGATAGAAGACTTATTGGGTGATAATTACCAGGATCCTGTCTACCCCCCTTTTTAAAGATAGGAATTATGATGGAATCTTTCCAATCAGCTGGAATCTCACCAGAGTTATTGACAAGAGTAAATAAATTAGCTAATGCCTTTGTCTATTGCTCAGGGCAAAACTTCAAAATTTCTGCCAGGAGGCCATCATATCCTGGGGATTTGCCAGATTTTAATTTTAAGGATCAACTGATGCACCTTGTCAGCAGAAACTGAACTCCATAGATTAGGAGGATTTTTTATTAGTAGATTTCCCTCAAATGCTTGTGTACTCACTTTTTCGGTATAATAGGAAAACCATATAAAGGGGTATATATATATTTCCTAACCACTACCTAAAATGTTTTTGCATCTTTGGATGTCAGAGCATTATCCAAAGACCTCCAATTTTGCTGGGAAAATACCTTCCTTTTACCGTCCACCTGTTTGGAGTATTCTTTACGGGCTTTATAATAGGGCCCAAAATTCGCCACTGGATTGGCCAACGCCTGATGGAACATTTGTCTTAATTTCTGTTTCCAGACAAGACAACTCTTGTCAAACCTTGTTCTTCTACCTTTTATGTAATTAGGAGGAGAAGAGGCCTTATTTTGGAAAGTAGTCACAATATCCATATATGCCAACAAGGCTTCATCTATCCTAGTACTAATAGTTAAAACATTAAAACAATTTAGAACCCAAACATCCTTAAAACTATTACTAATAAAATCTTCCATTTTAAGATCCCAACGGATGAGTTTCATTCTCTCATATCTATGGGCAGTCAAATCACTTCTCAAAAATGATGATACTGGCTCAGATCAGTTAAAGGAAACATATAAAGGTAGATAGTCACTTTCAGTCCTTTGACAAATCTCAAAATCAGCAATGAAACGCAACAACTCAGGACTGATTATTATATAGTCAATAATACTTCTCCCTATGGGTGAATTATATGTAAATCCATCCGTTTTTGGGAACCCTTCAGACCATTTAATATTAAACATGTGTTACTAATACAAAGATTAATCAGAAATGTCCCATTATTATTAACTTTTAGATCCTTGCCAACACGGGGAAGGTTCAGCGGGAAAGGTGGCAAATCTGGATCAATCATAAGGTGCTCACAAAGATAATCATTAGAAGGCCCAATTCCTGCGTTAAAATCACCCAATAAAATACACCTGGAAGTGTCAAACCTATTGGTAATATCTTCAATATAGCTAAACAGTTGGTCACAATAAGTGGTCAGATTAGGCTCATTAAAAGTAGGAGGGATATAAATATTAAACAAAATTATCTTATCCTTCCTTTATTGCAGAGAAAGAGCCTGCACTATTGGTGCACAGGGTGGCAATACTGTATATTTAAGACAGCTAGATAGTTTTAGAAGTATGGCCAGCCCCCCACTTATTTCTACCCCATTTGGAAGTTCTACTTGCAGGCACACAGAAGGATACAAAGCCTGGCAATACAATATCGTATGGGCACCATGTTTCTTGTAAACATACAATGTTAAATCCACCAATATTGGATTTCCTGATTTGAAAGTTACCTGGCATCTACTGTTAACATCTTTCTTGGTGTCAGGCAAATACTTAAAAAAAATTACACTAAATTAATGTTTTACTATTATTTTAATCTTGTGGATTTTTATCTCTCTGTTCCCCATGTTAACTGAGCTGGCTTCATGATTTTATCTCTTTGCTCTCAGTTTTAACTGATTGTTTTAGTTGTATTGTGTTTTTGTTTGTTCCTTTTATGGAATTTCTATTGCAACTGGTTATTTTTATGCTATAAATCACCTAATGAACCCATGTTATTGGGTAGCACGGAAATAATCTCAGATATGCTACATTTGTTACTTTGTTGCTTACGTGTAACTAAGAAACTAAATGTTACACATAGCTAAGTTACAGAGTTAACTAAGTAACATCCCCCAACCTATCTTAATAGCCAGCAGCAGGATTGGGAAAAGAAGATCAGTTCATCTGCTGATCAGGGCACAAAGAGAATGATGTGGGTTTTTTTTTAAAATAACACTGATATTTAATCCTCTCTTAACTAGTAATCAATTATTTAGCTGCTTTTAAAAAATTATTGTAAGCCACCCTGAATACCATTTTGGGAGAAAGGCAGAATATAACTGTAATAAATGAATGAATGAATGAAGTTTAAGCACCCCTTCTGTCAGCAAGCAAAGCTGTGGCAAGAACCTGTGACAGGACCCCTGCTTCTGATTTCTGCAGCCAAACTCATTGGCAGGAGGGCTTTGGAAACATCCTGCTTGAGCCTTGACTGGCAGCTGAACACCTCCCTCACTTCATCTGGCTGCTGGCTGTTAAGATGGACTGCGGGGAGGGCATTACATAGCCTTACTGACTACAGAGCAGTTACAGATCAGTAACTCTAGGTTATGAATCTATAACTGCAAAACTGAAAGCTAGCTATTGTAAATATGAACACCTATAACAGAACTAAAGAATTAAAGCAAGATATCAGTGGTAGATAGGTAAGCTGATGCCTTCTAGATGTTTTGGACTACAGCTCCTATACATCTCAACCATTGGCCATGCTGGCTAACATTTATGGAAGTTGTGGTATAAAAACCACCAGAAAGCATTAGGTTTCAATATTGCTGCATGCCCTTAACTTGAAACATATCTCATTTAACTCAGTACAGCTTTCTCCTGAAGAGATCTGCACAGGATTGCACAGTATGTGTAAGCTGCTTTGGGTCCCATGCTAGGAGAAAAGCAGGGTATAAATTGGTTAAAATAAATAAATGCATGGATTTAAAGCACGAAGGCAAAGATCACAATCTTCCCTGACAGCAGCATCCCCTTCCTTCAAAAAGGAAGAACCACAAAGGCCTGGCATAACAGGGGAAATAGACAAGACCTTTACAAAAAATCTTAAGGAACAGAATGAGAGACACAAGTAAATTTTATTGTAACACTGAACTGTTATCAACCCCCCTCAAAAATGTTCCAAAATCTTTACTGGAAGATTAAATGATAGCATTACGAGCAAAAAGATGATAAAATGTTGTGTGTGATGTTGTTTTTGTTTTAAAAAATATTTGTCAAAATGTATTATTCAGGAGTATATATATACAACATGTTTTTTTCCTTGACTCAAGACACTTATACTGTAGCTCAAAATAATACAATATCTTACAAAGATATGCACATAGTTTTATAAATGTATCTGAAATGTTAATTTCACCCTGTAGGCAGCAAACACATTAATTAGTTTACGGCAAGCAGCTTGGTGACTGTGCCAAATATTTTTATTACTAAACTCTCTGCTAGTGCCGTAAATATAATCTGCTCAAAATAAGGAGAAACGCTATCAGTTTTCAAATACAGCTACAAACCTGAGATATTGTTAAACATACAGGGAAATTATACATTAAGAACTGCATTCCCTGTTTATAGTTCTTTATAATGTTCTTTGTTGAAAGAGATCAAACTTGTGACAAAGCTGAATTGTAAATTGTCTGAAATAAATCTAGTACCCAGTGCCTCTGACACCATGCTAAACAGCATATAACAGAAGTACATAAAGCTCAAGGGAAGTATTTAATTCAAGTTCATAAATATCCTTGAAAATCTCTGCTGCCCTCTATTTTGCCAACTGGACAACTGGCACAGTAAAACATACCCTAGATGTAGCCAACTACAGACTATGGCAAGGGCAATCTCTTATAAAATACATTGTTATAAAAGGGACACCAACCAAAATAATACTACCCCAAGTAGTATTATTACCTTTACAGCACATCTTCCTATTAGGAGCACAAGGTGGCCTACATACTCTTCCCTATGAGATAATTTAGGTTGAGTGAGAGTGATTAATCTACCATTGTCCAGTGAACTGCATGGCTGAGTGGGGATCTAAACTTAGGGCTTGTCTACATCAGACTATAAAATGTGGACTGATGCATACTAATGCCAATTGGCAGCAGCTTTCATTTGTCTCCATGATTTTTGGGGGGTAAGATTGCAGGCATGCAAAGCTATCTGTGTTTGTTGTTGAAACAGGCATGCCTGAAAATCAAAATGGTGGGCGTGAGTGAATTACTCACATTTTTATTGTCACCAGTTGCCACTGCCAAGCAGTTTTTTTAAAGTGCATATCCAAGATGCAGAAGTGCGATATTCCACTTAAATAAACAGAAGAAAAAGAAGAAAAAAAGGCTGTTTTGTTGCTTCAGTATATGATCGCTACAGTGAAAATTCAACATGGCAGTTCAGGGCACTTGCCTTGCTAGCAAGCTCCGCCCCTGCAAATGTCCAGCCAACCAGCTTTCCACTTCCGCTCTTATGGAGAATGTGCATCAAAGCTAATCAGTTGTCCCCATGAGTGGGAATGCACATTTTCTCTGGCTTTAAAAAAAAATATATGGGAAAAGCTGCAAAGGCTTTTCACACTGAGTATTTGGCATTTTTAGCCTCCCTCCTTCTGAATAAGGTGAATTAATGTGGGATCTCATTTAGACAAATTGTATTCTCCTTGAATTCTATGAGGATTATTTTCCTCCTTAGGGTCTCCCTTAGGGATATATGTCTTTGCTTAGTTCATTCTTTCACACATGTGAACCAAAAATAAAAAAATAAAAAAAATAAAAAATTAAGATTAAAAAAATCCAAAGTTTTTCACCCTGCTAGGTGAAATTATGAGAGATTTTGTATATTTTGGTGATTTTCCACATATTGAAGATTTAAAGGAAAATACTGTGAAGCATTTCTCAAAAAACATTGCATTTTACACAAAACATTTTTTGCCCAACATATTATAGCCTTGATGTAAACTTTCACAAAAAACAAAAAAACAAAAAAAAAAACTGGGAAATAGAAAATCATACAGTAGTAGCAGACAATTATTTCAATGTTATCAAAGAGAAAAAGCTAATTTGCAAACAGTTTTTTAATCCCCAATCTTCTCAGTCTGGCACTCTAACTTTTTATGGTATCTTTGCTACAAAACTGTTTTCCTTATACTGAAAGGACAATGAATACTAACAGTGCTTAAATAATACCTTTTATTTACAAATCTACAAGCAGAACTTTTTGGGAGCAAGCAGACTCCAAAAACAAAACATTACAACTTCTAGTCCTATAATCAACTATCACAGCTTTTCATCAAATGTAGTTTCCCAGTTTAGCTAATTCCATCTCACTTTGACCAAGTTGCAAACTATTTCCTTTGCTGCCACTTTGCAAAAAGCATATCCTCTGACTGTCCTAATTTTTCAGGGACAGTCCTGATCAATTCTCTGTCTTCTCACTTTTCAGCTGCTTTTAAAATGGCCTGGTTTCTCTCTCCTCCTCCTCTCACTTTTCCCCTTTGTCTTGCTTTGCCACAGGTGTCCCAGTTTTTAACTGTGAAATGTTGGAGGGCATTGCAATGGTCTAAATACCCTAAAGACACCAGATCCTATCTGATCTTGGAAGCTAAGCTAGGCCAGCCCTGGTTAGTACTTGGATGAGAGAGTGCTAATGAATGCCAGGTGCTGTAGGCTATATTTCAGAGGAAGGGATTGACAAAACTACCTCTGAGTATTGCTTGCCTAAGAAAGCACTGTGAAATTCATGGGGTCACCATACGTCCACAGGCGATTTGAAAGCACACATGCACATGCACAACATAGGTTGTCCATTACAGAAACAACTTTGTCCATTTGCTGCCACTGGAAAACATAACTATCATTCATTTCAGGAGCCATTACACAATTATGTTTGTAGGTAAAAGTATAGCCCATGATATGTATTTTGCAGCATGACATGTATTTCATTATTTATTTTAATAGTTAAAACACTGGATTCCTCATGGTCCAAGATATTTTCAGATGCTGCTGGGAAAACTCAAAAGAGAGAAAGTTTATCTAATCTTCAGTTGCTTTCAAAATGGCAGTAGAAAAGATGCACCATAAATCATAAAACAAACTTTTGGTTTGTTCTTCACTGGATTAATCTTGCTCAAGTTAAGTTTTGCATCTTGACAAAGATTTAATCAAGAAATAATAAAAATAAACAACTTTTCACAGAGCTGTACATTATCAATGAACACATTGATGTGACGAATGTTGCTGTCCTTGAGCAAGCAGGGATCACCAGCATTGAGGCCATGATATTGAGAACACAGCTGCGCTGGGCAGGGCATGTTTCTAGGATGGAGGACCATCGCCTCACAAAAATAGTACTCTATGGTGAACTCGCCACGGGTCAGCATAAGAGGGGCACTCCAAAAAAGCAATACAAGGACTCCCTGAAACAACATCTCAGGCTCAGCCAAATTGATCACCAACAATAGTCTGCCCTTGCCTCACATCAGGAGGCATGGAGACGCACTATCCACAATGCTGCAGCCTTATTTGAGAGCTCACGCCGAACAAGTCTTGAAGAGAAACGACAATGCAGAAAGAATCACAACCCAGAAACATCACCCAAGGAGACCTTCTGCTGTGCTTTCTGCAACTGGGCTTGCTTGTCTTAGCCTTTTTAGTCATCAGCGCGCTTGCAGAAAGTGTGGGATGACTCCTTCCCGAATCTTCATTTGCAAAGAATAGCCAGAGATATATAAAGAAAAGGATTCATCTGAACCATTTTACAAAAGGAAGTTTGAAACTGCATGCAGTTGTTACTTGTCTTAGGGCATGATGCAAAAACAAACCAGGAAACTTTCATTAACCATAGTTTCTCATTTTGTCCAAACCAGAATGTGTCAGTTCAGAACCAGTTCAGAGCAAGCCAGTTATTAAAGCAGCATCAAACCATAGCTTATGTACTATCTCAGCTTGTTTTAAAGCTGGTGTCCAGTTTTAAAAGGAAATGGGAAATGATAGGTAAGTAAGCAGTTCCCAGTTTTTTGCTTTTGTGTTTGGAAGGAAATTATAGAGTTAAAGACTTCTTGGTTTGTTTTCAGTTCTTGACTAGGAAGAACAAAATGGCTGGTGTGTACCTTAAGCCTCATTCATATTTCAGTTTATGAAGCTTAAATATTCATTATCCTAACTCAGGCCTGACTCCCTTTCAGATTTGCCTCTGCCATACTTCCTTCCATGATGATACTGTGATGTGGTGTCAGCTTCAGAGTGGAACATACATGCCTATCTTCTTTCCAGCTACTTTCTATCCAGCTACAGAGTATTTAAAGATTGCCTATCTGGTCCACATTTGAGCTGTAATGTTAGAAAAATTACAGAGCATTTAAAAGTTACTCTTCTGGAAGATAACCCCTAGAATGCTGCCAGGGAGGAGGGTTTTAGGAGTTGCTGTCCAAAAAGGTTAATTTTACTATCTCTGGAAAATTGTAATTTGGAAACAAATTCTGAAATTGTGCAAATGACTAGAGAAGAATAGATCAATAGTCTGAGGTTTTACACAGGCTATAACCTTTTACAGAAACAAAAATACTATGCAGGGTAACTGACCCTTTGAACCACAAATAAAGTCTGTGATGTTACTGTGAGAGAAAAACCAACAGAAAAAACAAAAAAAAACCCAACCCAGGGATGGGGGAGGGAGGGGGAGAGAGAGAGAGAGAGGGGGAGAGAGAGAGAGAGAGAGAGAGAGAGAGAGAGAGAGAGAGAGAGAGAGAGAGAGAAACTGATAGCAATTCTTACTCTTGGCATATTGAATTCCAGTGATAGCTACTACAGCACAGACCTTCATTCTAAGATCACCAGTTGTGACTGAGTTCTACTTTCAAAAGTGGTTAAAATAAACATACATTTCTTTATTTATTGCCACTAAGTGGTACATAACCACAAACATTTAGGATCAAGGCCTATACAGATCACTGTTATCAATGGACACAGAAATGAAAAAAGGTATTTTCTCCTTCAAAAACTGGCAACTTTATCTAGAGTCTCAAGTAACTATTGAATTTAAGTGCATGAAATAGCTGGGTAGCACTTTACCCTAAGTAGCCACTACGTTTGCTTTTTCTTTCCTTGCTTCAATAAGCATTAACCTCAAAGAGATAGCTAGTTACTGATCTATCAAAGTCATTGGTAATTTATTAAATATATGCACAAATGTCTTCCAAATGCTTTAACTAGTTTTTATGTATTATTTTATTACCAATTATCATTGTCCTGATGTATGAATTTATTTTGGTTTCATCTAGGGTATATCCTTTTTCAGTAACAACTTTCTTTACCCTTGGAGGAAACCTGGTTCTTTTATTACATGGGATGTTGCTAAGAGTTACAAAATATCTTCAGTTCTCTCAAATCAGAGCAGTTCCTTCCAAGTCATTTTTTCAAATATTGATAGCAGCTTCAGACAAATGGCCATGAGCATACCAGTTATGCTGAAGTTTGTTGCTAGGCAGGGGGGCTCATCTAGAAAACCAAAAAGATGCTGAAGATACTTGAGTTGCAGATATACAACCTAATAGAAAATTATAGCATTGTGGATCAGATGGGAATGACTTTTTTTTTAATCACTGATGACCTCCTGGAATCTCCTCCAGTGAAAGGTTTTCCTATTGCATAGTCAGATACAGAAGAGAGATTGTATCTAGATGTCCCTAACCCTCTTTTCCCCCCCTCTTTGTATTATTTTGTTTTATTCATCTTCCTTTTGGGAAATTTAGTTGCCTCCTTAACTCTACTCTGATGGTGTTCCTGCTGCTTCTAACACTGTAGATAAATCTACCTGACAGAGGATGCTGCAGAGAGACAAAAGTCCATTCCTTATTTAAAAGGACACAGTAGATATTTAGCCTCTCAAACGACACCAAGAAGGAATCTGACTTCACACTGAACTCTGGTCTTCTACTTTGTTGAAAATGACTGATTTTACAAAATGCAGAGCTCCTCAAAGAGACACTTGAAAAACAAGGAAGTGTACTTCTGAAGAGAGGAGGGGAGGACTGTGTTAACATGCATCTCCTCATAAATCAGTCCCATTGAGTTCAATATGGCTTGCTGCCACTCGCCTGACACTAACCCCCAATGAATTCAGTGGGACTTACTTCTGAGAAGCCATGTACTATATCGTTAATACTGAATCTATCCAAATTTAGCCTTCCATTGTGGGATAGAAATTTCACTTCTTCCATAATACCTGCAGGAATTCCAATTTATGGTGCCAGTTTTCTACTCAAATAGTACTTTCCTGAACAAAGTGTTCAGGAAACAGTTACAGCATTTGTTTCTTATCCAACCAAGATATATAATCATTGTGCATGTGTGCATACATGCATATAAGTAAGATTGCACCATTCCATTCATTTAGCTTGAATATGCTTATATGTTTTTGTTTGTTTTTTTTAAAAAAACACATATGTGTAAACTACAGTGTCGGAAGTATTGACTGGATTTTGATCTTGCTGCCTTCATTATTACTCAGTATTTCTGCTAACAACATAACTCAAACTCATTGTTTTCTACATTTCACACATTAAGGAAATCTCAGTCATCAGGTGTTGCAAAGAGTTAATGCCGTATATTTTTCATTTAAGGACTGTGGAAGCCTAGTCAGGCTAAGCATTATTTCACTCTCATGAATATAAATGCTCTGACAATCTAAGTCTAGTTTTCAGTGCACTGGAACACAATCTCCTGCCTGATATTGCTAGGACATAGTGTAGCGTTAGCCTTTGGAAATGAATACTTTGTCTTTCTGAGGTGCCGAGAAAATGATGGACTCACCAGCTAAATTCCACCTCCAGCTCCTACCATCTGACAACAGATCAATTTAAGTCTTTCATTTTGGTGAAATCAACAATTTTGAAATAAAAGTTTCTCAGATCAGACAAGGCTTTTAAATGCATAAGTGTTTTCATAGGAGCAATAGCAAGTCTCACTCCGTTTTACACACAAATGCACAACAGCACTCAAATGTGCCAACTTAGGTTGACACAGTTGTCACTCAAATAACGGCAAAATGACTGAACAACATGTGGTGGTTATTAACAGTTTGGTGTATGGAGTTAAGTGCTCCAAGCAAAACAGATACAGGAACTTGGACATTATCTGCATATTTTTTTAAATTAGGAAATAAACCCAAATTCACATTTCCCTGCTTTAGAGACCTGTCCCATCACACTATATTATAAATGCTTCAAATATTAATCAATGTGTGATGATGATATTCCCGAAATAGCCTACTCAACAACAAGAACTGAACCAACTTCTTTTGCACATTGGCAGAATCACTGTAGCTCATGTCTCCTTCAGGGCATAACCTTGTTATCAAAACAATAAAAAGGTAGAAAAATCTGATATGAAACGACACAACTTCATCAATTGATGCACAGCAGTGTTTCAGACACTGATGTCCCTTCATCATGCCCAGATTGTAAATGACAGTTAGGACAACGTCAAGTCACACCTTTCCTTTTGTGCCTTTAAACACAACAAAAGATCGCAAAGGGATGATGCACAATACATATTTTATGCACGAGGCACATTATACTAAATATACTAATAGCCATTAAAAATGCATTAAGGTGCCATCAGTGTATACATAAACATGGCCAGAAACTCAAAAGTGCTATCCATGTACAGTCAATTATGAAACATATTGCTACCACCTTGGCCTTTCTCAAGAAGCTGAATGGGAAACAGTGTTAGCTTTATTAGCAAACATATCACGCCTCTCCCATGCTTCTAAAAATACGTTTTCTCCTAAACTAGGACTGTGCCCCACAGTCACACTGAACTGCAAGAAGAGGAACCATATAATCAACATAATTTGACTTAACTTCAGGGAATATTTACAAAATCTAAGGGGGATACATTTGATTGATATCTACCCATGTGACTTATTAGGCTTTGTCTAAAAAAGCCCCAAGGTACTGTTAAATAATTTTTCATTGATAATCATGCTGTCTCTGCTATCAGCTAACTTTTGAAGACCAACCCGACAGAGAGGAGCTAAGCCCCTTAATTTCTTAATAAATTATTCTTTACCATAGGACGGGGATTATACCATGTAGAAGGCATATCATTACTGACAGAGCTGTCAGAGGGACAGGTGAAAGGAAAACTGGCAAGCTTTAATTTCTCTGCTGAGAAATAAGGGGTTCTTTTGGGATTAATCTCAGTATCAACATTGAGCCTTCGCCTCAGGGCAGCTGAGGAATTCAAAAGAAGTTGTGACTGAAATTTGAGTGATGGAATCTAACTCAAATTGCGCAGCTGACTTTGGTTTCTCACCTATTCAAATGAGGAAGAGGCAGTTCAGGTAGAAGTAGGAGTAGCAGTAATAGTACTAATAGTAGGAGTAACAGAAACAGCAGTTATTGTAGTAGTAGCTACACCAGTCCCTGTGAGTAGCAACTACTGTAATGAGCTGTCCTGTGACTTTATTAAGGCTACTTACATGCAACACACACTCAGGCAACCTTGATAACAAGGAGATCTATTTCAGGCTCTTCTTTGCCTCAAAACTCAGAAACTTCCTTTCCTTTCATTCATTATTCAGATATTAAATTGGTCAAAGATTATGGGTGATCATTACATATTTGCATTTTACATTCATGAAGAGTGTTTCAACAACACACAAGCCTCTTCAATAAAGTTTTAGACAGGCACTATGCTTGAATCAGAGGTAATATTTACATTTGTAAAAAGCTGTATTTCACAAACAAATGAGCTTCATAAAACTCTGAAACTATTATATATTAGGTCCTAAAACCCCAATAACACACTACAATGCAGTTGGAGATGACTATGAAGGAGGAATCACGAGCCCTAAAACAATGAGACAACAATTTCAGGAGTCCTCAGTTGACAGAAACAGTTTATATTTCTGTTTGTATGTTAAATCCCTTATAGTTTCAGTTCTTCATCTTTTTAAGATGCTACAGTCGAAACAAACAAAAACATGTTTTGCTTTTTAAAGGGCAAACCATAAAAATAGTAGAAACTACTCTCACTAATTTTACTTTCTTACACTTAAAAGGCATTATTAGAATAAGGTTAAAGAAAAGCCCCATCACTCTCTAAGCAAGATTAGTATTTGCAAGCTAAAGCCCTGCTCTGTTATGACAGAACTCAATGGTAAAAGCATTACAACATTTGCATTTATTATTAGTTGATCAAAATTCTTTGCACTCTCGAAAGCAAGTGCAGGTATACTGTAGTTCAGCTAATAAAGTAGATAAGTTCTTGAGCATTACGTTTTTAACAGAAAGTTTCCTACCAGGGGGACAAAAAATATAGAGAAAATAGAAATGCATTCCTACACCACCACCCAAAAAAAAAAAAAAAAAAGGGAGGGGGGAGAACAGCCTTTTAACATGTTTCAGCAAATGTTTCATCTATGCACATGTGAAATGAAACAATTAGGTAAGGTAAGCCTTCCATGAGTAAACAGAAATATTTTGAATGTTCAAGAGACTACTTGTAAGCTTCTTCCAAAATGGATACAGGGATGACTTTTTCTGCCAACAGCCTCCACTTCTCTCATACTTTCCACTTCGGTGGCCAGATTTCTAGATCTATGCATTTTTTAACATGCTGGGGGGGAACTGGTGAGGCAGGCGAGTCTGCTTTCCCCATTTTGTTCTGTTTTGCTGTTCACACATACTCAGTACGGGACTCTGCAGGCAGCTACCGTTTACCTTGCCCCTTTATAGGAAGACACACACACAGTTAGAGCAGGATCAGCTAGAACAGAATCCCATTCTTTCCTAGCTCAAGCTTATATGCTGTTGCTAGCTAGCACACAAAATCGGTGTTTCGCCAGACCTCCTTAACTTTCTGTCCAATGCTGATGCTCCTTCCAGCAAAAAATCTCCAGCAAGAAAGAAAGGAGTGGTGGTAGTGTGGTGCATACAAATACATTGTAAAAAGGAGTTTTTAGGTCAGAGGCCTAAACTGTTAACTGAAGTATGCCTGAATTGCACATTTTACCACCCTTGTCTCTTTCCAATTGTTGTGTTTGACTGATAACTTGGTTAAGCGGGGGGGGGGGGGGGAGGGGTAGACGACAATAATACATGGGTGGGAGGGCATTTTATTTTTATTTATTTATTTATTTATTTATTTATTTGATATTCTGCCTTTCTCCCAGCATGAGGCTCAATGTAGCTTGCAAAAAATATGAGCACTTTTGTGCATGTTGAGCAATTATACAGTTTTATGTTAAAACCCTGTCTTGTTAAAACTGCAAACAACAGCAACACATAATAACTCACTGGTGAGTGTCTTACTTATCTCTGAATTCAACTCCCACCACCCCTGTAGAAGACATACAAGCTGGGGTAATGGACAATGTAGTCCAACAGAAGTCTGACTTATGGTAACCTTAAGGCAAAGGGGTTTTCCTGGCAAGATTTGTTCAGAGTGATTTTGCCATTGCCATCACCTGAAACTTAGAGAGTGCGACTTGCCCAACATCTTCGAGTGGCTTCCCATCACCAAGACAGGATGGTTTCCCAGGATCTCAGTCTGCCAGCCCATCACATTGGCTCTCACTGAAAACCATGGTGACCCCTAATATAATGAAGACATCTTTCAAATTCTTCATAGTCTTAAAACTAAACTTTGAAAACTTCCAAATTGAAACAATACACTGAGCCATGTATCTTTATTTGCAACAATATCATCCATGCAAATAAGAAAACAAACAAACAAAAAAAAAACACAAAAAAACCAAAAAACAAAAGAGGGATCTTGTTATAGCTGGCAGTTACAAACCTTGATGCCTTCCCATCTCTATAAAAGACCAAACTAACTGTCTTTTAAGCTAAAACTGTGGAGCTAAAACATCTGTGCTAAACCTATAACTCTCTCTTGTTTTTCTTCGCAAACGAAGATTCAGGAAGGACTCATCCTGCATTTTCTGCAAGTGCGCTGATGACTAAAAAGGCCAATCCGAGATAAACAAGTCCAGTTGCAGAAAGCACAGCAGAAGGTCTCCCTGGGTGATGTTTCCGGGTTGTGATTCTTTCTGCGTTGTCATTTCTCTTCAAGACTTGTTTGGCGTGAGTTCTCAAATAAGGCTGCAGCATTGTGGATAGTGCATCTCCATGCCTCCTGATGTGAGGCCAGGGTGGACCATTGTTGGCGATCAATTTGGCAGAGCATGAGATTTGCTTCAGGGAGTCCTTGTATCACTTTTTTGGAGTGCCCCTCTTACGCTGACCCGTGGCAAGTTCACCATAGAGTACTATTTTTGGGAGGTGATGGTCCTCCATCCTAGAAACGTGCCCTGCCCAGCACAGCTGTGTTCTTAATATTATGGCCTCAATGCTGGTGATCCCTGCTTGCTCAAGGATAGCAACATTCATCACATAGTCAGTCCAGTGTATATTTAGGATTGTGCGTATACAGCGCTGATGAAAGTGTTCGAGGAGTCGTAAGTGGTGGCGATAGGCAACACATCAGCCTATAATGCTTCCTCTCAGTGACTGCCAGTGAATCTTTCCTGATTTTTGACTAGACATATCTTGTACAGGTCTCCAATCATGCTGCATTCTGATCTATCTAGCTAATCTGGTTAGTTTTTGTTTTGAACAGATGCTTGAAAAAGAAACTTACATGCAGTGTAGTCTGCTAGGTGTTAGGTAGATGAGTAAGAGAGAAATACAGATTTCAGCAACTGTAATTGTAATTTGAGCACTCTCATCCAAGAAATTGTGGGATACACGTGATGATAAGAATAATGAGGCTCATGAGTTATTGTATTATGGCAGTGTCTTATGATCACCACTGAGCAGTCACTTATCTGGAGGAGAAGGAGGAGGTGGACTGAAAACAGCTGTGGACTTTTCCTTTTATGGCTGTCCACAGAAATTTGATATAGTAAGACTTGGGTGTTTTAAACAAAAAGCATGGAAGATGCTATATTGACAGGAAGGCGGCACTATATAAAATTGTCAAAAGGACACTTTCCCCACTGCATCTTGTTCTCTCATCTTGTTCTCTCAGAGAAATGCTGCTTGCAAAGTCAAGAGGGAATAATATTTTATCCCTGCTGTTGAGGAGAACATGTAGAGCAACCTATGACAGAAGTGGCAATATTGCACATGGATGGATGACTTCTGCATTGCCATCCCACATTTCACGCTATACTACCAGTTACTTTCTGCTTCTACTTCTCAAGCAACCTACTCATCAATGCAAACCTCTTGAATTAACATTGTTTACAGTGGCCAGTATCCAATAGTATAATTCCACTAGATCCCACTGCTTTAGACAGAATTGGTGATCCTCCTTCCTGTATAGTCCCTGAGGCCTTCTGTGGACTGGCAAATCATCTGGAAGTGTTTTGGAGCATGATGGAGGGCATGGGAGGGCGAGGAGAAAAAGCCCCAGTTCCACTGGTATTGGATACAGATGTAAATCATTATATCTTGGATCAGTGGATTTTCATAGCTAAAACCCGACCTCTTAATATCTTTTTAAAAAATTGTTATTTTCCACAAACTCCTTTTTTTGCAAAGTAGAAAACAATAATTCTTAACTACACTCTCTATTAGCTTCAAATGTGAAAAGTAAAGCAGAGTGGAGAACAAAGGGCTAATGGGTTCCTTAGTTTTGCAATATGGACACAGGTTTTGGCCAGGGGTGACTGGAGTCGTCCACATCACTGGGCAGTGAAACCATTCCACACTTTAGCTTAAACTTTAAAGAAGCTATCCAAGATGCTGAACCTATTTTGGGTGACAGGGTTCATCATTTTGGATACCTCCTTTAAAGTTCAGACTAAAACCAAGGATGCATTCACTGCCCGTCTGACAAGCAAATCACTAGGTGTCACTGGCTTTGGCTGAGTCCTCCCCCACTCTGCAGCTCAGGGGCTTACTCTCATCCTGAAGGCAAAATAGAGAGAAATGGTTGTGAGGAGCTGAGATGCCTGTAAAAGAATATCCTTGAAAGCCTCTGTTGTGCTCACCTTGGGAAGGAAGGAGTAGGCTAAGGAAGTTAAAGACTCCTTTGATATATGTATGGTCAGTTCATGTGTGAGCCTGTAGCCAGGGCCAAACTCATTGGCCCTCTAGCCCTTACTCCCTTGAAAATACAGCTCTTAGTGATAGTTACCGAACAGTTCCATAACCTTTCTTCTGCTGTCCAGGACAGATACTGTATTTTCCAGACTTCATTTCCAAAATTTACATTTCTCTGATCTCTGAATTAAAACAGTTTGCACTTGTTTTGCCATTAACACATGGAACACAGAAAACTCACATATGCCATCTCTTTTCCTTTTTCTCCCCCTTTTAAGTCATGCTGCACCACTTCCTTCACCTGCCTCCAAACTCCTGTCTATATGGCATGCAGTTCTGATCTCTGACATGAGGAATGAATCTTTCTTGTGCATATGCATTGCAACTGTTCTAGAAGTACTAATGCCTTGATTAAACAATCTGCGAGGGGATAATTCCTGACAGATTCTTATAAGACATAGACAGGATGTTAAGATTTTCAGTGACTTACTCTGCTTCACTCTTAATGAAAAGAGGAAATAACCTCGAGTACGCTAACACACAGTTAAAAGTTTTAATTTTGAGGTTTTAATGTCATCATTTTTTTCAGTCAGACCAACAGGGGTTCATAATATTGTAGGTACCACTAAACCAGTATGCCTCAATATGACAAGAGTATCTGAGGTTTTATACCATAGCTGAAGCCTAATCATTTGCAGCCCTAACACTTCCAACAAGAATGTCAGCATTTCTATAATAAGACCCATATTTAAGGGTTTATAACTCAGCTGCAGAAATCTGCTCCAGGCCTGTACATACCATACAAAATCCCACTTAAGGAACAAATAATCCTTTTACTACTTGGCAAGAGAATCAATTTTGGGCCACTTCCAAATGCAAAGTCATAAAAAATGGGCACTACAATGCACATATGCTGAACTCTACAGTGTTCCAAGTGGTCTAATGCCATTTTATGCTGAGTAAGTGTCCAAATACAAGTGTACACAGGATTTTGAAAAGGCCTGCCCAATGAATACCAAAATTGGAGAAAAGAGACCATGTAGTTTTGGATCCTAGAGGTACAGACGATGTAGGCAAGCTGCTCAAGAGGTTAAGTAGTAGCTGTGCCTGCCTCCATGTTATTTTTTTATTAGCACCAAAATCATTAATATAACAAAACTCTTGCTCAGTTATCTGTGGGACTAGCCAAACATTTTGCTGCTCCTGGCATAAGGTGAATCTGAGCAAATGCCTCCTGCATAATCTGGAAATCACAGCCTGGATCATGAGCTCACTTGCCTATTCCGCTCTGCTTTTACGTCTAACAAAAAGGAAATTGGTAATAATGTTCAGATGCAGTGAAAAGTATACAAATACAGAATGCCATTCATGATACTGACACATCTATTAATTCTCTTCACCTTTAACTGAACTGTATATTTATTTCACTACCATCTTCTAGAGTAAACTTTATAGATCAATTCTGGATGCCACAAGGTACCATGCAATTTTTCAAAGTATAGATACTACACAAGACTCACAGGAGGGTTTCAAAAAGTCAGAATACAGGGGAGCACTAATAATACTAGAATAATAATGCCACATTAATATGTAATAAACAAACAATGTGAAATTATTGTGTGTTTTCTTGTATAATTATTCTATTTGCTTATATATTTATTTTTAGAACAGTGTTACAACAGTGTCATTTTCTATTTAGAGAGCTAATTTTACAGCATGAACATAACACAATACACAAGTATAGCCTTTTTGTGAACAAAATTTCACTCTTGGAATAATTAAAATTTCTATAAACCAAAGGTTAACTCTATCATATATATGTTACATATAGTACATTTATAATATACACTTCAGTCCTTTTTACATAAAGGTAAGCTGCTTGTTGTTCGCTGGAAGATGGTAAAGTAAATCTTGATTGTGGTTCAGTCGAAGGTAGGTTAACCAACAAAAGTCTGTGAAAGACTTGCAAATTCTGTCCTGGGCCCAGTGCTATTCAACATCTTTATCAATGACTTGGATGAGGGAATTAGGGGCATACTTACCAAATTTGCAGATGACACCAAATTAGGAGGAGTAGCTAATACCCTAGAGGACAGGATCAAAATTCAAAATGACCTGGATAGACTGGAGAGCTGGGCCAAAGCTAACAAAATGAAATTCAATACGGAGAAATGTAAGGTACTGCACTTAGGGCGAAAAAATGAAATGCATAGATATAGGATGGGGGGGACCTGGCTGAATGAGACTACGTGCGAAAGGGATCTAGGAGTCCTAGTAGACCACAAGTTGAACACGAGTCAACAGTGTGATGCGGCAGCTAAAAAGGCCAATGCGATTTTGGGCTGCATCAATAGAAGTACAGTTGTCCTTCCACATTCACGGATTTGACATTCACGGTTTTAAGTATTCACGGTTTGAAAATATTCTTTAAAAAATAATTCTCCCAAAAGCAAACCTTGATTTTGCCATCTTATATCAGGGACACCATTTTGTTTTGCCATTGCATATAATGGGACTTGAGTATTCACGGATTTGGGTATTCACGGGAGGTCCTGGAACCAAACCCCAGCGAATGTGAAGGGACAACTGTATAGTGTCCAGATCAAGGGAAGTAATAGTGCCGCTCTATTCTGCCTTGGTCAGACCTCACCTAGAATACTGTGTCCAGTTCTGGGCACCACAATTCAAAAAGGAGATGGACAAATTGGAGCGTGTCCAGAGGAGGGCGACTAAAATGGTGAAAGGTCTGGAAACCATGCCTTATGAGGAGAGACTTAGGGAGCTGGGTATGTTTAGCCTGGAAAAAAGACAGTTAAGAGGTGATATGATAGCCCTGTTTAAGTATTTGAAGGGGTGTGTCACGTTGAGGATGGAGCAAGCTTGTTTTCTGCTGCTCCAGAGACTGGAACACGGAGCAATGGATGCAAGCTCCAGGAACAGAGATCCCACCTCAACATTAGGAGGAACTTTTTGACAGTAAGAGCTGTTCGGCAGTGGAACGCACTCCCTTAGAGTGTGGTGGGGTCTCCTTCCTTGGAGGTCTTTAAACAGAGGCTGGATGGTCATCTGTGGGGGATGCTTTGATCGTGATATGGCAGGGGATTGGACTGGATGGCCCTCGTGGTCTCTTCCAACTCTGCAATTCTATGATTCTATGATTCTAATATATCTGGAGTGGAACTATGTTTCTAGACATATAGTTTCAACACCGCTAGAGATATTCTGAAACTGTTTCGACTCTTCCTCAGTGGATTAAACGTCTTTTGTTTTTAGCTTGGGTTCAAGTAAATATCATCTATACTCAGATAATTAGAAATGTAATATTATAATTTTCAATTTATACAAATAATTGTATAATCAATACCATACAATCTGCTTACCTCTTTACACTCCTTCAAAAATATCATTCTGACATAATTCATGTTGAGGCCATGTAAAACACTAGCTTTTGCAACTGCAGTTAAATACATCTGTAGCCAATTGGAAATGATGAGGTTGTAATCATAACAGAAACAGGCAATTTGTATCATTAAGAAACTTTTAAGGAAACAGTATTCTACATCTCCCTATACAATACTGAAACCCAAACAGAGGGCTGGTATCATGTTAATATTTTATCATAAGAAGATAGTAAGATCCAACTGTTCATTTAAACCTACAGGGTTTTTTTTGAGGAAAATCTATGGATCCAAAAGGCTTCCCACTGATGCAAAATTTCACTACCACCTTCTACAGTAAACTTTATAGATCAGTTCTGGAGCGCCACAAGGTACCGTGGAATTTTTAAAATTATAGATAACATGAAGAACTCAAAAACTTAAACCATCTATTAGTTGGTTTAATAACAGTACTACCCTAATACAGACTGTGGATTTTTTTTAAATGGCTAACATGGCTGAGCATGTGCAGAAAAGTGGTAAAAATAAAGGAGAAGTAGGCATGTTGGCTCTATTTTTTCTGGCCAAATCTCCATATGTACTCATGTATCTATTTTTATAGGTGTATGGAAATATTTCATTACAAAAAACCTGTATTGTCCAAAAAAAAAAAAAAATCATCCAAGACAGCCTGGATATGATTTAGTCCCCTCTTGAATTTTCTCCTCTCATTTCTCCCTCCTGCTTTCACAAGCAGGAGGATAACTTTTCAAGGAGGTTACTAAAAGCTGGAACATGTCCAGAGAAGATGGTGAAAGGTCTTGAAACCAAGCCTTATGAGGAATGACTTAGGGGAGCTGGGTATGTTTAGCATGGAGAAGAGAAGTTTAAGAGGTGACATGATAACCATGTTTAAATATTTAAAGGGATGTCATATTGAGGATGGAACAAGCTTGTTTCCTGCTGTTTCAGAGACTAGGACATGGAGCAATGGATTCAAATTATAAGAGAAGAGATTGTACCTCAACTTTAGGAAGAACTTCTTTACTGTAAGAATTGTTTGACAGTGGAATAGCCTACCTTGGAGAGTAGTGGACTCTCCTTCTTTGGAGGTCTTTAAACAAAGTTTGGATGGCTATCTTTAACTGCTGTAATTGTGTATTCCTGTATGGCAGGGGGTTGACTAGATGGCCCTTTAAGACAATTCTATGATTCTATGAAGCATTCCATTGTGATGACCTCCCTCTTACACACATGGGTCGCAGTCTGAATTGTGTCTCTTGTGTAAACCTTTCTCTGAAATACCACCAAGGCCATACTGGCTGGGGATGATAGAAATTGTAACACAAAATTGGAGGGCACCGAGTTGAAGAAGGTTGTTCAGCAACAAGTCTTCACTTAAACTATGTAGATTACAATGAATTTGTATTCTATGTATACGTATAAAGTACAAATTGCCTATAATTTTGCACTGTTTGCAACATTCATTCTGCTTAGAAAATTAATGATACATTAATCAGAATATTTTGACAAAAACAAGATGGTATTAGACAAAGGGGAAAGTGTGTGGAATGTCTACATCAGAACTATTTCTTTGAAAAAAAATCATGTCCTATGCAAAGGGTATTATTTTTTAAGAGAAGAACATTGGTTACTGTTCATAAAGTAGTAGATGCATTGTGCTCTTTTAATAAATGGTCCCAATGTAGTTTTTTTAAACAGCTAAACAGTAATAGAATGAATCTGAATAGAAACATTAAAAACCTCAACTTATTCAAAAACAGGAAACAGATGGTAGGATATTTTTCACAATGGATAGATGTGGGCTCTGCAATGATCTAGTATGTGTTCAATATAAAATATATAATTGAATGAGAGTGAGAAAAGAAGCAAGTTCACAGATAACACCAAAGTACCAAAACATGGTAACATCCAGGCTGTAAAGACCCACAGTACGATACCTCCAAATATGTGAATGGGCACGAAAATGACAAAGCAGAGATGCTGCAGACCAGAGCAAAAATCCTTTTTTGCAATGACCGGCACAGAATTGCTACAGAACATGGAAAGAGATAAGGAAACAATAATAACATAGAACTTGCATCAATTTCCCTGTAACCTGGATGTCTAATGGAACTTTGCTTCAACAATGATGCTGTTGAAACCGAAGACTAATACAGGGGTTGTCCAAACAGTCAAAATAATCCCCATACAATTTGCTTTGAAATTGATCTGTCTTAACAGAAATCCGTATTGATGCATTGTATTCGGAAGGGGGGGGCAGCTAAAAATTCCAAAATCTGCGCCTGGAGAGCCTTCTTGGCTTTTCTTGGATTTAAAAAAAAGCTCCATAGGGGATATGCATGTCGTCTCATTAAAACAGTCACATTTGCATCACTGCACTTTTCCATAGGAGAGGCAGCGCAAGCTAATTGGCCTGACGAGCACGGGGGCAGGGCTTGCAAACAGGGCAAGTGCCCACTGCTGCCATGTTGGATTTTCGGCTTAGCGAGCGATTGGTAAGGCAATAAAATGATGATCTTTTCTTTTCTTCTCTTCTCTCTCTTTTGTAAATGAGAAATATCTCTTGTGCGCACCATGGTAAACTTTTTTTTTTTAAAGTTTGGTGGTGGCAGATTTTAAAACGTGAGTAAATCACTCACAGCTGCCATCTTGGCTAGAGGGCATGTGAAGGTTTTTTGGGATGTAAATAATAAGCTGCTGCGAATTGCTATTACTGAGAACTAATCCGTCCCCCACCCCCGTATAGATAACCCCACAGGAAAGGGAGGCTCCACATTATCCTGGTTCTTATAGTTGTCTCAGGTTGCTCCCTGAAAATTCCAACTCAGTGTGCAGCTGCAGCAAAATGGAAGTGCCATGCTAGGAATTATTAGGAAAGTGGCTGACAATTAAATAGTAGGTATCAGAATATATATGGTATCTATACAGTATGGCTACATTTTAAAAATTCATGGGGTTGCCATAAGCTGACAGGTGACCTGAAGGCACATACATGCACATATAAAAAAAGTTTATCAGTTGATATGAAGCTATGATTCTGAATGGATGTTCATATTTATTATACTTCTAACTACTGAGGATGAAATACTATCTACACTGCATGCAGATGTTTATGCTGAGACAGAAATTCAACAGCAGTAGATGTGGGTGGCAGATCTTCCCCTGATAATCTTTAAGAACAACAACAGATGTCACACTCATGCTCCAAGCTTTAGCAAAGAGCCAGAAGAATATATGCTAGAACAAATGGAATGGTCTTGTGACCAGGGTAATAAATCAGATTGTACCTATCAGGCCAGATACTGTGAATCACCTCTGGATTTGAGTATGATTGTTGAAAGAGATAACCAAAATGCCAAACCCCACAACCAAATAGGTTCAGCACCTTCAAATAACTCCTTTAATGGACAGACTGTATCCAGAGTGTATTCACCATCCCATTGATGATGGAGCCGTCCAGTTGCCCTGTGCAGAGCAACACAGCTTCTGGGTACAAGCAGATGGAAAGGAGTAAGAAATGGAAGCTTTCTTTGTTGACTTCACTACCATGCAACAGGCACAACTGTATGTTGTAACATGTGCAGAGATGCATCTCCTGGAAAGGGAGATTGTATTACTATGGTGACTACTGTACTACTTTACATGTGAGAACTGTAGATGCCACCTCTAGTTCTTAAAAGAGATGTATTGGTTACTACTGTAGTTTGTTTTCTGATGCAGCATGCCTGTGTTTGAGCTTTAGACCTATCAGTAGCCTGGCAGTATGATATGTGAAGGATCACTCACTCCTGACTAGTACTGTTCTTGTGGAAGGACTTGTTAATAGGGATTTATTCTGTGAGCCACTACTCTGAGGTAAACTGAGTGGTGACTGGTGATGGCACCTGCCACAGGTACAATTTTCAGATGGTATTTTCATTTAGGTGCCAATGAGAACTGCTATATTTACAAATATTTTCAGCGTTGTCTAATCTGCGGTAGTTTTCATCTATAATTTATATGATACTTTGACAAATGTGGTCTCTGTTCTGTTGGGGCTGGGTTTTTTGTAATTTATTGTACATTTATATATTTGTATGAGTCAGTATTGATTGAAAGGCAATAGTACAGTCCTTAACAGAACTCTCCCCATATAGGGCCAAAAAAGATGTTCTAGTATATAACACTATTCTGATCACTGGCCTTCCCATCTGGGGCTGATGAGAGTTGTAGAACAAAGCATGCACAATGATTCAGCTTGGAGAAGCCTGCAATTCAGTCCATGCAGCAAAAAATTGAACAAATACTTGAAAAAAGAAATTGCTTGAACCTCTAAGCAATACTCAGCCAGTCTATGGCATCACTAACCCTGGCATCACCACTCCTGCTGATGGGCCGTTCGGCCTCTCTGCAAGCCCCTAGTGCAGATACTGCCGCCAGTGTCTCTAGGCCTATTCCTTTAACGCCACTGGTAGTAATCTAAAGACAGGACTAAATGCCTTGAACAGGACTTAGGCATTCAGATGAATCCTGATCAACAGCGGACCAAGATTTCTACTCTCTTAGTCTGTGCTTGGAACCTAACTCTGCCTGCTCTGTGATTAGTGGTGCACTTTCTTTAATTTTCATCCTAGGTCTTGCCATGCACCATTTCATTTTGTAATCAACCCCTAGAAGAACATCCAAAGCGGAGAAGCAAAAGGAAGATGGTTTAGGATGAAATACATTTATCTTTCATTTGACCTTAACACCTATTTTTACCTTAATCCAGATATGGGCAGACTTCAGAATTGTGTGGATCCATTTTGATTTTATTTTAGAAGCAACTGGCCCAGGTACAAAATGGGAACTCTGGGAGTAGAATCAAATGCAAAATGGTGATTAAGAGGTAAAGCTAATTAGCTCCTGAACCTCACGAGCTGGGATGGCCTTCATTTTCAAATACAGCGTACCTCAGTTAGTAAAGCCTCTGACAAAGATAAACTTTTTTTGAAGTCTTTTTATGCCTGCTCCCCTTTCCCCTTTCTTGTCCTCTAACTAGCTTGAGACATTTCGGAGGAAGGCCAAGGAGGCATGTCTGCAGTAAACAATGCAATACAGCTTGAGCTGGGATAGAAAGGGATTCTATTCTAGCCAGTCCTACTGTTGCTGTATATGCCTCTCTACAACAGGCAAGGTAGACAGCAGCTGCCCCCAGAATCCCTTACTGATTCTTACAGCAAAACAGAGAAAAGGGGCAAACAGATAAGCCTGCCTCACCAGCAATCCCCAACAGGTTAAAAAACCCCATACTTCTATAAATCTGGCCATCAAAATGAAAATCATAAGAAAATGGAGTCTGGTGAAAGAAAAAAAAATATCCCTGGCTACATTGTGAAAGCTTTCAAGTGGTCTAGAAGGTTCAAAATGTTTTTGCTTGCCATCCAGGTCCAACCCCGTGCCATGCAGGAATAAACAAAGCATTCCCAACAGATGCCCATCCAGCCTCTGCTTTAAAAGAATCTCCAAAGCAGGAGACTCCACCACACTCCAAGGCAGTGCATTCCAGTGCTGAACAGCTATTACTGATAGGAAGTTCTTCCTAATGTTTAGGTGGAATTTCTTTTCCTGTAGTTTAAGTCCATTGCTGCATGTCCTAGTGTCAGGGAGCCTCAGAAAACAAGCTTGCTCCATCCTCAGTATGACATCCCTTCAAATATTTAAACATGCCTATCATGTCCCCTCTTAACTTTCTCTTCCCCAGGCTAAACATACCAAGTTTCTTAAGCAGCTCCTCATAGGGCATGGCTTCCAGACCACCCACCATTTTGGTCGCCCTCCTCTAGACACATTCCAGCTTCTCAGGAAGACCAGATAGCAGCACCATAAAATACATGTTATGATGATCTGGACTCTGGGTGGGGGTAGACTTATTCCACTAGCAGTTTAAGCTGGAATTTAGGGGAATTCTTAAATAAAGGTTGGCTCAATACTTAACATTAACTAATAAACCCCCATGTGACTTGTGTGGCATCCCTTTGTTTCAAATTAATCAATAATACACCTTCAGTTTTCAGCAGGCAAGAACAATGAATAAAAGAAAGGACTAGTGTGTAGAAAAGCAGCACTACATTTGTGTTCCTAATTATTCCTGTATTCTTAGGACAAAACTGCAATACTATTGCCCTCCTCTGATATAACTTTCCTTCAATAAATAATCTGAGCTCTTTATAGATCATGAGTTCTGTTGCATTAAAAATGAAAACCTTATTAGAATGTACATGTGTACTAGGTTTAAAATGTTTACTGAAGCATATGTAATATTAATTCTGTAAAGAGGTGTTTATTTTTCTTATTTATCTGAAAGTTTCAGTTTCACTTATTGTTCACCCATGTAAAGACAATTACAGACTTCAAACAAAGTGCTAATACATATGAAAGACCACAATCATTCATGTATAGGTCTAAACTGCTGTATTATAACTTACATCAAAAGGTGTTAATGGTTTCAATATTTATCTGCTGCAGGGAGGAAGAAGGCAGCATTTTTTTTTATTTTTTTGCTAATGGTTGCCTCACCATTAAAATGAAAATCTTAATGCATCTTATAATCAGAGGACAATTTGCAAATCATTAAGAGAAATGTAAAATTCCATTAAAATACAAATCAAGAGTCCCTCACTGGACTAATAATCTTTTTGATATTATTTTGCATCTCACTATTTCTGTTCCCAATATTCAGGCACCACAAATGATCAGTTCTTGAACATGCTATTTACCACAGCCTACTTCTTTAACGAGAGACTGAGAAGTATAATCTGCTATTCAGAGCAGGTACTAATGAAGAATTCCATATATTCTAAAATTTAATTAAAACCCCAAAGATTTCAAATTAGATGCAATTTGAAATGCCTGGGGCAGAAATACATGCACTTGCGTGGCAAGGGTATCACGCTGAAAGTTGATACCGTAATTGGTCTTGATGTATTTTTGTGTTGCCAGGCTGAAGCGCAGAACTCATAACCATATAAAAATTCTCTGTAGATTACCTGCTCATTGAAAATGCCATCACTCAGGTAGTTCTCTACTAAATTACCATGCTACTAAAATGCACAAAGTGATTCGAAGAGAAGAGTGGCACAGCTGGTCGACGCTGCCAATGAGTTATGCATGCGCCAACACTGCCTTTTTTCTTAGTAAAATATGCTCAGTTGAATATTAAAATATAATTGGCATTCAACCTAAGTAGCTTAAACCATTTTGTTATCTTCTTTTAAACCGATTTGGCTCCTCCACAGTTATTTTCAAGGATGCGATTCACAAACTAATGACACCAACATATTCAGCTAGATCTGTATTATTTTACATTTGTCATAAATAGGAACAGTTTCTACAGCCTTCTAGGGATGTTCTTTAACACTGGCCTCCTCTTGAACATCAAAGACCCAATTCATGGGGAAAAAAAGACAGTATGCCATTTATGTTAGTTCTTGCATATTTTATTCGGAAAAGAGGATGAGATGCAAATTTTCAGTGAAAAGTATGCTTTTGTAGCTCTGAGACTATTTTTGTTATAAATATATTGGCCATTTCACATTTATCATGAAATGACCTAGATATGTGTGGAAAAGGGGCATTTTAGGTCACATGGAGACTTTATGATCAGAATTCATTTTTTATCATCCAATGACTTTTTAAAAGACTGAATTCATCAACACTGAACCCTTCTGATACTATGGGCAAAGCCTATAAATGGTATTTATTTTATCCATCCATCCTTCTATCTACATAAACAAAATACAATTTTATAACTCATTAAGTGCTTAATATTAAGTGCAAGGTAATATACTTGTCCAAACAGTACATGTTAAAAGTGTGGAGAAGAACAAATATACATTTTTTTCTTGAGTGAATACATTCAACCTAGTAACATAATATAACTTCTTACTACTGCTGCTGCTCAACAAATACTTAGTTTGGGATCACACTATGTTTGTCCATCAACTGAGGGCGTACAAGTTTACAGAGAAGTAACTCTCATTGAACTTCTTTTGAGATTTACTGCTAGGCAAATGCATAAATGACTGTGAGATAAATCTCTTTAATTTTCAAAAAGATGAATGATATGATAAAGAACCTTTTTGGTACTTTTCACAGCAGCAAGTTTTCAACACTTTTCCTCACTATAAAGGACGGAAAGCAGGTTCATGTCCCTAATTATTAATAACTCACATGCTAGAGAGCAACAACCAAATAGTGCTCTGGAGCAGTGGCCCTTAAACTTTTCTTTACCAGGGAACCCTTTAAATATCTTGTGTTGTTGCAGACCCCAGAACATTTAAGACTCTAACAATAAAATATTAATAATACCTGATAATAATAATAATATAATTACACCATCCATTAAACCTTCCCTCTGAGGCACTGCAGGGGGACGGAAGGCTTTTCTTCTGCTTCTTCCTCCAGGTCTGTGGCTGGAGCAGATTGAACAGCAATGTGCAGGCCAAGCCAGCAAGCCTTTGCCTTCTTGTGGCCCCCAGGGGGTCCGTGGATTTCCATGGTACATGGAAACAATACTCCAAAACAATACTCCAAAGCAGTGCTATGATGGTCTAACTGCTAGAGGCTAGCACGTTTACCTCTTTGTATTATGAGTACGCAAATGGTTTTTGGTCTGGAATAACTGGTAAACGTTTCCTTATGAAACAAGTGCTTGCTGGCCTTGTATACTCTTCTACCTTTAGAATAAATTATTTTAACTATGAGTCCCCCTTCCAAGTTGTTTAAAATCTATTAATTTAGATCTGAATCTGATTAACTTCAGATTATAAAAAACATTTCAAATAAATCAAACCATAGTAATAGTATTTATGTTTTAATACTAAATATACAACATTATACATACGTAGATGTCTTTAAAGTATTTTCACTTTTAGACAGTGAGATTCAATAAAGGCCTCAAAACTGTTTTCTCCTCTCTATTACACCATCCTGCTACTGTGGAATTTTCAGTTCTTTGAACAGAACATCTTTTCCCAGAAGCATTTTTTCCTCTGTGAACTCTGAGATTTGTTTAAAGGAGACTGAAAGTTAATGACCCAAGTCCAGAGACATTTAATTGTGCCCAAGACCTGTGGAAGTCAGTGGAACAGGTTAGCTGCAATTAACTTAAGCACCATTTATTCCAATAGGACTTATGCATCGTGACCCATCTCCCAAATTTTCACCAGGATTGAGCGCCAATAGTTTTATATCTTGAAAATCTGCTCAACATATCCAAATTTTCACCTTTACCAACTAATCCTGATCTGATGAGAGCACTGTGTAATGTTACAAATAGGTAATTGAACTTATTAGCAATTCTTTGTCCAAATAATAAACATCTGTCCTGATAAATCTAGAGCACTGGTTCTTAACTTTCTTAACTGGGGTATTAGCTATCCCTCCTGATTTGGTGTCATCTGTACATTTGATAAGCACAGGCCCAGGACAGAAACCTAGGGCATGCCACTAGTCACTTCTCTCCAGTATGAAGAGGAACTCCGTGGATTCAATCTGTCAACTGATTTCAAATCCACCACCTAAGAGTAACACTGCCTAGCCCACATTTCACCAGTTTGTCTGCAAGAATATCATGGGGAACTTTGTCAAGTACTAACTCCACAGCAGAGGATATACCTGAACTAATTCTTCTGGATAGACTCAGAGAAAGGAACAGTCAAAGATAACATTCTGAAGTCCCAAAATGCACTTCAAAAAAGATATTACATTTAGTTTACAGATTCAGTTGTCTGAAGGAGACAAAGGGGAGGTTGCATTCCTGTAACTGTAGTTGTTCAAGTGGTCATCTGTGAATTCACACAATGGGTTATCCTATGCCTGTTCAGTACACCTTTTGGAACCTTCTGGAGTGTTACATAGGCATTTTGGTGATAGCCCCATCCACCTCCAGTGCCATGTTGAAACTGCCTGTTCTATGGATGCTTTTGCAGCAATCTAAGGGCCAGGCAAGACACAATGGGGGGAAAATGGGTAGAGTTGAGTGAGTTCACAGATGACCACTTGAAGAACTACAGTTATAGGTATGCAACCTATCCTTCTTTGTGGTCTCTTTGACTCACATAAATGGGAAACTAGCAAGTTTCACAAGTAGGTGGCAGGAATGCCATTGCAAACCAATCAGAAGTTTACTGAACATCAATAAATGCAAGCACATACATTCAACATGAGCATAACACTCCTTTTTAACCTCCATTTAACCAGGAGCAAGTGGATGCTAACAGGAAGTACAGCTGTTGGATTCAGGCAGTGAATATGTCTTCTTCACCTTCTAAAGGATGGAAGTGAAACTGGTCAGAGGGTGCTTCACTGGAGGCTGGGGGGGGGGAGGTCAAGGCTGGGACAGATTTCAAAGAAGACCTGAGATCGGTACAGACTTTGAGGAGCCGAAAGCTAGTATGGACTTGGAGGAAGACGCTCTACCAGAAGGGTCCATCCTGACAGAAACAGAACACCCAGACCACATTCAAGGCCTCACAGACCATTCGTACAAGAGCACTTTCCAGCACAGCTCTTTTGCCTGACATGTGAAAGCTCTACAGTGGATACAAGAGGCAACCACAAGAGTTTCTCCAAGGCAGAGAAGGTACTTCAGATGTCCGTCCTTCTCTGGACTCTTAGTGCTAGATGAGGTGGATTTTTTAAAGCATGCCAGCAGGACAGTGGGCCAGAAGGACGTGGGTGGCCTTGAACACTAGCATAATCCAGCAAGTTGATGAAACACTGGATGAGCCCTGGTATAGAGAAGCCAAATGGCTAGATGGAAGAGAAATGACAAAGCTAACCCATTTATGTGAATTGCAAAGACCCCAAAGAACCTTCATTACTGCATAAACCTTAGTTTCCACCCTGGGCATTGCTGAAGAGAAACAGGATAGTCCAGGGATAGGGAAAGTGCACTCTGAAGACTTTCTTTGGGCCAGACCCTGACACCCTATTTTTTCTAACCCCCCCCCCCCGATTCCCTGGGGGGTGCTTGAGGCTGCCACATTATTTCCACTTCATTAGGCCCATGAGAAGCCTTTTTCTATCCAAGAAGTATAAGTTTACTTTCTGTTTACCAGTTCCTAGAGGAACTGTGATGCATGGCAGGCTAGAGAAAGAATTTGAGTAAAATAACTCAAAATTAAATCAGCCCCTGCCCCCGGTATGCACAGGACCAGTACCTGAAGTTTTAATTATCTGTTGTCCAAAAAAACAGGGTCTCACTGGGCATTTCCTAAGTGCTCCAGGGTCCACAGAGTCGCACTAGAGATGCATAGAGAGGTGATCTCTCTAGGCATTTCCTAGGTCCTCCAGCACAATTCTATGATGTTTGCTATTACTCATGGTTTCCAGTATTAATGGTAAGTCTGGGAATGTATCCCCTGTGGATAGTGAAATCAAAAGTTTTCAATGGCTGCTCTGCATATCGTGGAGAGGGACCTTTCACAGAGTGGACTGCATTTTTTTTAACTGAGGAAGAAGCTTTATAACTTTCGAAATTTCCCTAATGCATGACATTTATCAAGATCCTGAACATCTCACTCTTTTGTAAGGATAACCAGGAGCACAACCATTGGAGGAATTCTGTGAGTTGTACTTGAAAAAAGTAATGTTTCCTAAATCTGTTCTTACCTATCTTAGTATGAATGCTGTCAATGTCTTCTGCCTGTATTTACTTTGCAGTAGTTAACAAGGGGAGCCAGCATGGAGTAGTGATTTGAATGTTGGAGACTAGGGTTTGAATTCCCGCTCTGCTACAGAAACTCATTGGTGACCTTGGCCAAGTCACACTCTGTCAGCCTCAAAGGACAGCAATGGCAAACCCGATCTAAACAAATCCTCCCAAGAAAACTATGTATCAGGTTCACCTTAGGGTCACCATAAGTCAGAAACATTTTGAAGGCACACAACAAAACATTAACAATGGTTTGAACCCTACTGGTAGTTCACCACTAGAGTATACTCACTGAATTAAGAGAAATGACATAAGTGTTGATTCATCATTTAACAACTGATTCACTAGGTCTACTTTAGCTGGTGATGCTGAAAGCATTCAGGCCAATGAGTACAGTGTTTCTCCCCTTGTGGAATGGAAAATAACAATTCCTTCTTGTACCACTAGTGTTGCCAGAAGACTAAGTTCTGCCACCATTTTAAGCCTGCCATCTCAGTGAGCTACTTAGATCTAGAGGTACTTTTCTAACTTGTTTGGCTGGTAAAACAAAGCTAATCACAGCCTTGTTTATTACTTTTTAGTTCCATTTATAGTCTGCCTTTCCTATAATGAGACATGTCTGGATAGGGCAAATCAGGGTGTAATTTCCTTCCTGAACACTCTGTTGAAATGAACAAGGATGTGCTATCCTCTAGCTAGCATAGGATCTCCTGAGAATATAAACACCCTACCTCCATCTTGTTCCAATCTAATCAAAGACTCATGCACCTATCAATATGGCACTGACAGCCATAAAGTCAAAATGAACATTCTACATTGCACTGTAACAGCTGTAAAAATCCAAGGAAATTGCTGATCACTTACAATCTCCAACACGTCATTTTTCTGTTCTTACTGCTTAGAAAACACTCCTGTTAGTGCATCAGACTCTCTTTTTGTATCACAAGTTTTGATTCAGAGGAATTACTTTACCCAGGTCTGTAACTGCCCTAGCACATCAGAATTTCCAAATTCCTGCTTCCTCTTCACAGAATTCCCTTCTCACCTGAGTTCTTCCTTCTACTTCCCTTGAGTTTCTGAACACATCCTTCTCTCCCCTTATCTTTACTATGCAGCTCTGAGTCTCCATGAGTCTTACAATTCCCCATTCCCCTATCCTCACAGGGCCTGAAAGGGAGGATAAGTGATCAGATGCTTTATTCCCTTTCTTTAAAACTTTATTTCCATTGCCTTTTCTCTTATCCTACTACAACTTTCTCTTTCCTTCTGCTTTCTCTGAAGTGATATGCCTAATAATTGACCACAACTAATCTCTATAATCAAAAAGAAACAAAAGATGACTTCACATCGAGAATGAAAGAATTTCTAGATAAACAGGCATTGCAGAAACTTAATGCGGAGCAAATGGAAATCTTGGCTGCACCAATTTCCATGAACGAAGTTACATTGGCTATCAAAGGATTAAAGCTGAATAAAGCACCAGGCCCAGATGGTTACACGGCCCTTTTCTACAAAAAATTGGAGGATAAACTGAGCATGCCTCTTTATCGTACATTTAATGATATAGATAAAAATGGGATTCCTAAAACATGGATAAATGCTAACATAACAATAATACCAAAAGAAGGGAAAGATAGTTTGGAAATTTCAAATTACTGACCCATTTCATTACTCAACTTAGACTACAAGATGTATACCTCAATTCTGGCAGAGAGACTAAAAAGAGTGTTAAAAGATACAATCCACAAAGATCAAAAGGGATTCCTGCCAGAAAGACAATTAAACCACAATACAAGATTTATACTGGATTTAATAGAATATTTTGAGGTACACAACGAGAAAAAATTGGGCTTAATGTTTGTTGACGCCGAAAAAGCGTTCGACAACGTTAACTGGGAATTTATGTTGGAAGTCTTAAGGAGGATGGGTACGGGGGGAAAATTCAGGAAAAGTATCCATTGGCTTTATAAAGAACAAACTGCTCAGCTTGTAATTAACGGTGAAAAAACTGAGAGTTTCAGCATCAATAAGGGGACAAGACAAGGCTGTCCTTTGTCACCATTATTATTTATAATGGTTCTGGAAATCCTAAACAATAATATAAGAACAAATGAGAAAATATCAGGAGTAAAAATAAAAAGGGCATGTACATAAGTTGAAAGCCTTCGCTGACAATCTGGTCATTACTATGGAAAATCCAATTGATCAGATAGCTGAGATTCTGGAGGTAATGACATGTTTTGGAGAACTATCGGGATTTAAGGTGAATAAAGAAAAAACAATGATCCTGACTAAGAATATGAGCAGAATAGAAGAACAGGAGTTAGAACAGAAATCGGAATGTCAAGTAAAGAACAAAATTAGATATTTAGGTATTTGGATAACAAAGAGGAATGGGGACCTGTTTGAGAATAACTATGGCAAAGTATGGGCAGAAATCAAAAAAGATCTGGAAAGATGGAATAGACTAGGTTTATCACTCTCAGGGAAGATAGCAGCCATAAAAATGGTAATCTTACCAAAATTACTTTTTCTCTTTCAAAACCTACCAATTATAAACAGTGATAAGATCTTTGATAAATGGGAAAAAGATATGAAACAATTTATATGGGAAAAGAAAAAAGCAAGAATTAAATGGAATTATTTGATAGAAAAAAAAGAAAGAGGGGGTTGTGGATTACCAGACATAAGATCATACTATGAGGCGGCAGTATTAATATGGTTAAAAGACTGGATCAATCTTGATAATGAAAGAATACTGAATATAGAAGGACAGAATATAAGGTACGGGTGGCACGCATATTTGATATACAATAAAGAAAAAGTAAATAAGGATTTCTCAAACCATTGTATTAGGAGGGGGTTATTAAAAACATGGAGGAAGGTTAAAGATAGATTTTACTACAAGGTACCAACTTGGACTTCCCCACAGGAAGCATTCATGTCAAGAGGAAAAAACAGAAAAATATGGTTAAGATATTCTGACATAATAGAGGAGGAAGAAGAATTAGGAAAAAATCTAAAGCTAAAATCCAGAGAAGAACTACAATTAAAGTACAATGTTAATTGGTTTACATATTACCAACTGAATGAAAGATATAAAGAAGATTTAAGGCAGGAGGGGATACAAACAAAACTGAATGAGTTAGATGAACTACTCCGGGATCCTAAAAAGAAAAAGCAGATTTCAAAATTATACGAAGTCCTTCTCAAGAGGAAATTAGAACAAGACAACATAAAGGATTACATTGGGAAATGGGCTAAAGATACAGGATATAATATAAACTTGGAGGATTGGGAAATCGCTAGGAGAAGATCTATGTCATTTACTGCATGCCAAAATTTAAGAGAAAATTATATAAAAATTTCGCAAAGGTGGTATTATACACCAGTGAGAATTAATAAGATGAATAGTAAGATGAACGCTTTATGTTGGAAATGTGGGAAAGCTTGGGGTTCACTAATTCACATGTGGTGGAGATGTAGGTTAATTAAGAAATACTGGGAAAAAGTACATGATAAAATAAAACAGATATTGAATATCGAGTTAGAATTTAAACCAGAATTGTACTTATTAAATGTAATAAAGGGTTTAAAGAGGAATGAAGAAAATTTGTATTGGAAGATAATATTGTATATGTTAACCTCTGCAAGATTGGTGTTAGCCAAAAAATGGAATAGAAAGGAAGTGCCGACGGTTGAGGAATGGGAGGAATGGGAATGATAGAAATGGATGAATTGACAAACAGATTGAGAAATAAGGATAATGGTTATGCGAAGAAGGAATGGTCCGCTTTAATAAAATTTTGGATTGAAACAAATGATATAGAGGATACAAAGGAGGCATATCAAGTTAATGAAGCAGTTTAGGATATAAGAAGGTTGACAAATATACTATCCAGTTTAATATTGAGATAAACGGTAAATTATGCACAACCGGGGGAGAATATAACACAACAATACCTGGTGAAAATTAAGACTGGAAAATTAGATACAAGATAAGTATGGGATAAATCAGGTTTAGAGATAAAGAAGTGAAGTTGGGTAATAGAAGATTATAAGCAATATATTTAGAGGGGAAAGGGAACGAAAATGGAGTACAGATCAACAAGAAAGTGAGAGATAAGGGGTAAAAGAGGACTATTGAATTGTAACAGAAGTACGGGGAGCGAGAAATAAGGAAGAAAACAATGATAGGAAGTTGACTCAAAGATCGATAAAGGAAGTCTTACCACAAGCCAGGAGGAAGAAAAGAAAAGAAAATTAAATCATACAATATGTAATTATTGGTCATATTATAACTGTATTATATACAAAGCTGGATATGTAGACATTGTAAACACTGATTATTTGTGCTGTACTTTAAGAATGTATTAACAGGAAATAAAAAATAAAAAATTAAAAAAAATAATTGACCACAACTGACCATAATAATTATTGAGGTTTTTTCCCTAGTGAAAATCTGTTTTTTTTTTAATTCGCTGGGGAAAAAAATTGGATTTTTCCAAGTGGTTTTTGACAGTCCACATGCTTCACATCCAAGAACAAACAGTTCCAGCTATGCACAATTCTCTCCTGCTCATGTTTGGGTTCACTTTGTCAGACTGACAGCAAACCAAACCCCCACCTTCCTGGCTTGCATTGGCAAAGATTATCCTAAAGGTGAAAATAAGGCCTGTAGGCCCTTTCAAAGAGTCAGTGTGGTATAGTGGTTTGAGTGTTGGACTACAACTCTGGAAACCAGGGTTTGAATCCCTGCTCAGCCACGGAAACACACTGGATGATCTTGGGCAAGTCACACTCTCTCAGCTTCAGAGGAGGCAAAAGCAAATCCCCTCTGAACAAATTCTGTTAAGAAAACACAGTGATTTCTTTAGCGTTGCTGTAAGTAAAAAATGACTTGAAGGCACACAACAACAACAGGCTCCTTCTGGCCCCAACCTCTTTTTTTATGGCTGTGTCCCCTAGTGTCACAAATCTCCTAGCCCCCTATTTTTTTGTGTGTAACAAATTACAGTTGTTCCTTCATATTCACTGGACCCCCCATGGATACCAAAATCCATGAATACTCAAGTCCCATTATATGCAATTGCAGAGCAAAATGGTCTCCCTTATATAAGATGGAAAAATCAAGGTTTGCTTTTTGGATTATTATTTTTTAAAGAATATTTTCAAGCTGTGAATACTTAAATCCATGAATACGGAGGAACAACTATAGTTATAAAATGGCCCCAGCATACTGCCAGTAATGGTGTTATGCAGAAAACACACACACCACCCAGCCCCTTTTCATGCTCCCCCTAAAACTTTCCTGTAATGCAGAAATTTGCCCCCAAAGCCTGGAAGTACAAAGAAAATGTAACTTCCAGGTGTCATTTTCAGCCAATTTTCAGCAAAAGAACTTGTTACTTCAGCACACTGAAGTTGTGCAGAGGTGAAAACTGGCCCCTGTCCCACCACAGTTTCACATTACCTGTCACAGAACCCAGTCAAGTTACATTTTTTTCATCATCTATATTCCAGTAAGGCTTATCCAAATCATGATCCGAGCTGCAGCCCCAGCTCTGAAAGAACTCAGTTAGATGGGCATATGTCCTCCTACCTTCTGAGGAACCATCATTACACTTTCATGTATCACCTGGGGCTATGGAGGGGCCTTTCACTGCACCTCAGTGTACACTGATGGACCTCCTAAATGTTCCCAACCTGCTTAGTCACAATGAAGCATGAGGCCAGATAAATGAGTATGAGCCCTTTAATGGTTCCAGCTAGAAACTGGTGGAAGTTGAGCATAGGAGTAATATGAACAGACAAACTTATCAAAGCCCCCGCTCACTTTGAGTCTCTTGCTGGGACAACTCCCATTTAAGCTGGAGTGGACAACTGTGGAAGGCTAGGGGGATGCATTGGTCCCTCAGGAGACCTTGAGGGCTGCAACCCCCCACCACACTCACTCCTACAAAGAAATAAATCTTGTTCCAATCTAATCAAAGATTCATGAATATCTATTGGTATGGCACTGACAGCCATAAAATCAAAATGAGCATTCTACATTTTTTGGTTCTCAAATGCCCTCTAGGAGGTATTGGGGCATTCTCACAATGTTTTTGGGTCTTCCTGAACCCTAGAGGGCATTTTGCTTTACTTTGAGGCAGAAATTATTTTTTGAATTTTTTTTGCAAAAAAATGTTTTGACCCCTGGGAGGTCCAGGAGGGCTCCAAATGTGATGAAAATTTGCTCCACACTTCCTAAAAGTCATTTGGGAGAAAAATGTTTTTTTTTTAATCCCTGGGGGGTCCTGGGGGCCACAAAAACAGCCCCAAGGGCTATATGTGGTCTGTGGGCTGCCCTTTGCCCACCTCGATCTAAGCACTCCTGTTCACAGAACTCTGTCCACAGTCCTGAATAGCTGCCCCACTCTACTGTGCTCTTGCCTAGCCTAGAGAAACTGGCCTTATTGGACAAGAACTTGTTGTATGTACCATGACTTTTCTTAACTAATATGACTGACTATTTTGAGAAGATGTGATTTCCCAAGCAAACCAGAACTGCTGTGATTTTTCTAGTAGCCTGTGGTTTCCCCAGGTTCCTAAAGAATGACACTCCATTTAGTTGTAACCTGTGTATCCGTGGCTAAGATTTAAATCCCACAAGTATTTGGATTGGCACATCTGCAAACTATGCTGCTGCAAGTGAAACCTTTGTTGGGCTTTCATGTCTGAATGATTACGTTCATCAGATCAGGACAACAAGCTTCCACCAAAGTAAAAGCTTGCTGTTGAAGGCCTTCTAAAGAAGCTTGAACCTCAACCATATGTGTTCTCCAAGCTGCACACCCTACAAACTTTGGTTGAACTTCCTCTGATACAGCTAGTGTAATGGCCCAGAACAGAGATACAGCACAACACTGAAATATGCCTTAGTACACAAAGCATGGATTGGTGTGCAGAACCTATGAGAAGGTGTGCAGAACCTCACAGCTGCCTTGTTAACTCTCAGATGTAACCAGTTCCACAAATACACTCTACTGACTGCTCAAATGCAATGCTGAGAGGTAGGACTAATTCCTGTTCATTAGTTGCCAACATATATTTGTCAGGGGGAATGGCTGTAGAGGTAAAGGCTTAGTCTCCTGGGAATGCACCAAGGCCCAGGGTCTTAACAAGTTTAATTAACATTTTTATCTAGCATACTATTTGGGGCAGGGGGAGTGTGTCTCCTGTGTTTTGTCATCTACAGATTGATCTAACCTTAAAAGCTCTCTTTCTTCTACAAAAGAATCAGAAATTAATGTAATCCTTCAGAGGCTGGATTAGCAGGGTCTCCTCTTTCTCTCTGACCACAGAATGAGGTTCCCAAACAAAAGTAGCAGAAGCACAAACTCCAGGGAGCCCAGTGATAGCAGGAGGATGGGTGGGAGAGGACAGAACATTTGTTCTAACCATGTCTTATTCCCTCCAAGCAGTTTCGGGGTCTTGAACATCTGAGTTGTTTGGGATACTGAACATAACTTTTCTTATACTGTCCAAAGGACTGGTTGCAGCTCTAGAGGCAGAAGAGATGTGGGAAAGGGCTACAGGAAAATGAGTAGAGGCAAACGACAATCAACGTTTCCCCTACAATTTGTGGATCATAAGCCAATCTTTGAAACTTTCTCGTGAAACAATCTTGACAAGAACAGAAAACCTAAAAAAATAAATACTTGTAACTACAACCAATACATCTGATAAATTCTGTTGCTGTCTAATATTTTTAATGCTTACATGTAGAGGGACAGAAGGCTTGAAATGAACTGGTTTATATAGTTCTGTTTGAATATTTCAAATGTTTGTTTTGATGTTTGTTTTTAAATAATTATATAACACTTTATTCAACACAGTAGAAATAATTATATAACATTTTTATAACACAATAGGAAAATGTATATCTAGAGGGAAATGCAGGTGGGATGGTAATATGATAAATATCTTAACAAGCTCAGATCCATACCAGCTGCTTCTTACTGAAGAGCAGTAAAACCAAGTGCCCTTTCACACCACATAATTATAGCACTATGGTCACACTTTAACTGTCCTGGCTGCATCCCAAGGAATCCTGGGGTTTGTAGTTTGGTGAGGCAATAGAACTCTCTGGATGAGAATTCTAAATGCTCCTCCCTCAAATGCAAATCCCAGGATTCCATAGCATGGACCCATACTATAACTGAGTAGTGCTGAAAGGGCTTCAGAAGTCTAACCATACTTGTGTATGTTCCCTACATTTACATAAATGGTATTTACCAATTATTAAAGATGTTTCACTGTCGGGCAGTTATCACAACACTGTATCTTGGACGTTAAATGAACAGTAACAATACTCTGTCTCCTAGAATCATAGAATTGTAGAGTCTGAAGAGACCACGAGGGCCATCCAGTCCAACTCCCTGCCATGCAGGAATACACATTCAAAGCATCCCTGACAGATGGCCATCCAGCCTCTTTAAAGACCTCCAAAGAAGGAGAACCTACCACACTCCAAGGGAGTATGTTCCACTGCCGAATAGCTCTCAGTCAGAAAGTTCCTCCTAATGTTGAGGTGGAATCTCTGTGTCTGGAGCTTGCATCCATTGATCCGTGTTCTAGTCTCTGGAGCAGCAGAAAACAAGCTTGCTCCATCCTCAGTGTGACACCCCTTTAAATACTTAAAACAGCACCAAGCATTTATTTTGTTTTAATAGTTTTCTGTTGTCCTGGTTGACTCTTTTTTCTGAACTGTACTGTTGGACTATATTTGTGTGTGTACCTTCAAGTTGCCTGTTGACTGATGGTGAACCCATGAATTTCATAGGGTTTTCTTAGGCAAGGAATAATCAGAGGTAGTTTTTCCAGTTCTTTCCTCTGAAATATAGTCTGCAGTACCTGGTATTTGTTGGTGGTCTCCCATTCAAGTACTAATCAGGGCTGACCCTGCTTAGCTTCCATGATCAGACAGGCTCTGATGTCTTTAGGGTATTTACTTATATATTATCATTTTAAATTGTTATAAGCCACTTGTAACAACAACAGGGGGATCTGTTGTTGAAAGGCAGCATGGTATATTGTGAAATAAAGTTTATGTCATTTTTGTGATAGTCTTCCATTTCCCCCCACTGCTAGACTACTTATGGGTGTCTTCTCTAAACTGAGTTGCCTGCTAACTACAATTACATCCCTACTAGTACTCAACCGTTCCAAATGTCTATACCTATACTCACAGAATTATTAGGGATTTTTTTTTAAGAAAATCATTTGCTGAAAATGGAAATGCACTCAGGAAATATATCATTGCTCACCCAAAACTATTAACACATGTACATGCATACTGATGACACTTGGGACAGCAGAAACACATCTGATTTCCCTCCTTCCTAGGACTGTATTCTATAAGTTTGTGCGCTATTAGTGCAGCAATAATTTTCACTTTTGCTGTAATTTTAGTATTTTGAGTTTTCCAGGATATAATTAGGTCCCATGCTGCATGGCCATTTCAATTTTGATACTTAGATCATTTTCACAATTACCTTTGTCATGCTTTATAGAATTAAGAGGGTTAAAAGAAGTCATATAAAAAAAACCCTTGATGATGCTAGATCTGGCTTTCTGCACTAATCTGCCTTATCTGCCTTAATTTAATTTTCTTTATCTCTGTAGAAAGCTGCTTGGACTTTCCTACCTTCGTAACTCTGATGATCAAAGACCTCATCGAAATATTTTCAGCACTGTGCTGTATCAGTGTAACACACATTGGATAATCTTGCAAACATTGCCATTAAGCAAACTCAGAGGCTTGGTTAAATGGAATTTAAGTTGTAAATATTTATTTATTACCTAAGGGAAATCACCTAAGAAAGACACAGCAATTTTTTCAAAGCCTAATTATAGCTGCACCATGATACTAAAATACTTTGACTCCCCACTGTTTTGAATGGGCCTTGCCTCTAATAAGTAACACTTAGACTCAAAGCACCAAATGAGTAATGTAAAGTTAATATATTGGGCTAAATCCCATGTTATTCCTACTTAGAGTAGACCCACTGAAATCAATGGGGTTTAAGTTCTGCTTCAGGCTGTTTGCAGCTGATTGTGGAGTTCAATCTCTGTTACTCCAGGAATATAAACCTGCAAGCACATTGAACTCTCCAGCCAGATGAATGGCAATTAGCTCAATACTGTTCGAGGTGCATCGACTGACAATGTCTGTGGAGTCATGAAGAAAAGAAGATAACTGTGTCCTGCCCTGCTTGTTTGTACAATAAGCAGGCACCACATTGTTGGAAGCCACCTGAGCCTATTGACTAGTTCCGGTGCCTTCAAAGCCTACCACATTGCCAGAAGTTACAAAACAATTGGGTAAAGAGAACCCTCTTCTTGACACTAGGGGCCTTTGATCCTGAGAGATTTGCCCCCCAGTTTGATTGAGATGGTTATAGCATCTGATGTGATGGAAATACAAATGGAAAGCCTTGGGAGAGATAGTCTGAATGATGAGTTTACATTGTAGACCTATTGCAACCAGCGTTGCAGTGTGTACACCGTAAGATAGACAAAGACAACAACCATTGTAGTGACACCATACAGCCCAAGAGGCAGAGTATGTCTCAAATGCAAATTGATGAGGCTGAGCTTATGAGGTGAGCGACATGGAATCAGAGGTTGTGCCCTAGATTGGTAGAAAAACCCTTGCTAGTAAATAATTGAGTATCATGAAAGCCAACTTCATCTGGTTCAAGAGCCTTTTTTTTTTTGTCCTAGGATCCTCTAGGGGCTAGATGCTAAAAATACCCCCTGAACCTAATGAACCAGAAATCCACTTCTGATTTTGAAAAATTTGTATAAAATGGGTTGAAAACATTGCAGGAGAGCATGCTGAATCACTGCTCCTAGAGGGTTCTAGGAGAGACAAATCAACCTCCCCCACTTTTTTTTAGCTAGGGATAGGGAAAGACAGGGGATCTGGCGGGACTGAGGATCATATAACAGCCTAAGGAAGCGATGTGCAGCCCCAGGATATATCATTTTGCCCATCTCTGTCCTCATAGAATCATAGAATCATAGAATTGCAGAGTTGGAAGAGACCATGAGGGCCATCCAGTCCAACCCCCTGCCACGCAGGATATCACAATCAAAGCATCCCCGACAGATGGCCATCCAGCCTCTATTTGAAGACCTCCAAGAAAGGAGACCCCACCACGCTCCAAGGGAGTGTGTTCCACTGCCGAACAGCTCTTACTGTCAAAAAGTTCCTCCTAATGTTGAGGTGGAATCTCTGTTCCTGGAGCTTGCATCCATTGCTCTGTGTTCCAGTCTCTAGAGCAGCAGAAAACAATTCTGCTCCATCCTTAACGTCACACTGCTTCAAATACTTGAACAGGGCTATCATATCGCCTCTTAACCGTATTTTTTCCAGGCTAAACATACCCAGCTCCCTAAGTCTCTCCTCATAAGGCATGGTTTCCAGACCTTTCACCATTTTAGTCGCCCTCCTCTGGACACGCTCCAATTTGTCAATATCCTTTTTGAATTGTGGTGCCCAGAACTGGACACAGTATTCCAGGTGAGGTCTGACCAAGGCAGAATAGAGCGGCACTATTACTTCCCTTGATCTAGACACTATACTTCTATTGATGCAGCCCAAAATCGCATTGGCCTTTTTAGCTGCCGCATCACACTGTTGACTCATGTTCAACTTGTAGTCTACTAGGACTCCTAGATCCCTTTCGCACGTAGTCTCATTCAGCCAGGTCCCCCCCATCCTATATCTATGCATTTCATTTTTTTTTGCCCTAAGTGCAGTACCTTACATTTCTCCGTATTGAATTTCATTTTGTTAGCTTTGGCCCAGCTCTCCAGTCTATCCAGGTCATTTTGAATTTTGATCCTGTCCTCTAGGGTATTAGCTACTCCTCCTAATTTGGTGTCATCTGCAAATTTGGTAAGTATGCCCCTAATTCCCTCATCCAAGTCATTGATAAAGATGTTGAATAGCACTGGGCCCAGGACAGAACCCTGTGGCACCCCACTGGTCACATCTTTCCAAGACGAAGAGATGCCACTGCTGAGCACCCTTTGGGTTCGGCCGGTCAACCAATTACAAATCCATTGAACAGTTAACTTGTCTAGCCCACATTTTACAAGCTTGTTTGCAAGAATGTCATGGGGAACCTTGTCAAAGGCCTTTCTGAAATCACTGAAACTTACTGAGTTCTATATATTTCAAGATCCATGAGGGAGTTAGGTGATATTTATCTTAGTTCACTGTGAAGCTAACAGACTCCAAAATTCAAAGAGACAGTTCCAAGCTATTGTTGCTGTTGTATCTTATAGAATCATAGAATCATGGAATTGCAGAGTTGGAAGAGACCACGAGGGCCATCCAGTCCAACCACCCCTGCCACGCAGGAAATCTTGATCAAAGCATCCCTGACAGATGGCAATCCAGCCTCTGTTTAAAGACCTCCAAGGAAGGAGACCCCACCACGCTCTGAGGGAGTGTGTTCCAGTGCCGAACAGCTCTTACTGTCAAAAAGTTCCTCCTAATGTTGAGGTGGAATCTCTGTTCCTGGAGCTTGCATCCATTGCTCCGTGTTCCAGTCTCTGGAGCAGCAGAAAACAAGCCTGCTCCATCCTCAGCGTGACATCCCTTCAAATACTTAAACAGGGTTATCATATTGCCTCTTAACCGCCTTTTTTCCAGGCTAAACATACCCAGCTCCCTAAGTCTCTCCTCATAAGGCATCGTTTCCAGTCCTTTCACCATTTTAGTTGCCCTCCTCTGGACACGCTCCAATTTGTCAATATCCTTTTTTAATTGTGGTGCCCAGAACTGGACACAGTATTCTAAGTGAGGTCTGACCAAGGCAGAATAGAGTGTCACTATTACTTCCCTTGATCTAGACACTATACTTCTATTGATACAGCCCAAAATCGCATTGGCCTTTTTAGCTGCCGCATCACATTGTTGACTCATGTTCAACTTGTAGTCTACTAGGACTCCTAGATCCCTTTCGCACGTAGTCTCGTTCAGCCAGGTCTCTCCCATCCTATATCGATGCATTTCATTTTTCCGCCCTAAATGCAGTACTGTACATTTCTCCGTATTGAATTTCATTTTGTTAGCTTTGGCCCAGCTCTCCAGTCTATCCAGGTCATTCTGAAATTTGATCCTATCCTCTAGGGTATTAGCTACTCCTCCTAATTTGGTGTCATCTGCAAATTTGATAAGTATGCTTCTAATTCCCTCATCCAAGTCACTGATAAAGATGTTGAATAGCACTGGGCCCAGGACAGAACCCTGTGGCACCCCACTGGTCACATCTTTCCAAGATGAAGAGATGCCACTGCTGAGCACCCTTTGGGTTCGGCCGGTCAACCAATTACAAATCCATTGAACAGTTAACTTGTCTAGCCCACATTTTACAAGCTTGCTTGCAAGAATGTCATGGGGAACCTTGTCAAAGGCCTTGCTGAAATCAAGGTATGCGATGTCCACAGCATTCCCTTCATCTACCAAGCTGGTAACTTTATCAAAAAAAGAGATCAGAGTAGTCTGGCATGACTTGTTTCTCTGAAACCCATGTTGACTTTTTGTGATTATGGCATTGCCTTCTAAATGTTCACAGACTCTCTGTTTAATGATCTGCTCTAGAATCTTCCCTGGTATTGATGTCAGACTAACTGGACGATAATTGTTGGGATCCTCTTTTTTCCCCTTTTTGAAGATGGGGACAACGTTTGCCCTCCTCCAGTCTGCCGGGACCTCTCCTGTTCTCCAGGAGTTCTCAAAGATTATTGCCAATGGCTCTGAGATTATATTTGCCAGCTCTTTTAATACTCTTGGATGTAGTTCATCTGGTCCTGGAGATTTAAATTCATTTAGATTAAGAAGGTATTCCTGCACTACCTCTTTACTTATTTTGAGCTGGATTTCCCCTATTGTGTCCTCTGTTCCTTTATCCTCAGGTTGGTCCTCCTTTTCCTTTTCTGAAAACACTGAGGCAAAGAAGGTGTTGAGTAATTCTGACTTTTCTCTGTCCCCTGTTAGCATTTTGCCATCTTCTCCACGTAGTGGACCTATCATTTCCTTCTTCCTCCTTTTGCTGCGGACATACCCAAAAAAAACCTTTTTATTGTTCTTAACATCCCTAGCAAGCCTGAGCTCATTCTGCGCTTTAGCTTTTGTGACTTTACTCCTACACGTGTTCGCTATCTGTTTGAATTCTTCTTTGGTGATTTCCCCCCTTTTCCATTTCCTATACATGTTCTGTTTAAAACTTAGCTCTGTTGAAAGTTCTTTAGTCATCCATCCTGGTTTCTTGAGACACCTCCCATTTTTCTTCCTCAATGGTACTGTTTGAAATTGTGCCTTCAGTATCTCCTTTTGAGAAAGTCCCATCCGTCTTGAGGTCTCTTCTCTTTTAGTATTCCTGACCATGGGATCACCCCCATTTTTTCCCTGAGTTTATTGAAATCAGCTCTCCTAAAGTCAAGAATGTGTGTCTATGCCTGGCTTCACCCATCACTACTACATCTCTCCTTTCTGCATGTGTGTTCATCTGTTCTAGAAAGGAATCATCCAATTCCTCCGTCTGATTTGGGGGTCTGTAGTAGAGTCCCACAATAACATCCCTGTTGTTTCCCTCCCCTTTAATTTTTATCCAGATGCTCTCCACCTGGCTTCCAGTATTGATGTCATGGATTTCTTTACTGGTGTAAATATCCCTGACATATAATGCTATTCCTCCTCCTTTCCTGTTTGGCCTGTTTCTCCTATAAAGGTTATACCCCTCTATTCCTACATTCCAGTCATGTGACTCATCCCACCCTGTTTCAGTAATGCATATTATATCATATTTGCTTTGTAGTGCTAGGAGTTCAAGTTCATCTTGCTTATTTCCCATGCTCTGTGCATTAGTGTAGAGACATCTAAGACCATGTGTTCCCTTTACTTGCTCCCTGTATAAGTTTTTTTGCCTCCCACTGTTGGGTCCTTGCGCTGTTTGCCTTGTTCCCTCTATGACAGTTTGACTATTTTCTCCAGCCCTTTTGCCTTCCAGAATACTGTCTCCCTCCCCCATTTGACTCAGTTTAAAGCCCTCCTGATCAAATTCTTGAGACTGTTGGCAAAAATGTTTCTTCCAACTGTTGTAAGATGCACCCCATCTCTTGCCAGAAGTCCCCCCTCATGGAAGCGCAGTCCATGATCCAAGAATCCAATTTGTTCTCGGCGACACCATCTACGGAGCCAGTTGTTTACATCGGCTATTTTCCTCTCCCTTCCTGGACCATGCCCTTCAATTGGCAGAAGAGACAAGATGACAACCTGTGCGTCCATTTCTTTCAGCTTCCTCCCCAGGGCCTCATAATCTCTTCTGATCTTGGGAAAGCTGTGCCTTGCAGTATCATTGGTACCCACATGGACCAAAAGGAAGGGGTAATGATCTGTAGGCTTGACAAGTCTTGTCAGCCTCTCCGTCACATCACGGATCTTTGCCCCAGGGAGACAACACACCTCTCGAGTTATCTCGTCAGGCCCACAAACCACTGCTTCTGTACCCCGCAGCAAGGAGTCCCCCACCACCACCACACACCTCCGCCGAGGCTTCGCAGCTGCTGTTCCTTGTGGTGGTCCTCTCAAGGTCCCCTGCTCTACCCCTGAAGTCTGTCCATGCAGTTCTTCCTCGTTGTCCTTGATTATGGAAAGGGCTTCAAATCGATTCTGTAGCTGCAAGCTGCTCAAAGAATCCCTGGATTTTCTTGTTCTCTGTGTGACATTCCTCCAGCTGTCTACTTCCTGTGCCTGTGAAGTGACCCTCTCCTCCACAGCCACTTCCTCTGTGCGGTCCCCGTCCAAGACTGTTCGTTCTGTTCTGTCCAGGAAAACCTCTTGCTCGCGAATCTGTTGAAGTGTAGCTACCTGTGTCTCCAGCTGCTGGACTTTCTCCTCCAAGAGGGCTACCAGCTTGCACTGCGTGCATGTGAAGTTCTCCACGTCTGTAGACAAGAAGACAAACATTGCACAAGTGTTGCAAGTGACTGCTGCAGTCCCCTCAGTGTCCATGGTGAGAGCTTAGGTAATCTAAGAACTCTTAGTTAATGCTGAGAATGTTAAGCTGTACTTTTAGGTATGGTGTATTTTTGTTTGGTTACTGAAATTCGCGCGCCATTAGTTCTCCCCAGTCAGAATGGCTGTCCAGAAGCTGCTCTCCTTCTTCTCCCTGGCAGGAAACTGGCCTGGAAACTGGCAGGAAACTTGCTGTCCAGAAGCTGCTCTCCTTCTCTCTGGCAGGAAACTTAGGTTATGGTGACCCTAAGGCGAACCCATCATGAGGTTTTCTTGGCAAGATTCATTCATAGGGGTTTTACCATTGCCTTCGTTTGAAGCTGAGAGGGTGTGACTTGCCCAAGGTCTCCCAGTAGGTTTCCATGGCCAAGCGGGGATTTGAACCCTAGTCTCCAGAGTCATAGTCCAATGCGTAGTCCAACGCTCTATAGTCCAATGTGTAGTTCAACACTCAAACCACTACACCACATGGCTCTCATTAAGTTCTGACAGACTGAGCCAAACCTCTCACAATATACTAGTTGACCAATTAAGGGAACACTGTGACGCCTAAAGTCCATTGCCTGTGTAAAAATCTGAAAGGCAGTCAAAAGCCTGAAAAGCAGGAGACAGAACTGGAAGGGTAGGTAACAATGGAAAAGTAAGAAACTGAGTTACTAGCTATATGAAAATGTGCAACTGAGATTTTTACTAATATAAACCAATCACCTCTTTGTAGAAGTGGGACAATATTTCATAACAATAGCATCCAAAGTTGAAGTAAAGATTGGATGAATGTCTTCATCCCATTTGGAGGGATGTAAAATACGAGCAATAGTAAATTGCCTTGGTATAATAATTCAAAACTAGGCCTGAAGGCACAGACTTGGCCAGTCCCGAAATGGGTTTGGAGGCTCTGTCAAAAATTGGAGATAGTCAAAAGTGCCATTATCTCTGGTTGGCACCTACAGATAGAAGGAGATTTTGCTGGATGGTTATAGTTTTTCAGTTACTGAGATGGTAGACGTTTGTCAGAAAGCAGTGCAGGGAAACTAATGGGTGCCAATAATATAAACTGTGATTCTACAGTTTACTACAGTATGAAGGCTGTTATAAGCACTGCCCTTCAGCTTTTGTGCCTATCAAGGGCAGGTCCTCAATATGTATACATACATCATGAGAAAGGACTACCAAGCGCAGGTTCTCAGCACCACTGAACTTACCGGCAATTTGAAATTGCAGTCTGACATCTATCTAGCAGCTGTGACCTGCTGTCTGGCCAAGGTAAGAGCTTCATAGGAAAGCTTTGACAGTTCACTAGTAAACTGGTAGTCTATCAGAGAAAAGTTTAACCATTTCCTAGAGGAATATGTGAAAGTTAGTCATGCAATCTTCATAACTTCAAATCACCATCAAAGAATAGAGCCTCTAGCCAAATGCATCTGACTTTTAATTCCAGAACCATATGGATGTTCTGGCCTTGCTTGGTTTGGGAGGTTACTATAACTATAAAAATCTGCATTGGGTAATAGATAAAAACAAAACAAAACTTTTGTTCTGGATACAATCTTGTTGCTATGAGCACCCTAGACAGCTTGGACCATGGGAAGTTAACCACTTGGAGAAAAAGGCAATGTAAGAATGGCCAGTTGGATAGACAACTCAGAGAGAATACATTTAAAGACAGGATCGCTAACAGGTTTAAGACGGGATCTAACTTCTAGGCCTGAAGAGTTAACTGCTAGTCTGTTCTCCTCCAGATTATCCTATGGAAACTCAAACAGTTCTGCATGGATGAATCTGGGGAAATGGATGAAAGGATCACAGATGAGAACACAGCACTATTTGGGGTAGTCACATCTGTATTTGTGCTGAGAGGGTCTGAGGTGGCAACTGCACTGACTGCTGAATTGTAGACAAGGAAGCTGAATCTTCGCAGCAAACACCACCAATACTGAAGATTGTTATGGGGAACTGGATGGAACTGTGAATGAGATGGAGAAACATGAAGATAAACCTGCTGAGGGCAGTGTTGTGGAAGACAGACTCTGCTGAGTGGCCTCAATCAAACTACAGGGCACTCTTTCTGGAGATTTTGAATTCATTGCCAATATTGTTGTAGGACACTGGTTTTCAACCTGTGGTCGAGGGACCCCCAGGGGGCCATGATGTTGTCACAGGGGGTCTGGGAAGGCTTGAAGGCTGCTCGGCCCGCCTCCTGCCTACAGTAGAGTGGCCATATGACAGGAGCCAAGACAAAGGCTGATTGGCTGGATTGGCTTGCGCATTGCCATTCAATCCACTCCAGCCACAAACTTGTAGGAAGAAACAGGAGAAAAGATTTCCCTCGCCCTCTAGTGCCTCTGAGGGAAGGTTTAATGGATGATGTAATAGTTGTTGTTGTTATTGTTGTTGTTGTTATTATTATTGGTTTTAAATCTTGAGTCAAGTCTTGGGGGTCTGCAGCAACAAAAGATATTTAAAGGGGGTCCCTGGTAATGGAAAGGTTAAGAGCCACTCTTGTAGGAGACTGGGTCCAGTCCCTTTAAATGTCTTTTTCATTTTTATTTCTCATCTTAACTCTTTAAAAACCCACCTCAGTCAAAGGCCATTCCAATTTTTCCAATACAGAACAGGAGAAATAAGAAGCAGCAAAGGCAGTAGCATTACTTGCTGTGTCAGATCCAGAGTCAAAGCTGACAGTGTAGCAACTATCAGAACAGGTCAAGAAAAATGAACAGGCAAAGCATCTCCTATCTTCTGACTCTTCTTCTTCATATCTGACTCACGATGGTTTGACTGTGTTTATGTCCTTTGATACAGAAAGGGAGTATATAGGAGTCGATGGATGTTTCTTAACACCAGCAGATAGTGCTGTGGTTTGGAATCACCATTGGTTCCAAGGGCAATTTTATCTGACCAAAAGTTCCAAAGAAGGCTAAAAGCCTTCTGCAGTAAATGGGCTGGCTAATCTGGAAGCTTCTAGACTTCTCAGGGATTGATAAATAGAGCAAATTGTGGCCTGCTGCAAGAAAGATTACTTGCAAATTTGTGACAACGAGCTTGACAGAAGCTTTTCTAACTAGGCATCATTAGCTTGAACGTAGGAGGAGCGATCACTCCTCATTTGATTGGTAAAGTGCCTGGCACAAGTCTTCATGTCCCTCTCTGGGGCACAAAAGGTGGAGTGAATGTCCATCTGTGGATAGGAGCTTATTGTCTCATGTTTTATATTTGTGGAAGCTTCAGGCACAAAACAGAAATAAGATAAAACCTAGAATGGTGCTGAAGGAGAAGCTAAAGGAACACATGAAACAATCAAGTCCAAAGGAAAAAGGAAGAATGCATTCACTATACATGGCTACTTGCATGGTACCTGAAGAGGAACTAAACAGAGTTGGAATGGGATACTGAGGCACACACCAAAAATATTCAGGGGTAGCCATGTTGGCTGTGCAGAAAAATACAAAATACATGAGCAATAATACTGTTTGGGAGCCAACTCCAAAGCGCAAAATATATTTTGTAAGCTTTCAAAGCTTCACTGGATTCTTCATCAGGCAAAGGCATTAAAAATCATACCGGTGAAAAATGGTGATGACATTATGAGTCACAAGCCTAAATTCTGTCTGAGATGTTGTCAGTTAAGATGGTATTAAGGGATTTCAATGCAGGGAGAGGCCACTCTCCTTGGCTATGTGAGGACTAGAGACAAAGAGTAATAAAAGGCAGGTAATAAAAGACAGGCATGCACAGTGTGTTGGAGCTAGCAACCTTTTCATGCTTACACTCACTGGTAGTTAGACTGCCTGTCACTCTAGGAGTTTAAGCACAGCATGTTTATGGTAACTTCCTGTTTTGTTTGTTTGTTCACACCCTCTCTCTTCCTGCCTCACGCAGCCTTCCTTTGTTCTCTGGGGTTTCATATGCTCTCACCAACCTCTCTCTCTCCCCCTCCCTACGATCCATGAAGCATGTCATAAAGAGCTCTCACTGGGTGAGAGGCTGCAACTTTCCTGATGTAAGATGTACAACTTTTTTTTTTTACCTTCCTCAAGAAAATGAACCTGTGTTGATCATGCACAAATATTCATGAGTAAAACTACTTTTATATATCTTATGAAGAAGACTAAGTTTGATTCCATTCTCTGCTAGATATTGTAGGTGGGTGGAGTCGATTGGTGAGCTGTTTGAACTCCTGCCTAGTGCATGATTATGCTCTGCTTGAGAGCCACTATCTCCCATATTTCCTAATACAGTGGAGGGAGAAGGGAGCTCCACAGAAAATTGCTTAGCTTGGGTAACTTCTGAAAGTGGCTTTGTGCAGGCATACCACCCGTATATGTGAGGGTTAGAGGCCATGAAAAAGAATTTCTTTTTAGATTATCAATAAGATTTTCAATAAATTGGACATTTCATTATACAGTTCCTGTCTAGAAAGTTTACATCTGAATAAGAGATACACAAGAGAGCAGAAAGCATGAAACACAAACATGTAGCAGATGGATACACTTAAGTGGTGGTAGTAAAGTCAGAATATTAAAAAAAAACTGGTTAATTAAAAAGGGGGATGTATGTAACTTTGAAAGCAGACCTACAAAAGAGGATCAAACTGGTATGCTGAACACAAAACATCAGCTAATATGGGTTTATGCAATATGGCAGAGGACAGCAAGATAGAAGCAAGTAATATGATAGGAAAACCATAAATGCTTGCACATTTTAGAAATAAAGGTTTTTGTTTGAAATAATGTAAGATATTCACAAAGCTATACTTTAATTTTATTTCTTTGTTGTTCTCCACTCTTGAGCAACTCCTAGGGTGATTTTCTATTTCTATTCTACATAATCCTAATATGTCAGAGCATATTCAACCTCCCAAAATTTACTAGCATTCCAGCTGATGGACACAGGAGCTCAGTTCATCATGATACATACAGAGTAGCTCAAAAATACTGTCATTGTTTTAATGTTTCATAGAGTGTCCATTCTTCTAATTTGTATTTTGCCTTTATTAAGGCCAAAATCAAATGTAGTATTTTCCAAGCCTTCAAAAGATAAAAGACATAATTTTGAAAGAAGCAGTTAATGGTAGTAAAACGGATTGGTAAAAATGTTGCAAAAAAAAATTACCCTTCAGCAGGAGTAAAAATGACACATGTAATTGACAGTACTAGATCCTTTCTTTTCCAGAAATACATTTTTGCTATATTTGTAATTTTTTCATACTCCTTGCAGAAGACCTGGCTTTGCCAAGTCTTTGCAATTAAATTGAGGGTTAACTTTAACTTCTGTGTTTCCTTTTGCTCGTTCCCATTTCAAGGGTCTCCTTTACTCTTCACATTACAAATCACCAAGAAGTACAGTAGTTATCAGCTTCCTGCTATGTAAACTGTTCATGCTTGCCATACAGTGACCTCTCTGTATTGATTCAGGACATCAGACAGTCTGCATCGGTGTCTTTAAATTCATGGGTGTCTTCTATGTCTTCCTGCTCTTTTGATCAGTCTTTTTCCTTCCTCCTTCCCTTTTCCACAGGTAGCTACAGAAAGCAATAGACCTAGATTTTCACTGCCCCTGGAAAGTAGTTCACTGGCTCTAAGCTTTAAAGAATTACATTTTCCCACCAGCTGTTACTTTCCCACTTAATTTGAGTACAGAATTTGCTACCCTGTTGCAATCGATAACATAGCATCTGAAGGTTTAAAACCTTCCAGCTCCATCTCATGAAGCACGACCATTTTTGAACCTTAATTTAAAGCAAAGGGAGGAAACACAGAGGTTTGTGTCAATCCTGACGCTTTAACATTTTAGTAACAATTTTGTTTTTAAACATCAGAAGGACAACTGTTTCTATTGCATGAGATAATTATTATACGTTGACTTAACCATAACACTAAAATTTGGAAAGAATGGAACTTGAAAATGAATTATGAAAGCAAAGGTCACTATCATTTTGATATGTAAGAAGCAAACTGAATGGTAGGCTCTATGACCCTTAGTGTACTGTAGTGTACTGTAGTAGTTTCAGGCATCAGTACATACTGTGCCACAAAAATAAGACCAATGTCTAAAGAACACTTGACTCTCAGCATTCCATGTTTATGGACAAACAAAATTACAGAACAAGAGCAATGATGAGTGACATTTTCCCTGTTATTTTGCATGAAATTAGCTGATGTTTTCAACTTCTTACTCATGGTAGTGTCCTAGTAATTAGACCAGGAGACACTACTATGGCTCATTTGGTACAGGATAGAAGAGTAATCAAGAATCTATTAACTTTCTTCCTTATTGGTAAAGCATACATTTTTTTTTTAGATGGAGGTATGTGATGACTGCTTGATATGAAAGAGGCAAAACCAACAACAACACAACAACCTAGAAGGAAAAGTCTTATTACACGTGTACCAGGATGTCATTAAAGATTGTTCTCAGATAAGTGACTTGACAGATAAACGAAGGATTGGGTGCAATGGATAAAGAAAATTCCCACCATCAGCTTTCTGACAGCCATACAGTGGAACCCCCGTATCCACTGATTCATTATCCACTGATTCAATTATCCACAGGACACAAAACAGCACACCTACCATAGAGTCTTCCTAGAAAATGTGTCCTCTCTAGCCATTTTCTAGGTCCTCCAAGGCAACTCTATGGTATTTTAAACTGGAAGTCCCATTATTTTCAATGGCGTTCCCTATTAGCCACAGTTTTCGGTATCCACGCCCACCCCCAGAACCAATCCCCAGCAGATACTGGGGTCCTACTGTATTAAAATAGAAATGATGCAGCAAGTAAAGAGCCTGGTTATCTTTTCTTAGCTTGCTCATTTACTTTGAGCTTTGCTGTCATTTTTTAATTGCTGTTAGTCACTTTAACTAGCAAACTGGTTTCCTGCTTATCTTTGAGATGGACATGCGTCTGAGAAAAGTTTACATGCAGGAACTGTAGATACTGTTGATACTGTACATACTGGAATGTGTAGAGAAATCAAAGCAAGGTAAACAATTCAGACTGCTTCGTGCTCATAGTAACAAAATAAAAAAACAGCAAGCAAAGCACAGCTGAACAGTTCTATCTGATTATAATGGGTTTTAATATAGAAAACTAGTATGAACTCATACTGACATGGTGTAGTTAGCTTTCTTTGTGTGGAGGGGAAAGGAAAAGAATTAAGGTACCCCAGATTTTTTTTTCCATTTCACTGGATGCAACCTTTCTCTCACATGTCAGCTGGTTTGCAGGATCTACATTTTCAGGGTGTGAGCATATATGGCAGCAGTATGCACATGAATATTAGAACCATATGGGTGATAAAAGCTATACATTTCCTTCAAAGTGGCTAAAGGCAATTCAGCCAGGTATCAGTGAGTGGTGGAAACATGTATTGGTTGCACCCATTAGATGGAGCCCTGGTGGCGCAGTGGTTAAATGCCAGGAGTGCAAGTCAGCACATTCCAACTTCGATCCTAGAGGGCTCGAAGGTTCACTCAGCCTTCCATCTTTCCATAGGTTGGTAAAATGAGTACCCAGCTTGCGGGTGCAATTAGCTAACACACAGTGGAAATCGCTTAATGCAGTGTAGATGTGTAAAGTGCTATTGCTTAGACTGGGGGTCTCAATGTGAGGACCAATTAGCACAAGGAGAGTGATCTGTAATGGAAAAGATACAACATGAATTATCTAGAGTTGAAAGCAGTGAGATTGCTCTCTTCTGTTTTGAAGATATAATCAGAGGAAATCCTGTTCAGCTTTGTACCAACAACATGATAGTGAGACCGTACATCAGCAAAGAAGGTGGAATTTGTTCTTTCTGCCCGTTTCAGCAAAACTATTTGCTGAAACGGGCAGAAAATAATCTAAAATTTACTTTAGCAATTTACCTGAAAGGAGTTTTAAATGTACAGGCGGATTATTTGAGTCAGAACAAGGTTCTTCCAAGAAAATGGGCCTTGAACCAAGAGGTCTTCAATCAACTTTGACAAGCCTTTGACAAGGTTCCCCATGACATTCTTGCAAACAAGCTTGTAAAATGTGGGCTAGACAAGTTAACTGTTCAATGGATTTGTAATTGGTTGACCGGCCGAACCCAAAGGGTGCTCAGCAGTGGCTCCTCTTCGTCTTGGAAAGATGTGACCAGTGGGGTGCCACAGGGTTCTGTCCTGGGCCCAGTGCTATTCAACATCTTTATCAATGACTTAGATGAGGGAATTAGGGGCATACTTATCAAATTTGCAGATGACACCAAATTGGGAGGAGTAGCTAATACCCTAGAGGACAGGATCAAAATTCAGAATGACCTGGATAGACTGGAGAGCTGGGCCAAGCTAACAAAATGAAATTCAATACGGAGAAATGTAAAGTACTGCATTTAGGGCGGAAAAATGAAATGCAAAAATATAGGATGGGAGAGACCTGGCTGAATGAGACTAAGTGCGAAAGGGATCTAGGAGTCCTAGTAGACCACAAGTTGAACATGAGCCAACAGTGTGATGCGGCAGCTAAAAAGGCCAATGCGATTTTGGGCTGTATCAATAGAAGTATAGTGTCTAGATCAAGGGAAGTAATAGTGCCACTCTATTCTGCCTTGGTCAGACCTCACTTAGAATACTGTGTCCAGTTCTGGGCACCACAATTCAGAAAGGATATTGACAAATTGGAGCATGTCCAGAGAAGGGCAACTAAAATGGTGAAAGGTCTGGAAACGATGCCTTATGAGGAGAGACTTAGGGAGCTGGGTATGTTTAGCCTGGAAAAAAGACGGTTAAGGGACGATATGATAGCCCTGATTAAGTATTTTCAAATACTTGTCATATTGAGGATGGAGCAAGCTTGTTTTCTGCTGCTCCAGAGACTGGAACACGGAGCAATGGGTGCAAGCTCCAGGAACAGAGATTCCACCTCAACATGAGGAGGAACTTTTTGACAGTAAGAGCTGTTCGGCAGTGGAACACACTCCCTCGGAGCGTGGTGGGGTCTCCTTCCTTGGAGGTCTTTAAACAGAGGCTGGATGGCCATCTGTCGGAGATGCTTTGATCAAGATTTCCTGCGTGGCAGGGGGGTTGGACTGGATGGCCCTCGTGGTCTCTTCCAACTCTGCAATTCTATGATTCTATGATTCTATGATTTATAAGCTGCTCTGAGAGCCTTTGTGGCTGAAGAGCAGGGTATAAATACCTAAAATAAATAAATAAATAAATAAATAAATAAATAAATATAATAAATAAAAATAAATAGTTATGAAGATTTGTCCTCTGTAGAAACGGCTAGGTGATTGTGAAAGAACCCAATTTAAAAACCAACAACAACTGCCATGTGCATCTATGAAACCGCACCACTCAAAGATGGTGTGTTTCCCCCTCCACAAGGGTCCAGTGCCTTAAAAATTCCCCAACTACAAATTGGACAATAGTTGCCTTTTTCTATGAGTAAACAACTCTGCAGCCACAGTAAGATACCCTTTGACCCCTGAACTCCCTAAATCTCCAGACCCATGCCCCTTGGCTCCTGACCCTTCCTTTTCAGCCCAACCCCCTTTCACCCCGTCCTCACCTCCCTCCATCTCCAACACTTGTAAGGCTACACCTCAGGAAAATCCTGAGGAGGTAGAGGTGAGGCATTCAGAGGAATAAGAGATACAGTCACCAGAGCTGTGTTGAGAAAGAATGTGTTAAAAATGAGAGTTTTGATAAGTTGGACTGAAAACTAGATTTCAGTTAAATTAGACTTTAAGTTAGATTTTTAGTAGAAAAACAATTATTTCAATCTTCATGGCCAATATATTTCTGTTAGTTTTTGGTTATTTATAACGGAGGCCTCAATACATTTTTAGGTACATAAAACAATGGGTTCATTAAAAATTGCCACGTGGAATGTTCGTGGCTTGCGAACTGAGAATAGGTGCAATGAGATTTTGCCCTGCCTTGGCGGCCTGCGTTATGACATCATTGTGTTGCAGGAAACTCATATCTGTAACGAACAACAGCGGAGCCGGTGTCAGAGATTGTGGACACAAGGACCTTCTGTATGGTCATATGGGGAGTGTGGCGGTTGGGGAATAGGGGTACTGTTTAGGTCCAGGAACAATCTGACCATTGATTTCATGTTAGAAGTAGTTTTGGGGAGGTTGGTGGTGGTGGATTTTTGTATGGAGGAAAAGCAGAAAGATGGAAGAGTAGAAAAGAAAGCTTTCAGGCTGTGTGGGCTTTATGCTCCTGTAAAATATGCCGAACGGAAAAAGTTTTGGGGGTATTTAAAAAATCAGTGTAACACTCGACAGCATCTTATTATCGTAGGAGATTTCAATAACAGGGCAAGGATGATGGACAGGAGTGCTTACGCAGACCAGAAAGAGCGGACAAAGTTGTCCCTGCCCAAACCCCTGACAGCAGAAGAAAGAGAGTTGGAGTCTTTTCTAGAGAGGCAAGGTCTTAAGGATGCAGCTCTTGATGTGGAGAATGAGTTAGAATTTTTTCCTGTTTTTTGCAGAAAGGCTTTTGGTTCAGATTTTCCCCCAATGGAAGGAGTTCAATTTACTCATTATCACAAAACCTCAGCCAGCAGAATAGACCGTGTGAGAACAGTGAAGGAAATGAAGGTGGAAAAGTGCACTGTTATGATCACTCCTTGGTCGGATCATGGGCTCTTGGCTGTAGAGTTCAGTATAGGTCAGGTTTACCCCAAAGGAAGACCTCTCTGGAGGTTGCGCCCTAAATTTTTGGAAGATGTGGCATATAAAGAGCGCATCGCCTCAGCACTAGCCCACAGCCTAACTCTTGCGGACATGTACAAGGATGATTTGTGCAGGTGGTGGGAACGTGTGAAACGCGCAGTTCGGGCCACTAGCCGGGCCTACGAGACCAACATTAATGGGAAACAGATTCAGGAGTATCATTTGGCCATTTATCATTTTTTGAAGTGTCATTATCGATTGAACCAAGGTGTTCCTTTTTCAGAACAAGAGCTTAACTGGGCGAAGGGAGTGATAGCAAGATTTTGCCAAAAGCAAAGACAAAACAGAAAGAGGAGTAAAAATTTCAGGACTCGAGGTGGTGTGGTTGACGTGGATGAGTGGGCAGGCGCCCGGAGTCCAAGGGCTCCGATCGAATTAAACGGCTTGAGGGCCTCCGAGTCAGACCCTATTGTATTTAGACCAAGTGAGATGCTGGATATCATGGAAGGATATTACAGGCAGTTATATGCTCGGAAAAATATAGATATAGAAGAGATTAAGGGTTTTTTTCAAGCTTTTTCAGAGGACCAGATGGGCACCCTCTATAAGGGTCTGAGTCCAGAGGACAGGAAGAGGTTGGTCTCTCCTATAGAAGAACAAGAAGTTCATGAGGTCATAGTTCAAGGGAAGGGTAAGTCTGCCCCTGGCCCAGATGGCCTGAGTTGGAATTTTTATAAAGTTTACAGGAAGTGGATTGTTCCCCCTTTAACAACTTTGTTTAATTTTTTGTGGGATAATAATGAGCTCCCTGAGACATTTTATCAAGGGGTCCTGATTTTTTCCCCAAAGGAGGGTGATCCTACCCTCCCAAAAAACTGGCGCCCCATAGCTCTGACCAACGTAGACTACCGCATGTTGGCAAAAATACTGAACAATCGGCTGGCTAAGGTGGCTGATAAGATTGTGATGGAAGCACAGACCAGTGCTGTGCCGGGTAGGACTATGGTGGACTCTCTTTGTTTGTTTCGGGAAGTGTTCCGACTCAACAAGGAGGGAGCTTGGACTGGTCAAATCCTACAGGTCGACCAGATGAAAGCTTTTGACAATGTAGATCATACGTTCCTATGGGAAGCTCTCAAGTGGAAAGGGGTGCCAGAGAGATTTATTGCTTTAGTTAAATTGTTTTATAGGGATGCAGAGGTAGTTTTGCAAGTCAATGGTCATAGAGGAAAGAGGATTAAGTTAAATTCTGGGGTGAGGCAAGGTTGTCCCCTAAGCCCTCTTTTGTATGTTATTGCTTTGGATGCTATTCTGTGTAAGATTAGTTTGGACAAGAGCATCTTGGGGATCCAAATTCCGCGTCCGTTGGACAGTTCATGGTTGGTTCGATATGAATCTGTTAAATTTGTTGCCCATGCTGATGATGTGTCCTTCTTGGTTAAGGACAGGATGGAAGTTAGAAAGATTAAAGATGCTTTTGAGGCCTACGGTCGAGTTTCTGGTGCTCGACTTAACATGGAAAAGAGTTTTTTGATCAGGATTTTTGCTGCAGAGGACAAGATGGCAGCTATTCCTCTAAAGGACGTAGTTGGAGAAAAGGAAAGGTGGCAAGCAGAGCAAGAGGCAAAGATGGATAGGGTGAAGATCCTGGGGCTGAATTTTGCGTTGGCTCCAGAGGGATGGAAAGAAAATTGGTATCTCTGGTTGGAAAAAGTGAAAGAGAGGGTGGCCCTCTGGCAGAGATGGAAGCTGACCATTACCAGAGAGCCGCTTTTGTAAATACTTACCTGCTTCCGGTGGCAGCCAACTTGGCGGCTGTTTTCCCACCTCCAGATTCAGTGATTAAAGAAGCTGATTGGGTTCTCTTCAAGTTTCTTTGGGGAATGGCCACATTCCCCCTGGCAAGGGCAGTGGCTTATGGGCAGGTAGAACAAGGGGGCCTAGACTTCCCAGCCCTGGGACCTAAGTTCATCGCCATCTTTTCTGCTCAAAACTTTGGGAAAGTTTCTCTGTTACAAAAGGGTCAGATTCAACCTCAGGCTTGGCTAGTTTTGTTTTGTGAGTGCTGGATAGGGACTAGATGGGGAAAGACTTGGTGGGAGGAAGGCTCATTAAGTTTTAGGTTTTCTTTACCTGAAAAATTGAAAGCACCAGATTATTTGAAAGACTTTGTTTTTTACATAAAGAAATATAAAATTCATGCTGAGGAGTTGAAGGGGGAAGACAGACCAGGTCAGAGCATCAAGAGGAGTTTGTACAGGAAAATAGTGGAGGAGATTTATATTAACCCGTTTTTGCAAAAGCGTCAGGCCAAACTAGATTTATCAGAATACCTACATCACCAGACTAACCCAATTGAGTATTTCATGGACAAAAGGGTCCCCAAAAAGTTGTGGGACTTGAGGTGGAGGCTCTATCATCAGGTTCTTAATCTGAGGGGAAAGAGACCATGGACCGCAGAGGATGAGCAGACCTGTCCGCGTCTGAAATGTAAAAAGGCTGAGATTTTGAGTGGCGTGGCACAAAAGGAGACGATCAGACATTTTGTCCAGGACTGCCCAAGTGCCCGGGAAACATGGGAGGAGGTGGCCCGGGTCCTGGATTGGCCAGATTTGGCACAGCAGGCTTGGGAGACGGTGCTTTCAGGGACTGCACCTCCAGAGGGTGTCAGGGGACCCAGAAAGTCAGTGGGCCAAAAGAGGAAGAGGAAGGAGCCTGGTTCCGCCATGGCTGAGAGGTTTTGGAAAGTGCTCTGGTCCACGGTGCGCTTGGTAAACCTCTATGTGATGTTAGGGTTAGTTTTCCAGAGACAAAAGGAGGTGAAAAGTCAAAATCTGCAGGATGTAAAAGGCACTGCCTATTATGTGAAGAATGTAATTGAAAATTTAGCTCTGAGTGAAAAAGAGAAATTGCCAAGCTATCGTTGGAAAAAGTTTTGGCCGTGGTTTAGTGAGACGACCCCAGCAATAACATAAAATGATATTTTAAATAAATATTTTATTAATTTTGTATTATTTTGTATTATTATTTTTAATTAATATTTTATTGGTTTTTTCCATTTCTAAGTAGGTATAATTATAATGTGTAAATATAATGTGATTATAGTGTGTTTAGATTAAAGGGAAAAATACATTAGTGTTAGGATAGATTTACTTTTGTATTAGTAAGAAAAGAGGAAAATAATTAGTATTGTTTTTGTATTATTGTTATGGCCTTTTGCGGTCGGGTGTATTTTTTAGTAGAATGGTCTTACTCCAATAAAAAATTCCCTAAAAATTCCCTAAGACAAAAAGGTCTCAGTGCTAGCCCTGATGTGGAGCAAGGCTTTCTTTTAAGAAGACAAGAATCTTGCACCAGGGAAGTACCATACACATCACAAGGAGTATGTGCGAAAATCCTTTACCCTTTAATTTCACACTAAATGTTTGCTGATGGGATGGACAGAAAGATAAAAGGCAACTTCAATGAAAAAGATTTGTTAGCAGGGCTGCGTGTACATGGTCAACAGGCCTTGTGGACAACACAACACTAGGAACCTAAATTAGGCCTCAGCGAGGAAATATATTCTCTAAATTAGAGGTTTATGCACCTTTTGCACTATGACCTGACTGAACAACATAGCAAAGAAAAACTAGGCTTCCAAAGGGTCTCATTCTGAGGTGACTGCTGTATGCTAGAGTAACAGCATTGCCTGAGGGCTGCTATTAGTCACAGGCAGAGAGAAGCCTTTTTTGGTACCCAATTTTCTTTTCATTTCTTTAACAAACCAGCTGGTTTGAAAATGTACTACTCTCATTTTACTGAGAAAGAGAGCCTCAGGATATTTTCCAGTTGCTAAGCCTGTAAAATTCATTGATGGCAACACTGAATCCAGGATCAGTCCACTCATAGTTGAATTCTGCTTATCTGTTCATCTCTTCTCTCTATTAAAATTGCTTTACACTTGCTTTCCAGATAATAAGTTCTCTTCATATTTTGTAGCTGGATCTTTTATTTCATTATGGCAGTACTCTTATCTAACTTCAGTCAAGTTTTTGCTACCAGCAAATATCCTCCACCTCACCTGTTTTTATTTGACACCCAGAGTTTAGGAGAGTAGCATATTTGAAGGAAAGTAAGAGCAAGGATAAGAACAAAATTATTTCAGACACACTGAACATTATTTGTTTGGACAACTATTTAGTCTTTAGACTATTTCTTTAGTCTAATACAAAATGTATTTTATGTGGAATTTGGCCATTTTTTTTAAAAAAAGAGCATGGTTTGCAACTATTTATCAATGTTAGTACTGTAATTGAATATATTGCTTAGCATTTCTATGTTACACTCCTTTTTCCAGCTATAAAATATACACACCTGCTTAGTCCATACTGTAATAAATGATCTGGGGGTGGGGAAGGTGGCTCTTAGAATTCCACATGTTAAGCTGAGACAAATATTTCTGGGCTCCAAAAGTGGACTGCTGATGTAAAAGGTCATTAAATGTTACAATTTCCACTTCATGTTAACCAGTTCCACAGAAAGATACATTTGGTGCAAGAAGCCTACCAACACAATGATCCACTCCTGCTTAATGAAAACATTTGCAATTTCAAATAAGAAGTGTTGAAGGCTCACAGTTCAAAAAATTCTGCATCACATTTTAAAGGGGTCCTCTAGTACTGAGAACTGAGATGTAAGTCTCAGACAGACATAAATTGACCTCTTTTCATTTCCTCCTCTCCATCAAATGATAGTTGTACTAACAGGTTCATATCAATCGAGAGTCCCTTTAACTATCAGAAGATAGGTTATCAGGCTTGGTCAGCTATTGTATTCCACTTATTTCCAATCCCGCCCCCAAGTCTTTTAATAATCATGTTAAGCAATCTCTTTCAGCACTGTAATATTCTTCAAAGTGCTCAGAATGACTTACATAAAATGAGCAATTAAAATAAATTATAAAAAGTAGAATATTGCAGTGAGAGCAACTGTGCATGGTCAATTCCAAAATTAATTATCATAACTCTCACTGTAAAATCACACAATGGGAAGACAGCATGCAGGGATCAGGCATCCCACAGGAGATCAACAAAAGAGAACAGGAAAAATCGAGCAGTCCTAGTGCAAATTTCCCCCAAATGTTTTGATGGATGAGTCACTGACCCACATTCTGGCACTAAGAGCTTGTAATTACCTGGTTCAGTCTATGAATTTTACCCAGCTCATAATGCTCAGATACAATAGAAATCAAATGTTACCTTTAAAAGTTCTCCCAGGGCTCTGCATGGCAAATGAGATTCTAGACATTTGTCGGCTTAAGTTAGGTTAAACCTATTTTTAATCCAAAACAGACTGTTTTTAATAATACAGAGCTGAGAAAATGCCCCCACCCCAAGGGATTTTTAAGTTTCCAGGAACTGATGAAAAAGTCCAAATGATGTTCATGAGTCTTAAGTGTTTGTGTGAAGCCTATATTCCGGTGAATAGCATGCCCCAGAACATTTGTGACTGAAACAATATTCTGGAAGTCTACAATATCATACATATATGCTGTCTTCTAAGTCCCAGTATAAATTCAGAGGTTATCTATTTTTTGTCAGTATCTCAGTTAGTTGAAACTGACCAGTCAAGATTCATGAAGGAAGTGGAAGCGATTTATAAGTAAACTTCTGACTGGCCACCAGGACCACTGACCTCAGAGACAATGCTGCTCTCACCATGAGACAATACAATAGTTTCTATCTAAGGGACAGCTTTTATTAGATTCACATTCCATGAAATTCCTGTATTTTTATTTTATTCCTGGAAACATCTAATCAGGAATTCCAAGATGCTCTTCCTCAACCCATGTTCTTGGCAAGGAACTCTGCACATGCTTTGAAATCCAACATGCTACTCAAACATCTAAAATGTAACCGAGGGCTTGTCTAGATGGACTATATACCCCATCGTGTCCCCATCTTAGAGCCCTGCAGTCTATATAATGCAGGACTTTTGCCCCATTTTGCCCCTGGGCAGTACTGACAACGCCTGGGGCAAAGATGGGGAGAAGACAAGGTAAAGCCCATTAAGCTGTTTTATTAAAATACCTAGGAAAACCCAAGTCATTTTGAAAAACCTGGATCAGGCCCCACAAGAACGCAGGAGAACACACCTGTATACCAGCCCATATCTGCTGCCATCCATGTCACTCTCTCTGAAGCCAGGAAGGAGGCTCAAAGCATGTGATCAAGGCCCCTGTATGTGACCAGCCTTGATCACATGCTGTAGGCCTCCTTCCTGGCTTCAGAGGGAGCAACATAGACAGCAGTGGAGGTAGCCACCAGTACGGACTGGAATGTCTGTGCGGACTTCCTCCTGTTTTGTTTAGGTAATGGGGGAAATGGGCCTGATCCAGGGCCAAAATAAGCCGACAGGAAGCCGCCGTATTCTGGCAGGTCTAGACAAGCCCTGTTACACTGCATATTTTATTTGAAGGCCTTTATGTTGTCTTCCCCTTTTCTTCCTTACCCACCCCTTCATTTTCCTAAATAAACTTTCATACATGAAGGACCTTCAACTTTATTGGTTTTAAAATCTGTTTCTCTAGAATTTCCCTGCATGTGAAGATTTCTGTACTCCTGTTGTCTTGGTTTATTTCATACGGTTTTGGGTCTTTCAGGCTTTGAGAAAGTCCATGTGATGCTCCCTACTGTTTAAGATTTTATGTAGCTGGACTGAAGGGGGATAGGGAACAGGAGGGTCCTTTGCAATAAGTATTAAAACTCCCCAAACAGCCAGACAGATCAGCCTGTGGTGGCAGCCTCTTAAAAAGTAGTTACTGATATTCAAGACATACCCATTTTAAAACCCGTTTAGCCAGGATTTCAAGCTTCAATTTTACAAATTTTTCTGACGAGCTACAAAAACCTCATGTCAAAACTCTGAAACACTGGGGGGAAATTGAACTTTTAAGTATACATTTTTTTTGAGTACATGCTGTGTCTTCCAGATCATAAAGCAGTCTGTTGCCAAGGATATGATTTCTGTGACTGAGTCAAAATGTGAAACAAAACCATGAGAAGGTCTACAATCCATCCATGAGAAGCCTCTCTGTGAACAGGGCCTTTAAAGCTTGGACAATATTTAAATTACTCAAACATTTCTGACAGGCAATTATCAGCCAGGTCGTCGCATTGGTTCAGCACTGCAACTAGGAAGAGGGTGTACTAATTCCAACATAGCTGGGAAACTTAAAATGTTTTCATACCTGGACAAGACCTATTCACAAATGCAACCCACATGGATATGAGGGCATGCCCCCCCCCCAAAAGAGAAATACCCAGTGTGACACTAGTATACAAACCGTGCTCGAAAAGCGGATGGTGGAAAGGAGGTATTGGAAGCTTGTTTGTCATCCAGGGCTCACAGAAGTAGGCCTGAAGCCAAGCTGTACACTGTTTCAGTGGCTCTGTCATTTCTTCTGGGGCTCTGACCACCTCACAAGACACCGGGGTCTCTGTAATCCTGGAACAGTAACATTAGTTTTGTATGTTTTAAAGTCTAACTGTAAAATATGTGTTAGTATGATATAAGCCTCAAATATATTAAACAAGTTTCATGCACAGTGAATATTTTGCCCCAAATACAAAATCTCTCTCTAATGGGTGTGAACATATAGACAGATGGAGTGAGATGCACAGAGAATCAAATTATAAAAAGTAACTACAATAAATAACTTCAATTTTTAATTAAAGAGAAAAATCTATGCAGTCCTTATGTATATGTCATACTATTTAAGTCTGAGGGGACTAAAATCTAGTACAAGTATAATAAAAGGATTTCATAGAATCATAGAATTGTAGAGTTGGAAGAGACCACAAGGGCCATCCAGTCCAACCCCCTGCCACGCAGGAATCATGATCAAAGCATCCCTGACAGATGGCCATCCAGCCTCTGTTTAAAGACCTCCAAGGAAGGAGATCCTACCACGTTCCGAGAGAGTGTGTTCCACTGCTGAACAGCTCTTACTATCAGAAAGTTCCTCCTAATGTTGAGGTGGAATCTCTGTTCCTGGAGCTTGCATCCATTGTTCCGTGTTCTCGTCTCTGGAGCAGCAGAAAACAAGCTTGCTCAATCCTCAATCCGACACCCCTTCAAATATTTAAATAGGGCTATCATATCGCCTCTTAACCATCTTTTTTTCCAGGCTAAACATACCCAGCTCTCTAAGTCTTTCCTCATAAGGCATGATTTCCAGACCTTTCACCATTTTAGTCACCCTCCTCTGGACACGCTCCAATTTGTCCATCTCCTTTTTGAATTGTGGTGCCCAGAACTGGACATAGTATTCTAGGTGAGGCCTGACCAAGGCAAGAACAGAGTGGCACTATGACTTCTCTTGATCTAGACACTATACATCTATTGATGCAGCCCAAAATCGCATTGGCCTTTTTAGCTGCCGCATCACACTGTTGACTCATGTTCAACTTGTGGTCTACTAGGACTCCTAGATCCCTTTCGCATGTAGTGTCGTTCAGCCAGGTCTCCCCCATCCTGTATCTATGCATTTTGTTTTTCCACCCTAAGTGCAGTACCTTACATTTCGGAAACAAAGAACATATATTTTAGCAAAAAAAAAAAAAAAAAAAAAAACTCTCCTTAAGTATGTAAAAAACATTTCTGAACAGTTACAATGAAAAGCATCAGACATTTATTTAGCATCTGACTCACTGCTACTGTGAAGAAATGTAAACTGTTGCCTATCCCAACTAGAGTAGAGCCACCAAATCACTGATCTATCTGTTGTTCTGCAAGTGATAAAATGGGCCTACTTTATGTCCTTCTAGTAAATGGATTTATGCCCATTTGTTTGAAAATACATGCCTATACAAGAGAGAAACAGACACAGGTAAAGCAGTTGGAAGCACAAAATAAAACGTGACAAAATAACAGGCTAATTTGGAAATTTGTGCTTTCAGCAGAGTAAGATTGCAGTTTGATAAAATATGGCACAGAATCCTTTAAAGCTTTACTGCCAATAACCTGGAACATTCTGAAGCTAGGAAGAGGTGCAATAAAGAAATCATTGTCTTTGAAAACTACACAAACATCCACACAGAGGCATGACATCAAGAAGCATACATTTATTCATGACAATATGTTATTTGTTAGGGGAAATTTCAAAACAGGGTGGAATGATTTAAATCATCAAGATAAGAAGAATTTAAATGGTTACTTTAAACAATGTTGCCCATTTTGCAATTCACATATTTCCTGTATTAAAGTGCATTCTAACTGGTTGCTGAAAGAATTAAATGTATCTTTTTGCAATTCAGTAGAGCCTTAAATGAAACTTAGGAGCATAACCGAACCCCTCCCTAGCTTTGCACTACACATTTACAGTATATCTGTTTAGAGAAAAGGAAGATGAATGTGGACTTAATGAACGTCTATTCAGTGTCCTATGTACACATTCAAGGAGACTAGGGAAAATCACTTCCCTGAACACATGGGTTCCCAAGGCTCTTTATTGGTGATGTTATTATGTTATTGTGCGTCGCCAAAAACTTTTGAGTGAAAGCAGTAAATATGTGTGTGTTTTTTAATGTGAAGTTGAAGGCTTTTACAGCTGGCATCCATAGATTTTCCTTGGGTTTTTTTGGGCTGTGAGGCCATGTTCTGGAAGAGTTTATTCTGACATTTCGACACTAATCCTCCTTGCATATCTCCACCCAGAAACTAGCCATTCAAATACACAAATTCACATATCCTCTCCAACAGGGGTTCACAGTATTTACCTCCCCCACACACATACTCCTATCCAACCATTCTTTGAAGATGCCAGTCACAGATGCAGGCGAAACGTCAGAAATAAACTCTCCCAGAACACAGCCTCACAGCCTGGAAAAAAAACAAGGAAAATCTATGGGGTTTTTTCCCCCATCCTTCCCAGCAGCTGTCCTTATTACCCACAAACAGTGGTTTGGAGGTTTTTGGCTGTTAACCAGGGTGGCTCCAACTCCTGGCAAATCTTTACACTTAGGATTCCTCTGTTAAAGGGGAGCAATAGTGCCACTCTATTCTGCCTTGGTCAGACCTCACCTAGAATACTGTGTCCAGTTCTGGGCACCATAATTCAAAAAGGATATTGACAAATTGGAGCGTGACCAGAGGAGGGCGACTAAAATGGTGAAAGGTCTGGAAACCATGCCTTATGAGGAGAGACTTAGAGAGCTGGGTATGTTTAGCCTGGAAAAAAGACGGTTAAGGGGTGATATGATAGCCCTGTTTAAGTATTTGAAGGGATGTCAAATTGAGGATGGAGTAAACTTGTTTTCTGCTGCTCCAGAGACGAGAACATGGAACAATGGATGCAAGCTCCAAGAACAGAGATTCCACCTAGACATTAGGAGGAACTTTCTGACAGTAAGAGCTGTTCGGCAGTGGAACACACTTCATCGGAGCATGGTAGGGTCTCCTTCCTTGGAGGTCTTTAAACAGAGGCTGGATGGCCATCTGTCAGGGATGCTTTAATTGTGATTTCCTGCATGGCAGGGGGTTGGACTGGATGGCCCTTGTGGTCTCTTCCATCTCTACAATTCTATGATTCTATGATTCTATGAATGTGTATTCAACCAACAGTATTTATGTCAAAGCAATATGACTTAAGGTTCTACTGGGTATCAAGCCTCACTTCTCTCAACCCCTTTTCAGAGAACAGTGCTGCAGCTGCAGTGGGAGGGGGGTTGAGCCTCTCAAGAGACTGAATACAGGTAAACTCCTGTATCCACGGATTTGGTAGCCATGGTTTCACTTATCCACATCTCTCTATAGCACTGGTTCTCAACCTGTGGGTCCCCAGATGTTGTTGGAGTACAGTTCCCAGGAGCCCTGTGAGGTTTCACCTTAACAGCCAGGTGGTCCTCCCAGTCATTAGTGAGGCTGTAGGATTGAACTCACAGCCTCACTAATGACTGGGAGGACCACCTGGCTGCCAAGGTGAGACATCAGAGAGCTCCTGGGAACTGCAGTCCAACAACATCTGGGGACCCACAGGTTGAGAACCATTGCTCTATAGCAATAGCAATAGCACTGATATTTCTATACCGCTTATTAGTGTGCAGAGTACTCCCAAAGTGGTTTACAATGTGTTAGCTAATTGCCCCCAACAAGCTGGGTACTCATTTTACCGACCTATGGAAAAGATGGAAGGCTGAGTCAACCTTGGAGCCCTCTGGGATCAAACTCATAACATTGTGGTTGTAGTACAGGCATTTAATCACTGCACCACCATGGCTCCTATGCGATTCTATGGTCAACTTCCAGCATTTGTCTCATTGAAAATAATAGAATCGCATTGGAGGACCTAGAAATGCCTAGAGAGATATGGATAAGTAAAACCGTTCTGTTCAGCTTGTAACAGAAGCAGCCAAACACTCCCCTTTCCCTTCCTCTTCAACCTCCTTTGAGTACTGGAAAGTGTGTTTCCACAATTTCTACCTTGTCTCTCCCTGCCCTTGCTTTTCCCCAAATAAAATACTTCCATATGGACAAAAATACCCCCAATACCGCAGTTTCAGGTATCCACAGGATGTGTGTCTTGGAATGTATCTTCCACAGATATGGGGGTCAACCTGTACTTTTTTTGGTTATTGACTAACAAAAAACAACAATCACCCAAGTAAGGCAGTCACAACACTGTATGCATGCATTCCTGAAAGTATAAATTTACTGATAACTCAAGGGGTGGATATTTTGAAAATCCCTTAGCTTTACTAAGTGGGATCCTTCTTCAGAAATAAAAGCCCAACGCTCACTTGAAACTAGTTTTTTCCTTCCCCCCTCTCTTTTTTTAATTCTTCTACTTCTCTTATTTCTCACTGGTGGCCTATAACCACAGAGTTGCTTGAATTAGTTAATGTCCCACCTCTCTGGAGAATACAGGCAGCTTTTATTTTTCAGCCTTTCAAAATTTACTTAACATGCAGCCTGTAATTCTAAGCATTTTTCTCCTCTTAAAAGTACACCTGCAGTAGGAACATTTATCTTAAAATTCATGTTTTCAATATACATTCAATATCTCAACTCCTGGTTTTCCCCACATATTTCTGCTGTATGCTTACAATTTAATGATTTCCTAGGATTAATTACTTATTCATGGTTGATATGCTCACAGGTTGTTTTGGTTTTTTTTTAATATTCTGCAAGAGGCATGTATGATGATCAATTTGTTTTAACAGAGGGGCGGGATAAAAATAAATTTTATTATTATTATTATTATTATTATTATTATTAATTTAACAGATGCACATGATACACATAGATAAAAATAAAAAACCACTTGTGTTATGGAAAAGTTGACTATTTCTGCTTTTTAAATAAAGCAGTCTTGTAGAACCCATCATTTCCCCCCTCCGTACAGGATTTATAATACGAGCATCATGGACAGAGATGGTTTTAAATATGATAACTCATAATTACAAATTATTGTCAAGCAGCACCAAGAGGTTACTCAAAAAGTCCTGGACACTGGGCAAGGCATCTAAATAATGGCTCATTGCCTTGTATTCAAATCTAAAAACTTGCTGATTACCTCTTCACCAGCGAGTGTGCATGGCGTCAGCCAAAGAGAAAAAGGTAACCTTCACAAACAAATACAGTTACAGCAAAATATGCAAACAACTTTCAGTATACTTTTTTGCACAAATCTCATCAGAATGAGCAAACATCATGCTTCAATTGGGTTCTAGACAACGGAAGTATCACATTGTAATCCTTGGTTATTATAACACATAAGAGACATTACCAGAAAATAGTACTCCAGTCACCAATCCCCCAGTCTCATTTTTATTTTCGATGATCTGTCCAGCTTGCAAACAGAGAAGTGGCATCACATATGAAAACCATCCCACCACATTTATAGGTGCTTACACACATATCCAGAGGCAGCAACCTCACTCTTGATTTTACCACCATTCCTCCTGCAGCTGCTCCAAGTTGAAGAATAGCTCTCTCAGTCTTGTATCAGAGATTCAGACTTGACAGAATTCCTATTCATCTCAGAGCAGCTGCAGGGGGGCAATGATAAAATCAACAGTGGATTCACCAGCACTGTGGTAGCAGATTCACCAGCTGGCCGGTCTATATGCATGTAACACATTTCTTTTCTCTCTCTTTTTCTAACATTAACACCATGCAACAGTATTTTTCCCTTCTTCTCACTTTTCTATCTGCTTTCCTCAACTGAGCATTTATAACAAGCAAGAATCAATCCACAATTGAAGAAATATATGCTTTATTTCTGGGGAGAAAATATGTATAGGTTGTCACTTTTATTTTTTTTTTAACAGATCTGTGTCTTGAAACAATGAAGTACAGAGGGTCTGTGGTATCCATTGGGGTTTGATTCCAGGACCCTCCCCCCCCCCCCATGGATACAAAAATCCATAGATGCTCAAGTCTCATTATATAAAATAATGTAGTAAAATGGTGTTCCTTATACAAAATGGCAAAATCAAGGTTTGCTTTTTGGGGTTTTTTTTGGGGGGGGGATATTTTCAAGCTGTGGATGGTTGAACCTATGGATACAGAATCCGTGGATACAGAGGGCCAACTGTAGTTCTTAAAGTTTTTCAATTCCATCTTCTTTTTCAAGCTCCTGGACTGACAAGAAACCTTTTCTTTGGAATGTAAACACATAAGACTCTTCACACATGGTTGCCTATATGGAATCCACTAGTAGAACACTAACCAGCAGTGAACCTAAGAGTAGAATGGGCCTTCTCACATTCTCTCTGAAACTAAGCTTACAGAAGATAAGAGTTCAAGTAAGCAGGGACTAACAACAAAAGGGTATTGTACTCATAATACTAGACTGTAAGAATGGCCATCAGCTTTTGATATGCACAGTGAGTGAGGCAGGCCATGGGTGATGAGCTAGGATCTGGAGAATAAAGGTGATTGGATACAAGATTTGCATGACCATGGACAGGTTTGTGGGGCAACTTCATTCATCAGACTCTCAACTCCAATGACAATCTTTATCCCTCATCATCTTCAAAAATTTTATATTACTCTTATGAGCATTAGTAACATCTATTAGTTTATTGCAAATATTTTATGCTGCCTTTCAAGTATATTCACACCATTGTTTACAAAAATAATATCAAAAGTAAGTATTTTTAATACTTTAAAACATGACAATAATTTATCTTCTCCAAAATCTGTTAAAATTCCTCACCGTATGATGCAGAGAAAAATGCACATAAAGCATCTCTCTCTGGCTTTTCTTCACAAACGAAGATTCAGGAAGGACTCGTCCAGCGCTTTCTGCAAGCACGCTGATGACTAAAAAGGCCAACCCGAGATAAACAAAAGTCCGGTTGCAGAAAGCACAGCAGAAGGTCTCCTTGGGTGATGTTTCTGGGTTGTGACTCTTTCTGCGTTGTCGTTTCTCTTCAAGACTTGTTTGGCATGAGTTCTCAAATAAGGCTGCAGCATTGTGGATAGTGCGTCTCCATGCCTCCCAATGTGAGGCCAGGGCAGACCATTGTTGGTGATCAATTTGGCCGAGCCTGAGATGTTGTTTCAGGGAGCACTTGTATCGCTTTTTTGGAGCGCCCCTCTTACGCTGACCTGTGGCGAGTTCACCGTAGAGTACTATTTTTGGGAGGCAATGGTCCTCCATCCTAGAATTGTGCCCTGCCCAGTGCAGCTGTGTTCTCAATATCATGGTCTCAATGCTGGTGATATCTGCTTGCTCAAGGACAGCAACATTCGTCACATAGTCAGTCCAGTGTATATTTAGGATTGTGCGTAAACAGAACATTCTATATGGACATTTTTTTTAAAAAAAATAGGTAGTTCCATCTATACCTTAATGTCATTTAAATAGTCTTCTTTGATAGATGAAGGCAAAACTACCCCCACACACACACAAATTGCAGATGAATTGTCTAGTCCCTAATGATTCCAAAACAATTACAGGATGCAGAGCAATCTAGTTAAATTTTATTCAAAAGCTTACTACACTTGTGTTTTCTCTTATTTTTCTATCAATGAAACCCAGGAGGCTTAAGCACAATTCATTATGTATGAGACCCAACTTACAGTGCCTGACTGTTGATTAATAGGAAAGTTTGCAGTATGTACATTTGCAACATTAGATGCATACAATATGCTAACTTATTCTTCCACTGAAGCTAATTATTTACAAAAATGACTACTTGAGACTACAATTTATTAAATGCATGCATCCAGTCTCAATTTGGCCCCAAAAGACAGTCTGGAATGAAGATCTTTTACTTGATGTGACAAGTTCTGGAAACAGTGTTATTAATATTGTAAATGTAACAAATAACGAGTTCAGATAGCCTTATGTCTATGTTGTGTTTGTTTTTCACAGCTAAATCAATGAATAAAAGCAGCTTTTCAAGAAGTTTAATACCCATATGAGATTCAAGTTTTTTAGCCTCATTTTAAATGAGCTTTTCATAAACAAGGTGTTGATATATTAGTAATAAGGATTTTTTAAAAAGGGTCTGGTAACTGATATATAAGGGAGAACTTGCAATTATACTTAATTGTTTTCAGAGACATTTCTTAAGAAATTAACACAGCACTTGAAAGCTTGCTAAAGCAGTTTTAAAACGTCTTCATTGTAATCTTCATGGGTCTGGCAGCTTACACCTTCAATGGGATTTTAGGCAGCCTAACTATGCACAGGCTTTCAGCCCAGCAAAAGGATCTATGGGTGAACTTCAGAACTGTACACATAAACAAAACACAATAATCTGGGTGCCAGGCCACCTAAGCAACCATTTTGACTGGAAATTGTACTTACATACCGCCTTTGGAATGTATATGATATACTTCTTTCTGTAGCTTACTTATTGCCACTTGTAGCACCAAGAGTGCAGTTGTTTCCTATGAAAGTTACAACACAGGCTTTATAGATCTGAGCAGTTTGATGCCTGTCTCCATATGTCAAGATAAGGAGGGGGTTTTTTGGGGGTGGGAGGGAGTACATGAATCAATGTCAAAGCTCTAAAGACTCAACTGATAGCATGGAAGGTCATTAAATGCTATCAACTGCCTTGTGCCATTAGGGTTTTGACTGGGTCCTGCCTGTATAAAAAGGATCCTACCTAGGGAAACTTTACTGGGAAGCCACATAAGGATTAAAATATCATTGGAAAGGCTCTCTCAAAACAAGAAACAATTTTCTATTAAAAATGAAACAATCTCAATCTCCTTTGGTGTACTGCAGGCATCTAGCTTGGACCTGCATAAACAATTATAGAAATATATATTCAAATTAATTCTTTTAACACAAATTCATATACACATAGGCTTGTAGGTTTTAGTCCTTAGAATAACTTCTAGAACTGGTTGTCCTTACAGAATTATATAATGTTTCCATAATGGTGCCAAGGTCAGGTTTATCATAGGCAATTAACTATGCAAGTACCCTGTAGTTGCTTCAGGGCAACTTTAATATGCACACCTGACTTTACTCATTTATTTTCTCAGGTTCTCCATCTTGGGCCATACCCTTCAGCTGTAAGTTCCCCCTCAGTACCAAACAATTACCATCTGGTGCAACCCCCCCCCCCAGCAACCAATGCAATAGCATTACCTTTGCCTAGTTCGGCACCAAAATACAGGACCTAGTCAGACGTGCAGAACAAGAATATAAAGAATTCATTAATATTTTTGTTCCATATTCCTAAGCTGCAACCCATGCATCTGTGAAAACAATATAAATATTTATTTCCTAACCTTTAAAACATTTGTCTGAATGTTTGTGTGTGGTGGGGAAGTCACTGTAACCATTCCGTATAATGTGTAATACTATGAAATGGGATGCAATAACTGTCTTTTATCTCACAGATATCTAGTGTCTACTAGAGACAGAATTCTGAAATGGATGGCAGCTCTTATGAACTAAGGATTTGCCACAATAGGCAGTCAGAGGAGATAAGAATGAGGTGGTTAAGAGCAGATTGTACAAATTCAGACTGTAGATAGTTGCTGATTTTCTGATCTTTTTTAACATGAAGAACTAAGCCACAATCAAAATGAAAAAGCACTGAACGACTACACATTTATGTCTAGAATATGAGAAAGAACGCCAAGTATTCCATTGGAATGTCAAACATTCATATTTTTGTAAAAAATGATATAATTTCAAATGCCTACTGTTCAGCAAAGTAAGGACTCCAGTACAACACAGTGAATTAAGACAGTCATGAACCAACATCACTCATAAAATACATATCAAAAGGTACAAAATCAAGCTAGGAAAGAGTTTGTGTGCCCACCCATAAAAATGCTTTGTGTGTGTCTACAAAAGCTTCACATATAATAAACCAAGATTCCTCCCCCCGCAAAACAGTGTTTAACTACAAAACAGCACTCCTTTGGTTTCTTTGGCCAAAAATTCTAAAGGCTTTGGGAGGGTTTGACAGAATTCCTTCCGAGGGCTCTATGTGGACCATGAACTGCACACTTGCTAGCCCCGGCATAAGGACCAGTTGATTGATAAGTGAAAATCATCCATCCAATTCTTTTAATTTATAAAACTCCAACAAGACAGCAGCCATCAAAGTTTAGCTATATAATTTACACAAAAAGCATTCTCACAAATGCAAATGTGAAAATACCTTGCCTGTTGAGGAGAAAATATTGAACGTTCTCATTCTTGCACGCATGAACAAAACCCACAAGAGTTTACATCCCTGAAATGTAAATCACATCATTTTTTTTCCAGATGCTTAGAACTGGTTCATAGACGCATAAACTTTAGTTATATTTCTTGGTTACTCATCTCTTTAGAAATTCACAGAAGATACATGAAGTACTTCCCATAGAAAAAAAGTTATAGAAGTTCTTTCTGTGGTAATGAATTTTGGATGCTACAATTGCAAATGCCAGTTTTCACCAGATAATACAATCAATGTATAATGAGCACTCAGTCACATGTGAACCAGACCCATTTCAGTGCACTGCACTGGTATTCAAAAATTACTGTGTGTGTTTTTTAAACAAGGGCAAAAGAAATCACACACATTGTTGTTTTACAACACACTATAATTTTATGGTCCCAATTCTACAAAAACAATGCATTTTGATCAAATTTATGCTACGTTCTCTCACTGCAAAAGTAGTAGCAAGGCATCTCAACACATGCAGTATATTTCACATATTTTTTGCACAGTTATATATAATCAAACCTTTAAAAATATATATGCTCTGTGATTACATACTTTCTAAGACTAGGTTTAGCTTGAATCTGTGTTGCAGTTCCATTAGTGTGCATACAACATTAATAAATAACATTGCCACTTAAATGCCTTTCTTGTAAATTGGTTTGTTCTGTTCAGTATAAATAATACAAATTTCTCTGTTCCCAAGTATGTCAGATTCCCTCCACTTCCCTTTACCTATGCATAGCAAGCAACATGAGCCAAGGCTGCAGTTTAATCTAGAAGGACATTTGACAGAACAGCTATAATAATACACTAACTGGTTAGCATAGGGGGAAAAAACACTATTTTGGTATCTGAGATGTGTCCACTGACATTTAGTGTCAATACTGAAGGCAAGTACAGAATCAAGGGCTACTGTGATGCCTATTTAAAAATAACAACCCAGTATCCAATAATAAATCCAACTTTTAAAAATGACCCATCTCCCTTTGCCAAATGAGGCAATGACGAATCCAATGCCAATTTACCTGCTTTGAGGATCAAACATTCAACAAATATTAACTGAGATTTAAAGATCCATACAACAAGAGCTGTATCTAGTCTTAGGCTATTGAAGGAATGGTACACAACTAATGTAAACTATATAGGTTACCAGAGCTGTAGTAAATTGGGGAATGGTTTGATACTTGTTGATTTGGTACCTGTGCAAGGATAAAAACAGGATTTTTGCGAAGAGCAGAAGCTTTGAACTAATGGAAATGACTGTAGTTCTCCTCATCCTGAGGCTGCAGCCTTGTGCTTCTTTAAAAGCTTCAGTCCTTCAGTAACATAGCATAGATGGGTGTGTGAGAGGGGCAGGATTTTACTAGCAGGTTCAAATATGGTATTACAGTTCTCTTAACAAAGGGAAGGGCAATACACAAAACTCTCATTGGGCATGCCCAATATTTTTTCATGTCTAAAATAACTTTAAATCCAAGCCATCTCTTAGACACATTCTTTCACAGCCTTGAGGAATAACACATTTTAAAAATAAAACTGAGCCATAGGATGATGTGTTAGAGTCACTTCACCATATGATTCCAGTCACTTCTCTACCCAATGCACAAGCATTAGTCTGTATGCACTTTTGTCTCCTGGAAGGGATTCCAAACAGTAGAATGAATCATTTAAGTGCAATTACTGTTGGTAGTTTTGACTAGTCATAGAAAAGGTGGGGGTTGAAGTCACTTTGATCTCAGGTCATGAATTGTCCCCAAAAACAAATTGTCAGTCAGTGGAACTGTTTTAACAGGGGCACAGTATGGTCTCTGTAACCTGCCCCAGTTAACAATCTGGCCGTTAACCAGTATTGGACCAGCTGAAGTTTCTGAACACACTTCAAAGGCAGCCCCAAGTAGAGAACTTTACAGCAGTCCAAATTGGATGTAACGGATGTATGCACCACCATGGCCAGATCCAACATCTCAAAGAACAGGTGCAGTTGGTAGTCACCACAGAAACCTGGGCCTCTGGGTTCAAAACTGAGACCAGGAGTACCCCCAACTCTGAACCTGTATCTTCAGGAGAAGTGTAATCCCATCTTCTCTTCTCTTCTATGGTTGACCTTACAGGGTTGGACGAGCACCATCTGCCTGGGTTTGGGATTAGAGTTTTCCTTCTCCTAGGATGGTTGCCACAAGGCTAGAGAGCCCATCCTGCCCTTTGACGCTCTTTGTCAGACCCTTCGGTTTTGACCTGTCTGGCAGAGGAGACCCTACCAGTGGCTATTATGCCACTGCCAGCATAGCTCAAAACATCATTAGGGTACGCAAGCCTCTCTCCCACAACAAGGGGGCGTCAATGGAGAGGAATCCCATCTAACACAAGCTTAGTCCTTATTCCTTAATCTGTCTTTTGACTGACCAGGAAAATCTCTGTCTTGTCTGGATTAAGCTTCAGTTTGCCATCATCCAGTCCATTACTGATGACAGACACTGGTTTAGGGCCAAGACAGCCTCCTTGGATTGGGGTGAAAATGAGTAGTAGAGTTGGGTACCATCTGCATATTGATGACACCACACCCCAAAACTTTGGATGACCTCTCCTAGAAGTTTCGTGTATACTGTATGTTAAATAGCATGGGGGACAAATAGCCAGGGAGTCAAACAGGAGTCTCCCAGCACCACCTTTTTGCTTCACCACTTCAGGAAGGAATGGAGCTACAGTACAGTTGTCCCTTCATATTCGCTGGGGTTTTGTTCCAGGACCCTCCGTGGATATCAAAATCCATGAATACGTAAGTCCCTTTATATGTAATGGCATAGCAAATGGTGTCTATTATATAAGATGGCAAAATCAAGGTTTGTGTTTTGGATTATTATTTTTAAAGAATATTTTCAAACCGTGAATACTTAAATCCGTGGATACCAAATCCATGGATACAGAGGGACAACTGGACTGCAAAACAATTCCAGTCCCAGCAAGGCTGCCCAGAAGGATACCATGGTGACAGGATCAAAAGCTACTGAGAAGTCCATCAGAACCAAAAGCAACACACTCCCCCTGTCCAGTTTCTTCTGTAGGTCATCCACCAAGGCAACCAAAGCTGCCTCCATCTCATAGCAAAGCCTGAAACCAGACTGAATGTATTTTGATAATTTGTTTCATTCAGAAACTCCTGGAGCTGGGATGCTACCCCACACTCCAATCCCAAAATGGTATGTTGGACACTGGCTGATAATTATCCATTATAGAGAGATTCAGGGATATTTTTTTTCAACAAAGGCCTCAAAACTGTCTCTTTTAGGAAAGCTGGGACTCTGCTTTGTTGTAAGGAGGCACTGACTATCCCCTTTACCCACTCAGCCAGTTCCTCTCTTGCCTTTTTTATAAGCTAGGAAGAACAAGAGTTTAGCACATGTGTGGTGTCTCTAATCTCTCCAAGGATCCTGTCCCCATCCTCAGGCTGAACAAATGTAAAAGTATCCAATAACACTGGACAAGCAGGATCCAAGGTTACAGCCACTGGAAATGTATCAACTACAGTATCCAAGTTGGAATGAATCTGAGCAATTTGAAGTGCAAAGTGCCATGCAAATTCTTCACAGTGGGCTTTTGAATGGTCTACAGTTTCTACTTGACAACCAGTGTGTAATAGACCTCTGACCACTAGAAACAGCTCTTCTGGACAGCTCCACGAAGATACAATAGTAACAATAAGGCCTTCCAATAGGTTCTAGCCTGCATTTGGTCAGACTTGCTCTGAGTCTTCCACCAACCTCACTCTAATTTCCATCTCACTTGCTTCATCGCCACCAACTTCCTGGAAAACCAAGGGGCTAGTTTGACTCCACTCTGTACAAGGGGACACTCAGGAGCAATTGTGACCACTGCCCTGGCCATTTTCCCATTCTAGAGGTCAGCCACAGTTTCAATAGAATCACCTGCCGAAGTAACAGGAAAATCCCCAAGAGCCATCAGGAATCTGTCCAGATTCGTCCGCCTCCTGGGGAGGACCATTATAATTGGTCCCCAACCCCTGCAGAGGTCCTCAGTCCCAGTGAGTTTAAATCTTACCAGGTAATGATTTGTCCATGACAATGGAACTTTAGATAGTTCTTCCACACCAAGATCACCATCACCTCATCCAGCACAGAAAACAAGGTCCAGAGTGTGCCCAGCAGCATGTGTAGGGCCAGGTTGGGGTAGGCTCATGGTTGTCATGGAGACCATGAAGTCCTGAGCCATTCCCAACAGGGCAGTATCAGCATGGATTTTGAAGTCACGCAGCATGACTAGCCATGGAAACTCCAACACCAACCCTGAGACCACCCCAGGTAGCTCAGGAAGGAAGACTGTTGAGCAGCAGGGTGGGCAGTACATCAACAGAATCCCTATTTTGTCCCAGATACACACCTTTAATTATACAGACTCAAAACCTGAAGACTGTGGGATAGGGCACCCTATCAGGGGGGTGGAATCATGATAGACCACTGTAACACCATCTCCCACCCAGATCTCACCTGCTGTTACACAGAAAATCCTGGCTGGTAGAGAGATTACCCCCCTCCCCCAGCCTCATCCAGACAGGTCTCTGTGATACAGGCCAGGTCAGTATGCTCATCTCAAATCAAATCCTGAATGGCACATGTTTTTCTATTTACTGATTTTCTATTTACTTCTAGCATTCAACAGTAGCATTTTCAACTCAGGGATTGTCACAAAGGCTATCCATGCAACTTGACCTGGGAGACAGTTTGGGGGCAATTAGTACCCTGTTATGCACATGCTTTGATGAACTGGGGAAACTATGTGGAATGAGGATTGGCATCACAGAGGGCTTTAGTAGGAGTGGGAAGTGAAGAAAATCCAAATTCCACTGGGGCTGGATATGGAAGTATGTCAGTATATTATTGGGTATAGGCCTTAATCGACACATCACAACTTCCATTTAAATGTAACTGTCCTGTATCAGTTAAATTTATATTAAGCAGGTCCAAGTTATTCATTATTGTGTCTAAAGAGTAAATATCATGTTCACTCAGCTTCTTTATCCCTTTTCAAAGATCAATGATCAAATGAAATATGCACAAAAAGTATATGCCAACATATCACATCAAACTACCTTTACAGTAAATACATATCTTTAGTGAACTGTTAGAATGATTTCTTAGTGTTTTCTCATTCATGTCAGGAGCTTTCATTACAGCCAATTCTCATTACAAAGGTAAGAACAACAGCTATAAAGCACCATACGTATCTGTTAATGAATTAGTGCTATGAAAGAGTCCAAAATAAGATTTTAAGGGCATTATGTTTACATACTCACTGAATTCCAAAACTGCTTTGAAAAACTGGTACTGAAAATAAACACTACCCCCCCCTGCACCCCGGTTCTTGGATATAACACCTTTCAGCTTACCTTGGTCAATTTGCCTGAGCAGTAAGATACAAATATTCACTGCCAATTAGTTTATGCAGTTCAGAAAAATCTAACCCACACTGCCAAGAAAGAAACCAGAACCTCTAGAGTGCAGCTGGATCTGCAACCTACCTCCTTATCTTGTTAAGCCTGTAAGACAGCCTCTCTCTGCCATTTTCAATTAGATATACTTTATGAAAACTGTGCCAATAAGATACTAATTGGAGAAGTGAGATGCTATTTGTGTTTGAAGACAGAGTGTAGCTCAAATATAGAGCACAATCTGGTACAACAGACAAAATGCACAACAAGTAAAGGCACATGCTACAGAAAAAAGAGGCAGAGCATGTGTGTGTGCTTGTGTGTAATACAAAGCAGGATGAAAAGATAATGGGGAAAAAATTCTCATGTAAACATCCTATCCATCAAAAATTATCAGACTTTCCCCCCTGTTGATCCTAACCCTTTTCCTATAGACTAGTGGTCAGGATAATCAGGTTTTAAAGTTTTTAAAGAACAGGCTAGGGGGTGCTGTCCTGCTTTAAAGTGAATTGTTTTTAATTGCTTTTTGTTTTTTAAATTGCATTTTATTCTTTTAACTGGAGGTTTGAACTGTTTTAATACAGATGGACCCCCATATCGGCGGATTCAGTTGCCCACGTCTGAAAAACTAGTCATTTCGAGGCATCTTCTAGGTCCTCCAGCATGACTCTATAATATGCTTGGGCTGGAAATCATTCCTTTTAATAGGGTCACTATTATCGGTGATTTCTGGTATCCATGGTAAGTTCAGGAACATATCTCCTGAGGATATGGGGGTCGATCTCTATTGTGCATAGTTTATTTCTATTTTAATGTCCACTTTTTAATATTTTTAATTGTATTGTTATTTTAAATTATAAGCTGCTTTGAGTACCATTTATAATTTTTTAAAAAAGCTGAAATATATGGAGATGATCCAGAAGAACTGAGCACATTGCTGAAGATTTCCTTGAACTTTCTACCTCATTTGCTAGTACTGAGAAAGAAGCAAAGCACATTTCAATTAAGGCTGCTTGTCTCTTCAGCCCACCTGTGATGGAAACTTAGAAGAAAATTTTGAGTCTTAGAATAACCATACCCACTATAAAATTATTGCTATAAATGGATTTTCCAACTAACCAAGTCTGAAGGTCCCACATCTACATACTGTGTTCCAAGCACAAGCCTTGTTTCCCAGTAGATCACAACTTTGTAAAATTACTTTCTGACACCTAGTGGTTGTGGTAATGGCTTGGAATGTTGCAGTTGGCTGTAATAAAAAATTTCAGATGACTGTTGTGACGCTGCCACCAAATTTGCAACAACTCACAACAACCAGGTGGTCGAGGGCAACTTAAAAACCCCAGCCCACACTTTACCTCAGGGTCAGCCTGGCTGCCTCTACCCTCTGCTCCTCCCACTTCACTTTATAAGGATCCCACTTTTGACTCAAGGTTATACTTTTAACCTAAAGGTGTGGATAGTGTGTTATGGTAGCTTGCCTTTAATTATCTTTATTTTGTAGGAATGAACCAGAGTCTGTATTTGCATTAACAACAAAGGACAACTTTATTAAAGGGAATAAACACATTTCAGGGTGGAATCTTTTCTTTAACCAGTACTTATATCTTCATAATGTCATTCCTTACTTCCCAGCCTCATTCACTCTTTGTCCACTCACTCATCTGTTCCAAATTAGTAACCTCTGCACACCGTTTTACCTCATCCAAGCCTCTCATACATCGCACACATACGGAGTCTTCCGCTCCAGCCAACTGTCATCAACTCCCTTCCACTCAGAACTCAGAGCTTAGCTGAATCTCACCAACTGTCAAGCAACCTTCAAAACCACAGAGGCCCTTCCCATTTCAGCTTCCTGTCATAGGATTGATTCCTAAAACACACTTCTCCCATTCGCTCATCCAGCCACCCATCACAATTGTGGCTAAGAGCTCCTAGAGGTTTTCAAAGGAAATAGGGGTGGGGGTAGTGTGTTAAGAGTCAAAGAAGATGAAGACTGCATGTAGTGCAGATAATAAACATTAAGGAAGTGCACATGGGGAATAGGATTGAGAAAAAGGACCAAGGAGACAGAAAACTAGGGTTACAAATGTCTAATCAGATACAGGAATCTTAAAAAAATTCAGTGCATAGAGCAGAAAGTGTAGTAAACCCAGGAAGCTCAACTGAGACAGCATACCTAAAGGAGGTTGTATAAATCAAATAGGAGTGTTGAGATAGCACCAGAACAAAACTATAGACAGGACTTAGAAAACAAAGGTGCTGCAGGCTTGACTCTGCTGAAAAATTCAGTACTTTGTGGGTTTTACAACCACTTTAAGATTGTCACCTGGCAACATTAATTTGTGGGGGACAACTTATCTTGTTTTACTAAGTAAGACCATTAAGGTTTGGGTCCACCCCCCTGCTTTCCTGTTTTAAACCCACCCACACCCAATAGCCTCCATGCTACTGTATTTGATAGATTATTGGCCACTGGTTACAGAGAGCTTTGAAGCTGCCACTTCTGGTGACAAGGAGGCCTCATTTAAAGGTGAAACACAAGGGAAGGGGTTCCAACCCCTGGCCACATCATTTTAGAAAAGGTAAGCCCCACTTGTCATTTCTACAATGATATACCAATAAGTTTGTTATTAAGCAAAAATTAATTATACAGGCTGTGCCCCCATACCTGCTGAAACTGAATACCTGTGGTTTCAGTTATCCATAGCTGAAAAAACAGAGTCAACTGGAAAATGCCTAGAGAGGTGTCCTCCCTAGAAATTGCTAGGTCCTCCAGTGCAATTCTATAGGATGTTTCTACCAGAAGTCCTTAGTTTTCATAGGGTTTGCTTATCTGCAGTTTCACTTTTATAAACGGTAAGTTCAGGAAGGTATCCTCTGAAAATACGGGGGGGGGGGAGGAGCAACCTGTTGTTATTGTGTACCTTCAAGTTGTTTCCAATTTATGGTGACCCTAAGGCGAACCTATCACAGGGTTTTCTTGTAAGATTTGTTCAGAGGAAATTTACCATTGCCTTCCTCTGAGGCTGAGAATATGTGACTTCCCCAAGGTCACCCAGCGGGTTTCATGGCTGAGCAGGGATCCAAACCCTGGTCTCCAGAGCCACAGTCCAACGCTCAAAGCACATCTCAGCAAACACAGAGGGAAGCAGCCTCTACTAACACACTAGTAATTAAATAGTTGGGCCAATTTAACAATGCGTAGACCATCCAACCAAGTGAACCTAAGTATTTTACTGATCATGGAAAGCAGAAACTACTGTAACAAAACAAAAGCCCACAGCAAAATGTAAACACCAAGCAATGGTTTTCAGCACAAAGTTGACCCCCAATGTGAATTTTGCAGACTGCTTTCTACAGATTTATAAATAAATGATCAGATATAAAATCTCTAGAGGATTTTCCTTTTCCACAGCAATTACAGGAGAAGATTATTACCATTCAAGTAGGGTTCCAGTTAAAGTTCATTGAGTGGCAGGAATCATTCATTGCTGTCCCCACATCTTAAGTCACTGTGACAGAAAATCCGATGTTAACATGTACTGTGAAAATTTTAACAAGTCAAGTCAATATGCACTGAATGAACACATTCTTGAGTTAAAATATATTACTGCCAATAATGGATTGAATTAAGAAAGTATGGAGTTTCAAATCTGATCAATGTCAGTGAGAAATTTCTTGGGGTTTATATGCAGCATTAAGAAGTCATCACCCGTACAGATATTGCATGTTCATTTGTAGGTTTCTCCCCCTTCATTTTAAATGCACCCTTTTAGTGCTAATAAGGACAATGGGGTTAATAACAAAATAAATCATATTAATGATTTCAAGTCCAGCATTTATTTTTCAAATTAAGAGTTCAATTTCCCCCTCCACTATTGATATATGCTCTTTGCATCTATCTCCCTCCTTGTGTGAAATCATTTACCATTAAAGTATCAGTGAGTGTATCTTCAAAAATATGTAACTAGATTTTTTAAAAAGCAAAACCTTGACCAAGTACCTTTTCACAACCAGATACGCTCAAGCACTTAAAATAGACAAGCAAAAAATCTTAAGCAGACAAACAAACAAAATCTCTTACATATAAAGCTGCTGGTATTTTATTAAGCACATTATCAGAAGTTAGCATTTTAAGACACTATCAGGATGGTAGGCAAGCTGTTGCAAGACAAAATGTAATTCATCGAATTTAAATACTGTTTAATGTGTGCAGGAAGGTGTTTCTCAATTAACTCCTATAAAGAAGGAAGCACACATTTAGGCAATAAGGGTCTATGTTTACAGTACTTATATCTCAGATACCACCAGGTGAGATATACCCAATCTCAAAGTTTCTTAGTTTAGCAATTCTTGCCAAGACATACAAAACTTTCCAATTACACAGGTAATTACTTTCTGATGATGTCACAACCATGCATTAACTCTCCTCAATTCATAGTTGAAACAACACACACAAAAATCTACGATGGTAATGATGTTTCACAGCCATTAAGTTTTAATTGATTTTAGAAAGTGGAGGGGAGAAAGCAGAGTTATCTTTAAAAGCTGAAAGGACAGCTCCAGTTTGTTCTCCTTTCACTTCTTTCCCATGAGTTTCTTGTCCTAAATGTCCTGGGGAAAAATGCAACTAGACAAAGCGCAGAAGCAGTGGTATAGAAGGGGAATGTGCAGGAAACAAACTTTAACATCTAGTCTTGTGGTAGTATTTGCTCTGCAGTTTATTTAGGTGCCACTACAGTCCCAAGGACACTGTGTTTAAATGCATTCTGTTACCTAAAGGATTAAAGTGCTTCTACTTCTTTCAGGTGGAGCGATGTTAGCAGCTATCTCAGAGTGAAGGGCTAGAAAGAGAGCCACACAGGAAAGCCAGCTGCAGGAATGAAGATTTCCTTTGCTGGATCAGAGGAGGACCTGGAAATGTTACTTTTCTGGTATGGCCACTTCCAGACTCCCGCCGGCAGGGAATGGTCCAATAAGATCTGGAGAGCCATATTGTGATTACCCCTGATTTAAGGGTGCTGGGTTGTGTGTGGATATGTGTGCTTAAGGGTACAGAGGTTAACCTCAGAAAATACTGTTGGGACTGTGGCTACAGCTCTGGGTGGGGTTATCATTGGATGAAGAATTGGTCAGCAGCTTGGACATTCTATTAGGACCCAGCACCACCCATGGAAGACCAGGTAGGCAGGCTTTTGCACAGCTTCAGCTGGTGAACCACTTGTGCCTGTTCTGATGTGCCAGGTGCCCAAGAGTGATCTCTACATTGATCACTTCCTGTTTAGAGTGCAAACAATATGGGGTGTGACTTCTGAAAAATGTACAGAAAACACAGCTAGTATATCTTATTTATTTATTTATTTATTTATTTATTATTTTATACCCCACCTTTCTCCCAGCATGGGACCCAAACTGTTAAATGTGCACTTGCACATTTCTTTCTGGTGTGTACTTTCCTGACTCTGTTACAATTGACAAAGAGATCGACAAAGAGATCGATCACAGACTAGCAAAGGCATATAGCGCATTTGGAAGACTTCACAAAAGAGTCTGGAGTAATAAACACCTGAGGCGAAGCACAAAAATCAGTGTGTATAGAGCCATTGTACTGTCTATCCTCCTGTGTGGATCTGAAACATGGGTCACCTATCGCACCACCTACGACTCCTCAAATGCTTTTATCAGTGCTGTATACGCACAATCCTAAATATACACTGGACTGACTATGTGACGAATGTTGCTGTCCTTGAGCAAGCAGGAATCACCAGCATTGAGGCCATGATATTGAGAACACAGCTGCGCTGGGCAGGGCACGTTTCTAGGATGGAGGACCATCGCCTCCCAAAAATAGTACTCTACGGTGAACTCGCTATGGGTCAGCGTAAGAGGGGCGCTCCAAAAAAACAATACAAGTACTCCCTGAAACAACATCTCAGGCTCGGCCAAATTGATCACCAACAATGGTCTGCCCTGGCCTCACATTGGGAGGCATGGAGACGCACTATCCACAATGCTGCAGCCTTATTTGAGAACTCATGCCGAACAAGTCTTGAAGAGAAACGAAAATGCAGAAAGAGTCACAACCCGGAAACATCACCCAAGGAGACCTTCTGCTGTGCTTTCTGCAACTGGACTTGTTTATCTTGGATTGGCCTTTTTAGTCATCAGCGCACTTGCAGAAAGCACGGGATGAGTCCCTCCTGAATCTTCGTTTGCGAAGAAAAGCCAGAGAGAGGGGGTACTTTCCTGACTCTGTTACACCGGTCTTGCAATATCAATATTTCTAATTTATTTCTAGATGCAATTCAAGGGTACAGGCTTCTATCTAAATGGTTTCAGGCAAGATATATGAAAAATCATTCATATTATATCTTGCTACCCAAAGCTACCAATCTCCTTTGGCAGTCTTACTCTATATCACCCCACTGAAAATTGGACTTTTTGTAGTGGTGCCCTAGAATTGCCTCCTTAGGGTGGTTAGCATGGCTTCATCTTTGCTTAATGATAACAGCTGCTGGATTATTTTAAATAAGATTAACTCATTTGTCTGTTTCTGAGTTTTTCCTAAACTTTATTTATTATGGTATTTATTAAGTTTATTTATTATGATATTTATTAAGTTAACCTTTTAAAATCATTACAACACTTTGGGGATCAATTAAATAAATAAATAAATAAATACCAGTTCAGACTTTGACTAAACAGACAGAGAAAATGAATGGAAATGAAGTACATCATTCTGTGACTTGTGTCTAAACATTTTTTCCTATTAGTAGTCCACACACTTTTTAATTTCTCCACTTGGGTATCATTGTTTCAATCCCCAATTTTGAAACTCTAATCAGTTTTGAAACCACTGCCTGACTTTACAGGGGAAAAAGAAATTTCATTAAAAACACAAAATAGTCTCCTATAGTGCTATCCTGTCCATAAAGTCCTACCAGCTTTTTAAATATTTCTCCCAACAAGTAGAATATATATATATAACAGTAATCAGGATTTAACTCTTTAGCTTTTAGTTCAAATTCCCCCCCCCCCCGCCTCTCTTTCTCTCTCACACACACTTCATAGTTTAATAGGCTTCCAAACCACCTTGGATAGCACCTCAATGCTATGCACATCGAACCAGATTTTTAAGAGTGGTTATGTACTCATTCATTGTTAAATAAATAATGCTATTGGCTGTGGAACTAATCTGCACTATGTGCTACGTTTACTTCTTTTACCATGAACAAGTGTAATCGTTTGTGATCTCCAGGGACTTCAGTCAAGAATCTAACTCCATAATGCTGCCAATATGGCAAGATCTGTTCTTTCTCCCAACAAATGCATTTGGAAAAGAAACTGGGCACTAGAGACAGATATGCCAGAGTATTTTCTAAAACAGAAATGAAGCCAGAACAGTTCCTCCCGCTCTGTCTGGCAACCACAAAATTAAAAAAAAAATAATGTATTTAAAACCATTAACAAAGGCTTTACCACAGATTAAGTTAACATTTAAAACCAAAAAAACCCTAGCTACACATGGCAAATATCTTAGAAAACCATAAAACCACAAAGTTAAAATTATCTGCAGAAGATGTTTCCCACAAAAAGCACAGCATCAGTGAAAACAGTTTTACTGTGCAAGTCAGACTAAATGTATGCTTCATATTGTTTGAAAATTGCAATGGGAACAAAATGGGTTACTTAGGCTAACAATGCATGAAATATGAAATTAATAATTTGCCTTCTTCCATCTAGACCTGCCCAATTGCTGTGATTATCAGAGGCCCTCCTGATTGTTCCACAGATGTTCTTCTGGCAAGAGGGTTTTTCTTTTCTGTATTGATGCCCACACTCTGGAGCCCCTCTTCCCAGAAATAAAACGTGTGCCAGCTCTGTTTCAATTTTGGCACATGTTGAAACCTTCTTTACATGTCTCAGCATTTACTAACTTATGATACCTGTAATTCTGATTTTTAATCAAAATTAATTAAGCCATTGATTACGTTATATTATTGTATTTTGTTTTCCCTACAATATAGTTTTTTATTATATTTTTAGCACTGTACTTTGCCTGAAAAAAAAACTGGTGGTGTATAAACATTTTAAAATAGATGAATAAAACCCAAATCATTTTGGGATAATGCAATTCTGCTTGCTAGTTTATTGTATGGACTCTATTACAGTTCACTGTATTTGGCAGAAAAGAGTGTTGTAACACATTTGATGATAGTGGGAGGCCAAAATAATGTTTTAAACACAGGCTGTATTGAGAAGTATTTAAGGTTTGGGTTGGGGAAGAAGATATTGGTCATTTTAGTTGACCAAAGTAAGACCTTCAGTACCTCTGCCATCACAAACAGATTTCAATTCCAAAGTTTTGATTGAGCCACCAACAAGGAAGGGTATAACATATACTTTAAAAACAAAATGAACTACCTTCTTTAACCATGAAACTCCTTCATCTTTCTACCCAGCAATTTAGTAAGCAGCAACGTCAGAGCTAAGGTGAGATGTATCACACAGTCTCATTTGGGGTGTTTAGTTGTTGGGCTCAGGGGACTTGCAAGTGAGCCCATGAAATAAAATGGCAGGGAACCTTGCTACACAAGAAGGCCTGTGTTTCCTTGAGGGAAGAAAGTTCTCCCCACTCTATAGTATGAGATGCAGGACAGGATAGCTGTGCTGACAAACCATGGAACATTAAACCTATATTAAAAGAAGTAACAAGGTTTCTTAATCTCAGTTCCCAGCAGTTCTGTGAGCCTGAGTGTTCCCCTGTAACTGTTCCCTGTAACTCACAAATCTTGGGATTATATCAATTTACTAAAAGAAGGAAATCTACTCTTCCCTAGGGCAAGGTCTGCATGACACTTTTTTAGCCATCAGGATACTCTGAGAGCTGCAAACCACAAAAGAACAGGTTGCTTACATGTAACTGTGGTACCGTTGATAAAAAAAAAAGTTGGAGGACAATATCAACCATGGTAAAAAAAAAATCCAGATCATCATAAGGACGGTAGTAGTACATGTAGTCATAGTAGCAGTGAGAGTCTCTAGAGGGAGAGCTCTTGTAATGGTGACATGGAGACTGAATCCTGTAGTGGAAAGCTGTGCCCTGTTCAACACCCGTATACAGTGGTTGCAACAATCCCCCCAGAGACCTGTAAGAGTGTCACCTTCCCCAGATGAAGATAGTGTATACCAAGGGCTATGAGACCAAGAATGGGATGACCTGGAATCAGGATGGTGTGAGGTGCATGACATAGAGAAGGAGCAACGGGGTCAGCAATGTCAACATGCTGAAGCTACCTCAGGTCCCAGAGAACATGTTCAAGAGGGCAGAGGGCGTCTCCTGTGATAATAATCCCGAAGTAAAGATCTGGCAGGAGCTTGTAGGGGATCTATGGAAGGGGAGTCAGGAATCTTTCCATCAGACACAGTACAAAGGAAGAGAACCTCTTCTGTAGGCCAAGACTGTGGAGAAGCTGGAATACTTCATGCAGGTGGGTCTGAAGAACACTGTGAACCAGTGGAAATAGGCGCTGCATTAACTATCTGAACTGAAGACTCAAATGGAGTATGATGAGGGGAAAACAGTGAAGACAATCCAGCCTGTGAGGAAGTAACAGGTTTGGAGTGGGGATGAGGAGTCCCAACGTATTTGTGCTTCTTTCTGTGCTTCTTCTGAACTGTATGCTTCTGCATTCCAGCTGGAGGGGTCATGTTTGGTATCTAGAGCTCTACCCAGAGGGGAACTGGAGTCTGTACAATTGACCTGGAGATGGACAGTCCACAGAACACAACATAGGTTTTGATGTTGAGTTCTGTAGGAATCTCTTCAATGCCAAATGGAATAACGAAGCCCAAATTGTAGGTAGTGACAAAGAGCTTGTGAGTGTGACTGAAGGAAGAGGCTGAGAGCAAATGCTGACTGAGACTGAATACAGAGACCTATTCTCAACAGTGTGGTCAGCGGCCTGAAGTGCTCTCTCCCAGAGGGGAGACTTAAGCTGCTTAAAACATGTCTGAGGGTGAACACTTGGCAGTGTGAGCAAGCTCCTACATTGTGCTTTTCTCCAAACACAAAAGGCACAGTGGCCATCCTTCTTAGGGTTCTTGCCCCCACAAGATGAGCTTCTCTTAAATAAGCTCGTAGAGGCCATACATTCCAAAGGGCTAAGCAAGGGAGAGTCCAATAAATGTAGAAGTAGTCAGGCAATCTGAGTCATGTCAAAGATGATTAAACTGAAGAAACAAAGAAAGAGGTCAACCAAATGCAAGTCCATTATCCAAAATAAATGTGAGCAGGGGAAAAAAGTAATCTAAAGAGCATGTTCCAAGTGCTGCTGCGGCAGACAAAAAGGAGCAGAATGTTTCAGCAGAAAACTCACTGGACATTTGCACTGAGTAGGGGTAGAATTACTACCCACTCACTTCTCAGCTCTAGAAGGTTCCAAATAATGTACTGCACAGGCACAAGAGGCCCCTTTGTGTGAGTTCACAGATATCACAAAGAAGAACTAGAAGTAATTGGAAGTCCACCTCCTCCTCTTCTTTAAAAGATCCTTCAGAGAGGGGCTGTACCTTGTTTTAATACAGAATTGTCATGCCCGGAGGTTTCCTGGATCAGAAATTATAATTCCAAGCAATAAATATTTTGGGAGTGAGGAACTCTGGTGGTGGTGGGTCTTACAGGGACTAAAAAAAAAAAAAAAAAAAAAAAAACAGCCCTGGAGGCCATATTTGTCTGCAGACCACAGGAGATTTTTCAGCTGGAAAATGTCCAACTGTTTCCACATGAGGAACACCTTAAAATGGTGAGGGGGTCTGACTGTGACAGGGAACCTGACAGTCATACTCTCAGGAGACTAGACTCTGCCAAGAGTCTAGATTCCTGGCAGGACCACACAAGGTGATGCTTTGGCCAGAGCTTACCTGGAATATTGTGTCCAGTTCTGGGCACCACAGTTCAAGAAGGATATTGATAAGCTGTATTGTGTCCAGAGAAGGGTGAACAAAATGATCAAAGGTCTAGAAACCAAGCCTTATGAGGAACAATTTAGAGAGCAGGGCATGTTAAGGTTGGAGAAGAGAAGACTGAGGCACCCGTCAGTCATTAGATCCTTCAGAGAGGGAGTCATAGCTATCATTAAATTTCTGCAGGTTATGTCATGTGGAAGATGGAGTGAGCTTGTTTTCTGCTGATCCAGAACATTAAATTATAAGAAAAGACATTCCATAAACATTAGGAAGAACTTATTTACTGTAAGAGCCATTTGATGGTGGAATATACTGGCTCAGGGGGTGGTGAACTCTCCTTTAGAGATCATTGAACAGAAACTGGATGGGCAACTTTCAGGAGTGCTTTAGTTGTGTATTACGGCATGGCTTTTGTGGCCCCTTCCAAGTTTAACATTCTTTGATGACACACCAAACAAGACAAGTTTATAATCATAGATGATTAAAATATAAAAAACAGGAATGCAAACATTTGCATTATTTGATCTAGGATCAAGAAATGAAGCAGAAGAGTGACTTATCAAACATTGTAAGGACATCAGTTCTTCAGTCAACCAAACAGTTGACTGTACACATGTAAGTCACCAGGTGGCCAGTATAGAAAAATACTATACACTTGGAATCAGAAGATGGAGAAGTGCCATTTTTTTTTCTGCAAAAACAAGACAGATTAGATGGTGGCACAGGCCACAAACAGCTAATATCAAATATTAGAGTAAAGCTAAAAAAAAAGAACATTAAATCAATAAAAGTGTCAAAATACAGAACATCCCAGTATAATTTAAAGACCAAGTAAAAGACTTCAAATGTTTGAACTACTAAGCTTAATGACTGGGAACCAGAGCAACTCTGGTCCAAAACTAGAGGCATCATCAGAGAAGAATGCAAAAATATTCAAAAAGAAGTCTCATTGGTTGACTGATGAAACTCCTCAAATGGTTAAGGACAGATGAAAACCAAGACTAAAAGGTGACAAAAATAGGGTAAGATTTCTGACTGCAAAGGTTCAGTGTTTTATAGATTGTAGCAAATCTTTTGGTTACATAGATCATGAAAAGTTATTAATCATTCTAAAAGAAATGGGAGTTATACCTTATTTGATTGCCCTGATATGTATCCTATACTCTGGACAAGAGGCTACTGTCAGGACAGAACACAGAGAAACAGAATGGTTTCCGTTTGGCAAGAATGTCAGATAAAGGTGCATATTATCACCTGATATGTTTAGTTTATATGTAGAACACCACATACCAAAAGAAGGAGTAGAGTTGGAGGAAGGAAGTGTGAAAACTGGAGGAAGGAACATCTATAATTGAATTGGAACAACTACAGATGAAAGTTAAGGGGAAAGTGCAAAAACAGGTTTATAAAGAATATAAAGAAAACAAAAATAACAGTAGGGAATATGGCAGTATATCTATGACAGGAAATTTGACTCTCAAGTTAGTATCAGTTTTAAAAAAAGGCAGACATAACCTTAATTTGCAGTCAGAAAGTGTGGAATAGATTTTTTTTATTGGTGGGAGGGATGCAATTTAATAAAAATGGCATAAAGAAAAGGGTAAGTCTGAAAGTATACGTTATTTCGATAAATGAAAAACACTACTACCCAGAGTTTCAGGAACATGACAGGAGGAGTGCCTGAATCAAGGAAGCCATAGCCCAGACTGTGCAGAACCTGAGCAGGGCTATAAGCAACAGCATATTTTGAAAGTCTCTTCCAAGTCTCATACGGTCACCTTAAGGGGAAGCTGACTTGAGGAGCAATAACCAATGTTCATCTACTTAAACGTAATACATATGTGGCAATGGGGACTGGTTATCCCAGTGTATGTCTCATGGATGAGTCAAACAGTCAGATTACCAAAAACACATATGAATGGTTTGAAAGAATAAACCCATTTTTGATTGTGTGAAATGCCCAAACATCTTTATTTCTTTATATGATCCAGGAAACACAATGCTGGATTCCTGAATTCATTACACTCTTCCATTTAAAAATTCTCTTTGTTCTGCTTACTGAATACTTGCAGTGATACATCTATGCAGTCAATTATGTCATTGCTTCCCAATTTTCCCCTTATATATTAACAATTCCCTATGCCTAAATAAAGCAAAACTAAATACGCCCTTTTCATCACCTTCGCTGTGGCTGTAATGTGAAAATTCTATCATCGCAGACCTCCTCAGTATCACATAAGGGACAGGAGCATCAACCCTTCAGGCCCATTTTCATCTCTCTGGAGTCAGCTTTGATACCTTTCTTCCCCTTCCAAAGAGAGTCTCAAGCACCCTGGGGACTGCAAGCAAAACAAGCAGCTCACCTGGCTGTCAAACACACTTTTCGATCCACTGTACTGGAACTCTCGTTGTCTCCCCTCCTGTACCGCTGGGGCCAAGGCTAGGCGGCCTAAGTCCAGCTGTCCTCTGTCCCCTCTGTTTCAAAACAGTGTTTAGCGAAGCCAATGGCTGCTACAGTAAAATAGCAGAAGAGGCTAAGGTGTCTAATATTTTGCTTTCCTTTTATTCTGCTTAGTTTAAAGCACTTCTTTCAGTTCAGTGTGGGTGTTTGTGCACACACACACAAACACACTTTCCCCAATTCCCCCACTTAACACAATCATTATATTGACTAGACTAACTTTATTATTGGATGATGCCCAGATTATTCTACAACTTGCTTTTACATGCAATGGTTTATAATAAAGGATCATTATTACATTTTTAAATTAAATCAACATTCCTTTTACAAATTTTGACAATCATAGGCAATAAGCTGATAAGAAAGCCTACATATTGATTTATGTGCGTATTTGTCTGTTCCTCTTGATCAATTCAATTCCGAATATCCAAACTGCCTTTTAATTTGAATTTGTATAATGATAGCTGAAACCTAATTTTAAATAAATATAATGTCAACTATTAAAATAGCCTGTGCAATACCTGGGGTGATTTAAAATAAAAATAAAAATAAAAGTTGTATTTCTAAGGTAAATATTCTGCAATTTTATTTCTGTTGTCATATTGAATGTATTTTTGGCAAAGAAATAAATTTGCTGATTATGACTCTTCCTCTTCAAAAAGGCTGAGGGAAAAGGATACAAAAATGCAAAGCAAATTCTGTGTGTAAATGGGCCACAAAACTGCATCTAAAATGATACTAAATACTGCGCACACATTGCAGCACATGTGTGAATGCCTATGTCTGTTCCTGAACACCTACATACAATTGTACAGGGAGATACTAACCTTCAAATCTAACTTAAAAAAGAAAAACCCAACTACCTTCAATATTGTGAATTCATATTCATCAAGAGGAATAATCTGTCACACTTCACTCTTTATAATCTTATTATAATATTGTGACTACTATAGAAGTCTCCACCATAATACACAAAGACAGAAACGTACATAGTATTTTGAAGTTTCACACCGGTATTAAAACAAACACTTAAAAGGAAAAAAAAATGAGGCCATTAAACATGATGCTTTATCTCAGGGGTAGCCAACCTTTTAGGATCTAGGGACTATCTGACATAGTTTCAAGGGCTGCATGCACATGCTGTCCTGAATCAAGCCCCAGGGGATACTGTGGCCAAGTAAACTTTGCAAACAAGCTATCCAGGCACTGCAAAGAAAATAAGATGGGCATGCAAAAGCAAAATTGGTTAAAATCTGTCTAGAAACAGTTGAGAAAGCCTTTAAAAAGGGCAGAAAAGCATAACAGAACAAAAACATTCCAGAAGACACTATGAACAATGAAATCTCATATATTTAAATAGATGTGGATTAACTCCAGAGCAGCCAAAGAACCACAAACAATAAAAATCAGGAAAAGATATTATGTATCACCACTTTATATGTTACCAAGGTTAATTCATCATTATACCTATATTACTATACCAGTATATCAACAACAGTATTTGTTATCAAGATTAATCCAGTACTATAACACAATTACAAGTGTGAAAATTAGTTAGCTTCAATATATGTTTTTTAAAAATCAGAATTCTTTAAATGACCTTTATTTATTTATTTATTTATTTATTTATTTTTAAAAAATCATTTCTTTAGAATGCACACTTAACATCGTCTCTATTAAAATTCCTAACTGTGAAAGCTATTCTGAATTTAGAACAATGCTATTGTGTAAAACCTTTGCTGTTTCACTCTATAAATATGTAAGTGTAGCTTTAAAAAAAACATACAAAGGGGAATTTAATTTTCATGAACTACTAAGAGGTATGTTTGGGGGACTTGTTATTAATTGGCTCAAAGCAGAAGCATCGATTTTGTAAAAGACAATATGAAGAAATAAGATCTTTCGGTAGGAGCCCACAACCTACGACAGATTGGGCAAGTACACTCTCAGTATCCTGTCTCTTGATCCAAGCCTCTCAATTCCAGGGACAGCCCCTGATCAACCTACAATTAAAGAGCAGGACACAATCATCCAGACCCAGAATGGGCTTCCATTTCATTTCTACAGTCGGGATCACATGGTTGTTCCTGGTAATGTTTGTTATTGTTTTTGTGGGGCTTTTTTGGTCCCTAAAGGATTAATTTTACTAGAGGGCTACTGTTGCACTCTACAATTTATTATCATGGAACTGAAACGAATAAATCTACTCCAATCACTGCCAATGCAGGAAATCCTCTACATTAGCATCTTAGATAGCTGTTCATTCAATCGCTGCTTCAGTATTTTTAACAAAGGAGAATCAACCACCTTCTGGGGCAGTCTGTTCTATTCTTGTCAAATAGCCTGTCCTGTCAGGAAGTTCTTCCTGATGTGTACAGTCAGCCTTTCATACCCATGGATACCATCATCCACAGCTTGAAAAGATTCCGAAAACTAAAAAATTCAAAAAAGAAAACCTTGATTTTGCCATTCTATATAAGGGGTACCATTTCATTAAGCTATTGTATAATGGGACTTGAGCATCCATGGATTTTGATATCCACGGGGGGGGGGGTAGCGTGTGTCCTGGAACCAAACCACAGCAGATACCAAGGGCCCACTGTACTTGAAATTTCTTTTCCTATCATTTGAACCTACTGCTTTGGATCTTACAGTCTGGAGTAGCAGAAAACAAATTCTATCATCATCTGTGAAGTCGAAGGCTTTCACAGCCTGAATCCATAGGTTTTTCGTGTTTTTTTTCCCCAGGGCTGTGAGGCCGTGTTCTGGAAGTTTATTCCTTTTGTTTCACCTGCATCTGTAGCTGACATTTTCAGAAGTTGTCCAGGTGTTTGTGGATTTCAATAGCTTCTCTGTGCATTTTCTCATGATAGTTGTTGGCCTAATCCAGAATTTTGGTGTTTTTAAATAACATCAAAGCAGTCACAGACAGAATAGGGAAACAGATGAGGAAACACAATCTCCAAATGAACTACAGACCAACCAAGAAAATCCAAGAAATGCTACGCTCAGCAAAGGACAAAAGAGACCTTTCTCACAGCTGCAGGAGTTTACCGCATACCATGCAGCTGGGAAAAGTTTACATAGGGACCACTAAATGCAGTGTGCAAACATGAATCAAGGAACATGAGAGACACTGCAGACTGGGCCAGCCAGAAAAATCAGTAGTAGCAGGACACATTAAAAACCAACCTAGACACAAAATGTTATTTAAAAACACCGAAATTCTAGAACAGGCCAACAACTATCATGTCAAAATGCATAGAGAAGCTATTGAAATCCACAAACACCTGAACAACTTCAACAGGAAAGAAGAAAGTAAACAAAGTAAAACAAAAAAAGTAAACCTTAAAGTA
>JAUMIR010000003.1:106525000-106932500 GCA_030847615.1 Gambelia wislizenii | reverse complement strand
TTTTTCCAGGCTAAACATACCCAGCTTCCTAAGTCTCTCCTCATAAGGCATGGTTTCCAGACCTTTCACCATTTTAGTCGCCCTCCTCTGGTCACGCTCCAATTTGTCAATATCCTTTTTGAATTATGGTGCCCAGAACTGGACACAGTATTCTAGGTGAGGTCTGACCAAGGCAGAATAGAGCAGCACTATTACTTCCCTTGATCTGAACACTATACTTCTATTGATACAGCCCAAAATCGCATTGGCCTTTTTAGCTGCCGCATCACACTGTTGACTCATGTTCAACTTGTGGTCTACTAGGACTCCTAGATCGCTTTCGCACATACTCTCATTCAGCCAGGTCTCCCCTATCCTATGACTATGCATTTCAGTTTTTCGCCCTAAGTGCAGTACCTTACATTTCTCCGTATTGCATTTCATTTTGTTAGCTTTGGCCCAGCTCTCCAGTTTATCCAGGTCATCTTGAATTTTGATCCTGTCCTCCAGGGTATTAGCTACTCCTCATTTGGTGTCATCTGCAAATTTGGTAAGTATGTCCCTAATTCCCTCATCCAAGTCGTTGATAAAGATATTGAATAGCACTGGGCCCAGGACAGAACCCTGTGGCACCCCACTGGTCACATCCTTCCAAGATGAAGAGGAGGCATTGCTGAGCACCCTTTGGGTTCGACCGGTCAACCAATTACAAATCCATTGAACTGTTAACTTGTCCAGCCCACATTTTACAAGCTTGTTTGCAAGAATGTCATGGGGAACCTTGTCAAAGGCCTTACTGAAATCAAGGTATGCGATGTCCACAGCGTTCCCTTCATCTACCAAGCTGGTAATTTTATCAAAAAAAGAGATCAGATTAGTCTGGCATGACTTGTTTCTCTGAAACCCATGTTGACTTTTTGTGATTATGGCATTGCCTTCTAAATGTTCATAGACTCTCTGTTTAATGATCTGCTCTAGAATCTTCCCTGGTATTGATGTCAGACTAACTGGACGATAATTGTTGGGATCCTCTTTTTTCCCCTTTTTGAAGATGGGGACAACATTTGCCCTCCTCCAGTCTGCTGGGACTTCTCCTGTTCTCCAGGAGTTCTCAAAGATTATTGCCAATGGCTCTGAGATTATATTTGCCAGCTCTTTTAATACTCTTGGATGTAGTTCATCTGGTCCTGGAGATTTAAATTCATTTAGATTAAGATGGTATTCCTGTACTACCTCTTTGCTTATTGATTCTCTTCTTCTCAGTTTTCCTCACTTTCCAGCTTTCACCACCATACATAAAAATCGGAACTACAATGGCAAAAATGACCCTGACTTTGGTATCCAATGATATATCTTTACACTTGAGGATCTTATCTACTCTCTTCATAACTGTCCTTCCAAGTCATAGTCTCCTTCTGGTGAGCTTGATTTATTACTCAGCCAAGCTATACAAAGTCTTTATATCTTCATCACCTACTTTAAAGTTATACAAATCATTTGTGTTTTGATAATGTTCAATTGTAACAGTGCTTTTATACTTTCTTCCTTGACTTTGCAAATGAAATACAAGCCATCCATTAATCTATGCAACTAGAACCTTTCACCTTCTATAGCATTTTCCTATAGACGGCTGTGACACTTCCTAGAGATAATAAGGCAACCAATGCTTTGACAGAATAAAATTATCTAATATCACAATACAAATTCAGTAAATAAACCTTATTTCAATACCTTATTTTTCACCAAAATATCAAGAGTGAAATGTCTATTTTCATGTAATCATTTACATGAGCACGTGGGACCACCGCCAAATCCATATGGAAACAAACTTCTATTTTGTGTTGTATGGTTATGCTTCATCCTGCTCTGGTACACTAAGTGGGAGAGTGAGTGTTAGGTAAGTAGAAAGTTGTTGTCTGAACTAAGCCAAAGAGAAGAACAATCATGGAGAGGGAAAAGACATACATATATTACATTCTCCAATCAAACAGCACAGAAGCAACTTCTGGGAAATAACTGACCTTGTAAACCTCATACACTAAGGTGAGGCAAAGAGGTCCATGTTGATTTTCTTACATCAAGTGATCATCTGTGTAACTACATTCCCAAGGGACTGTTCTGTGTTGCAGCTGAGCTGACTTGTAGAACTTATCCATTAACCTGCTGTTCATTCCTAACTGTGGATACCTTCTATGGAAAACATGCCTCTTAAAGTGAATAGAAGATGTGCCACTCTGTTGAACTGTACTTACACCATGGCTTACTAAACTTCTTTACATTATTGCTTAAACCAGTTCATGCCATGTGTCTTGTCTGAACACAAAACTCATGGAAACCGTATTTCTGCAACACTCTTTCGCTTGATAAGGGATGGGAGATACAGTTCTGTCCATCAGGAATGGGAATAATGGCCATGATCCAGTGGTGTACTTCTATGGGTACAAACTATACACAGTATTAAAACAATTGCATTGCAGTTTAAAACAATACAGCACCGCTTAGCCCACTCTTTACAAACTTTCTGTTTTAAAACCCTGTTTGAAGGAAAAGCTTTCTGCCTAATGATGGAAAGACAGCAAGGAGGGGGCCATTCTGGCCTCCCATGGAAGGGAGTTCCAGAGTCTAGGGGAAGCCAACAAGAAGGTCCCCACCAACCATGCTTGTGACGGTGGTGGGTCTGAAAGATGGGCCTCTCCTGATAATCTCAGGGCCCAGGCAGGCTCATACAGGGAGATATGGTCTGCCAGATAGATTAGACCTGAGTCATATAGGGTTTTATAGGTCATAATCAGCACTCTGAATTGTGCCTGGGAACAAACTGGACCCCCCCTTTTTCCAAATCAGCAATCCCATTTGCCTCTTGCAGTCCCCTGTTGACAAAAAACAAAAACGAAAACGAAACCAATCTAAAGGGCTGGAAAATCTTCTGTAATAGTTTTTTGGAGCCATAGAGATCTGAAGGGGAGAATATCCAGACTCTGCTGACCTTGGATAGTGAAGTAAACTGTTAGATTTCGGCCAGTGTGTTAGCCTGATAAAAAATTATAGATAAAATGTAATCTATATATATATATATATATATATATATATATATATATAATTCTCTTGGGTATGTTGCCATTTCAGTGTGCTGATTGGCTGCTTAGGTGCTCCCTGGCTGGCCAATCAGCTCTCAGCAGCACCTCCTTGGCCTAGAATCATTGTCAAACTGTGGCCTTCCCAGGCCGAACCAGGGGGTGGTTAGGGCGCTGCTGCCGCCAAGCTGCAGACTTGCCAGGCAGAATGGGGAAGGGAGATCAGGGCCCCGCCGCTGCCGAGCTATGGCTTTCTCAGGCTGAACAAGGAGGAAGTCAGGGCCAAACCACACCCTTCCCAGGCTGAACGGGGGTGGGAAATCAGGGCCCCGCCACTGCTGCCACCAAGCTGCATCCTTCCCAGGCTGAACAGGGGGGAGGTCAGGGCCCCACTGCCACTGCCACCAATGCTATCACTCCAACTAGCTGTATCCGATGTAACATACATCAGTGGTGCACTGAGGATGAGTTGCATTGTTGACCTCCCCCGGTGCCCGCTGCCAGTTGACTGTGGACCCACAGAGTCAACTGGCAGCGGCAGTGGGAACTGGCGGCGGGACTGTTGCCACTCCAACAGGACCCATGCAGTAATTGGCAGTGGCGGCATTGGCACAAGGAGCAGGTCAACAGAGCAATTCACTCTCAACGCATCACCAATGTATGTTATGTTGGATCCAGCTAGTCAAATGTTATTTGTGTTTTCAAACAGTATATGGAACTTTCGCTCAAGAATCTGCCTTTACAGTTGTATAAAAGCAACAAACTTTATTCTTTTTTTATTTCTTTAGCTTTCTTACATTTACTCTAAAACATTTGAAACTGGGTAATAAATTTTTATATTTATTGCATGAATTTTAAGTTTGGCTAGCAGCTCCATATAAAACATAGTGTTGGTTCACAATAAAAGTTGTTCCTCAAAGTATTTAATATTCATAAGGATCTCTTAATAAGTTGCACAGTCTCATTAAACTAAATGGCATATTTGCACCATTGAGTTCAATGACTTTTTACATAGCAAGAATGATGAATAGCAGCAGTCACAGAAAGAAACAGTAATAGAAAGCATTTCCTATTGCATCACACTAGATTAAATGCATTGTTCTACCAGAAGAATGGGAAGCACCAATACAACACGAACATCCTTAACAATGACATTTTTTTCACCCAATTCCAATGTTGTGCATACTTGTTCCCTAGAAATAAGCGAAATAATCATATCTGAGGACATAGCAATAGATAAAACACTTTGTACGGTGCTGCAGTCCTCTACAATTTTTTCTATGTTTATGCCTCTGCTTCTAAGTATAGCAACAGCAATAACAGGCAAACACACATGTTCTCCTATATATCATGGGTGGGGTGTGGATCCTAGGTCCTCAAAGCCCTCCTAGGAGACTCCCAAAGCTCCCAGTTCCCATGAAATGTAAAAAAATTGGCTGATTTTCCAGCCAAAATATGCCTCCCAAACATCCCCCAACAACTACAAAACAAACCACTCTAAAAGTAGTTAGTGACTATGTGAAGTCGAAGTTTTCACCGCCAGTATCCATGGGTTTTCTGTGGGGGTTTTCCAGGCTGTGAGGCTGTGTTCTGGAAGAGTTTATTCCTGATGTTTCAGCAGCCAGACTCAGAAAACATTATAAACCAACATGGAACAAAATGTTATTTAAAAACACCAAAATCCTGGACCAGGCCAACAACTATCATGTCAAAATGCACAGAGAAGCTATTGAAATCCACAAACACCTGAACAACTTCAACAGAAAAGAATAAACCCTTAAGGTAAACAAAGTTTGGCTACCAGTCCTGAAAACACCAAAATCAAAACTCAACACATGCAAATGAACCTCACCTAGGGACAGGGGAATTTCCAGCAGACAATGGACCATTAGCCAAACAGACACTAATCCTCCTTGCATATCCTTCCACCTTAGGAACTAGCCATTCAAACACACTAATTTACATATCTTTTCCAACAGGATCTCACAGTATATAACCCCCCCCCCCACACTCCTACACCACCATTCTCTGAAGATGTCAGCCACAGATGCAGGTGACATGTCAGGAATAAACTCTTCCAGAACACGGCCTCACAGCCCAGAAAAAACTCCACAGAAAGCCTATAGTTAGTGACTGCTTATCCAAGCTGCTCCAAAAAAGAAAAAAAAAGTCCAGCATTAGTCCTTCCTAAAATAGACTTACTGAAATGAATGGTACTTGTTAGTCATTAGATTAGACCCAAGTGAGCAATACCTTCAAAGTAACATGAGAAGAAAAATTGAAACAAGTATGGAATTATAGTAAACATGATATGTAATTAATTCTATAGTATAAATGTGGCTGCAACTCTATACACACTTACTTGGAAATAAAGGTCATTGAACACAATGGGACTTACTTCTGAGCATATATCCACATGATTTATTCAAAATGTATTTACTTCCTTTTAACACTCCTATTTAAACATTTTTCCAAGCAAAATGATAAGATCAAAAACATATTTGCAACTTAACCATGTTTCTAACAATGATGAGAGTTCACACAATGCTGAAGTGAGAAATGCAAAACCATAGAGGTTTTAAGGTGAAGACAAATGTGATATTTGACAGATTGAACTTGGTGTGAAAAATGTGAAGTTCATACAAAAAAAGGAAGTCTATTCTGTGGATGTCAAGGACAAAATGGTGTGTCTGGAGGAGATAATCTCTTCTTCTTCCAAGAGAAAATAAAACAGATATCATGATCAAATATCTATGTTATGTTCACTGAACCAAGCTAAACATTTCTTGGTCTTTCTGGAGAGGAATTAGTTATTCACTTATGAAGGAACAAGGAATCTTTTCATACTTTTACATATATTGGGGTATACAGTCTTTTTTTGGGGGGGAGGGTTACCCTTTTTCTCATTGCAACACATTGCTGCACACACATTACTTACCAAAATATTGTGTCAACATACCAAACTGGAAGCATTAAAGCCTTTAGAACATCTCACAGGTGAATTGACAGCTCGCCCCCAAACCAGAGCAGCTTTTAGACTGACCCTGGGGGAAAAGCAGATAGGAGCAGGGAAGTATCTGGCTGAGGCTGAATAATCCCAAGGTGAAAATGTTTGATTGCCCAGATGGGGACAGAATGGAAACAGGTCATGAGCATACAGTAAAACATGGTAGCCATTCAGGCTGAAGTGAGGAATGCTTGTGCGAAAGACATCTGAAGAGGAACAATCCCTATAGGTGCTTTTAGGCTAATCTCAGCAGCCTCTAAGCCAAAATGGGAGCACTAGAGTGCTTCATTTTGGAAGATAGCACAGATGTAGTGAGTATGACAGAATCATAGAGTTGGATCATAGAATCATAGAGTTGGCCATCCATTCCAACTAACTGCCATGCAGGAATACACAATCAAATCATTCCCGACAGATGGCCATCCAGCCTGTTTAAAAACTTCCGAAGAAGGAGACTCCTCCACACTACGAGACAGTGTATTCCACTTCCGAACAGCTCTTACTGTCAGGACGTTCTTCCTAATGTTTAGGTTGGATCTCTTTTCCTGTAGTTTGAACCCATTGCTCCATGTCCTAGTCCCTGGAGCAGCAGAAAACAAGCCTGCTCCATCCTCAGTATGACATCCCTTCAAATATTTAAACATGGCTATTATGTCCCCTCTCAACCTTCTCTTCTCCAGACTAAACATACCCAGCTCCCTAAGCCACTCATCATAGGGCATGGCTTCCAGACCATCCACCATCCTGATCGCCCTCCTCTGGACACGTTCCAGCTTCTCAATATCCTTCCTGAATTGTGGTGCCCAGAACTGGACACAATATTTCAGGTGAGGTCTGACCAAAGCAGAATAGAGTGGCACTATTACTTCCCTTGATCTAGACACTATACTCCTATTAATGCAGCCTAGAATTGCATTGGCATTTTTAGCTGCTGCATCACACTGCTGACTCATGTTCAGCTTGTGGTCCACTAAGACTCCTAGATCCCTTTTCACATGTACTGCCATCAAGCCATGTGTCACCCATCCTAAATCTGTGCATTTCATTTTTAGTGCTCAAGTGTAGTATCCTACATTTCTCTCTGTTGAAATTATTTTTGTTAATATTGGCCCAGCTTTCCAATCTGTTGAGGACTTTTTGTATTCTGATCCTGTCCTCTGGGGTATTAGCTACCCATCCTAATTTGGTGTCATCTGCAAACTTGATAAGCATACCCTCTATTCCCTCATCCAACTTATTGCTACAGATGTTGAATAGCACTGGGCCCAGGACAGAACTGTGGCACTGGTCACTTCACTCCAGGATGGAGAACCAAGCGGATATAGCCACTTCTAGGTACAAATGCTATAGGAATTACAGAAAGGCATGCTGGAAGTGTTGTTGCTCTCAATGCCAAGGTGGGTATGGTGGTAAACTGCAAAAAGGCTGACTCCTCCACACAATCACTGTGGGTGATTATACCATGTTCCAAATGTAACTTAGTACTGGGGATGTGCTCTCTTCTATCTCTCTCACAAAAATACTCAGATGGAATATTTCGAGGTGGAGAACAAACTCTAGGAGGCAATAAACAGGAAATGGTGCTATAACTTTAATTATGCTCACATAGATAAATTTGAATGGGTAAATGTGTGTTCTGGTCATAACAAAGATGTATACTTTATAGATACCCTATGTGACTATGTCCCAGAACAGCTGGCCAAAGAGGAGGTTGTCCCTAGACTCAATACTAAATTGTGGGTCAGGTTGCCCTCCTTTTCCTGAACATAACTGATTATGAAATTCCATGCATCAGTGACTGACCTAAATAATAATAATAATAATAATAATAATAATAAAAACATCAAATAGCACAGTTTCTATCTTGTGGCTGTTGTCAAATGGCAGGCATGCTGGAAGAAGACTGACAGCTGGAATCTTTCATTTCTTCCTTCCCTGGCAAACCTCTAAAATGCCTGTACTATAAAGATGTGTGAAGTAGGACACCCAATGCCCACCACAGACTTCCCCATTCTGTCTTTTATCTGACAAAAAAAAAAAGAAAAGAAAAAAAAGGAGGTAACTGCCTCTCCTGAGACCCTGAAGGATTGGCAATTCACCTCTTCAGTACATCCAGAAATCTCTGCCCTTCCTAACATTTTAAAAGCATTTGTTTTTCAAAATCACAAGAGGATTTCAGGCTCTCTCTCTCTCTCTCTCTTTTGTTTTTTTGAAAGCCCATCTGGTCCCTGGAGGGACCCAGGTCAGAAAATTAGTCCCCGAACCTGCCGAAATTGCCCACCCCAGCATTACTTCAGTCTCACCATTAGGGGCTTTAGATCTGTGGGACAAAAACTTTGAAATCAACAAAGGGCCATCAGATTTATATAAGCCTTGCTCACTGGCACCTGATGACCTAGAGGGAATCTGAGCAAAAAGATTATGCACTACTTCTCCCAAGACAATGTTTATTATATCTACGGTTTGGGTTCTTTTGACTCAAGATCTAGGGTATGAGTAGCCATCCAGAGTAGACAAATATTAACCACACCTACATGATGTGACTCCATTTGCAAGTTAATGGTTGGAACGTCTCCTTTCAATTTCTCCAGAACATCTCTAGAGGGTCAGTCTCCCAGTCCTAATTTGCCTAGCTAAACCAGGGACAGGGGGAGAATACAAATCCTATTTCCAGGCCATTGAGACTTAAGAGGAAACATTTTTCTGACTTTCCATCCAATAAGGAAGGAAACAAACTTGAAAAGAAAGCTTATTTTATTCCTCTCTTGCGTTGCCCAGGAGCAGGGGAGTTTCCAGTAATTCAGGATGTGTTCCTGAGCATGAGACAGAACTAATTTCAAGCTTAGCTATCTCATGCATAATATAATATTCTGTACAAATTGTTCTGTACCTCTGCATGTGAACACAAACAGAAATCCAGTTGGACCCCTGTATCTGTGGGGGTTCAGTTCCCGGCCTTACCACGGATACCAGAAACTGCGGATAATAGCAAACCCTATTAAAATAAAGCCTTTCCGGTAAAACGTACCATAGAGTTGCATTGGAGGACCTAGAAGATGCCTAGAGAGGACACCTTTCTAGGCATTTTCTAGGCAAATCTATGGTATGTGTCCCTATTTTTCAGCCGCAGATAAATGAAACTGCGGATAGTGGTTGTAGATATAACTCACTGTTATAGACCATTTGTAGTTTCTAATAGTGCAAAATTACTGTCACGAAATTAACTTTTTTAACTGATCAGTTACCTTTGATGCCAGTGACTGTTTGCATAAATATGGATCTTATCAAAACATCAATATAGATTATTTTGTGATAAACAGGAAAATAAATCACCAGGCAACAAAGCACACGGTACCCACACATTGTTCCAAAGTAGTGTCTTCCTTTTCATTTTCTATTTACACTAACACAGTAGAACAAGAAAAGCCTTGAGTAAACAACCAAAAAATTCTAAATATATGTGTGCCCTTCACTCTTCACAGTGCCCTCATTTAAATTTTCTGCTCACCTTTAGTTTAATTAATTTTGTCTAATTAAACAAAATCCCTAAAAGAATTATGAAGGATTGTTGCTAGTGCAGATTAAGCATGTGTCATATCAGCCTCCCTTTTACTTGAAACCTTGTTCATAGTCAGCAGCAACTTTTGCTTCTATGTAAGAAAATATTCTTTAAATGGCACTAATTAAGAGTTGTGAATGCCATTTTGTTCCCTCTCTGGTTTTCTGAACACAGGCATTGTTAATGAATGCACCAATCTAATTGGTAAAATGGTGTGTGTGTAGTTCAATCAATATGTTAAATGTATTCTTTAAAAGACCTTTTATTTTTCTGAGTCAGAAATCTTTACGAACTCCTACAAGTTTTCATTATTGGGTAACAGAAATAAATGCATTGCTCTGTCTTTCTAAAGATGGGCCGTTAATTGGAAAGCATAACTTTCAGTGTTCGTTTAATTAGTTTAGAAACTAGATGATAATAAGACAAATAATCAATTGTAGAATATTTCTTCAATTGTATAAAATCTGATTCATTCAAAAGATTGAGCTTATCCAATTTGTTTCATGACACACATCCAGAGAGATATTATCCCATAAAGTGCAATCTGAAATTAGTAAGATAAAAAGAAGTCAAGAGCATAATAAGTGAAAAAGAAGAATTATAAACATTTATCTAAAAATTGTTATGACCTAATAAGAGACAGCATAAAACACAGGCAAGGAAACAGTTTTACCATTTGGAAACACAAATGCATATTAACCTAAATCACACCTGTATCTGGTTGTTCTGTATGACACACAGTTTATCTGTAGAAATAAAAATAGATAATAATGGTGCCTTATCAATTTAAAGATAGGCAAATGGCTTTTGTAATTGTGGGAATTTCTAAAATCTTACTTTCCCAGTTTAATCAATATTTTGAAAAAAGAAAAGAAAATCAAATTTTCATTGGTCTGTTTTATGATTTTCTGTAAGCTCCAAACAATGCAGTAGCCACATTGAGTTCAAGTCAATTAAGTCTATGCCCTCTTGACACTATCATATCTAGAAAGAAATCCATGGTTAGGGTAACAGCACCATCATAATAGTGAGTATGCACTCTGACCTTTCCCCAGAGGGATGCAAAAGCACATCTCTAGGATGTTCTTGATTTCATTTATGAAGAGTAGTCTTGGGAAAATCTTGTGGGGAGAAAAAACTTGTTCTTTTCCTATCAGCCATTGATGGTAAAATGTTAATGAAGGGAGGGGCCTTGAAATTTCATAAATAAACAATAACTCTCCAAGGTAATAAATATTTCTCCCCCAAGAAAGACAACTTTCCACTTCTAAAGTATGAAACCCTGGCAGTTGCAATGCCTTGGTGGACTACATTCTGGACTCCTGCTGCCAACAAAGAAGGAAGCGGTAAATAGTAATGCTCACATGCTATCTTGATCAGAAGACATACAAACTAATAGAAATCATGTGGGAGGAATAACCTCAAAATACCGATCAACTCATCTGGTCTCCAAGTAACAAAAAACACAGACATACTTGACAGAAGCTTTATTCAAGATATTATGTACATTCTCATTAGCAGCACAAAAATACTAGTGTTTGAAGACACAGATATAATAAAAAGCAACATATTTACTATATATAAGCAAAATATATAGCAATTCCAATACATTACAAGAACATATGCCACTCAGCTTGTGAAAATATAGTAGCATTTCTGGAGCAAGTAAAATGAATCTTACGGGCATACTCTCATGTTATTTTCCTGAGGCAATCTGAGTTCTCCTGGCTAGCATGACACAGTGGATAGAGTACTGGGTTTTGACATTGTGGACTGAGGTTCTGCTCAGGCATGACCTTCACATGGTGATATACAACACTGAGAAAGTCTAATCTGTCTACAACGATGAAAGTGAGCAGTCAGAAGAGATTATGAGTGTGACACTGTGAACTAGAACCAGAGTATGACCCCATTGAGGCTGGTGGCTGCCAGGTTAGTGGGGTGGTAAATCCATGGCAGACTGGCTTTAAATGAGCTCTCCAGGGTTCAGCACCTTGAAGAGTTCTTCTAAAGCCTGTATTAAAATCTGGTGTGGATTCACTGTCCCACCAGTCACCACTTGTATTACCTAGAAACAGTTAACACTCATGTTGCAATTATGACTAGGGATATTTCTACACAGTTTGGATTCCTGTTCCAGCTACGTCTCTTCCATGGGACGGAAGATCTGGCTACTGACAAATAAGCTTAAAGTATCACAGCACACACATAAGAAGCCCAGTATTTCAAGGGATACAAAATATTCCTTCTTTGCTTACAGATAATATATGCCTCAACTGTGCGAAAGACATCTGGATGAAGAGTTGCTGACAGAGTTGATTAACGAGATTTTCAGATGGGGCCAAAATGCCCTGTTGCTGCCCCGCCACCTCCTCTCCCGTTCCTGCAATGGAATGGGGGTAAATGTTCAGACACATACCTCCATTCTGCTCAAGAATGTGCTCCCTCCCTGCTTGATGGCTGGCCATAAATGTCGCGGTTGTAAGGCTGCTTTTATGACTGGCCAGGGAAAATCCCACTCGTTCTCGCGAGAGAACGAGTGGGAGGGAAATTCTTAAAGAACCCCCCCCCAGCTGTCAAAGGAAGAAAACAAATATAAAAATAAATGTAAAATTAAAAAAAAGGAACCCGGAAGGGGGGGAAGGGTGGCACATACCTGCCTGTCCCGATCGTGGCCGGGAGTGCCTGTCATGGAGCTCCTCCCCCATGCCTGTCATTGCAGAACAGGAATGGGGCTCCGTTTCCCACATCCCTGATTCCGTGGCAGGCATGGAAGGGATGTCTATTCACAATGTTTCGTCATGAATAGAATATCCCGGGAGCAGCACAGGGGCAGGATGGAAGGGGTTGACGTCGTCCGAACGACAGCCCCTATTTCGACCCTGTTCCATGCCTGCTCCGCAGAAAAAGCCCCATCTGAAAATCTCCTAAATTGGCCAATAGTATGATTCAGGATATGGCGATTTCCCATACTCCTTGTTGTATTATCTTGCAGTCTATACTTGTAAGTTGTTATGTTGATACACTTGAATTTGAATTATCAAACATTTTTGTTTGTATTTTAATTATTATTTACACAGTCAGAAAAATGATGTGAGAAACCATCTTTTCACCTTTTCCTAATATAAGAATTTTGTGTTATTCTGTACAGAATTTAAGCAAAAACAATTATTAAGATGCATATTTTAAAAAAAAAATGTTGGCCCTTTAACAAAAAGAGAAATATGCAGACGAAAGGGTAGACAATTATTAAACAAGTGCAGTTCCTGCTTTTAACACAGAGTGGATTAGTTTACAGGAATACATTATACTTCAGAACAGCACTTTTATTTTGTAATTGATGATACCTAACAACTGTGCTTGCTTCACCATTAACAATATGCATCATGGTATTGATTGTATCATCTTGGAGCTGGAAAAACTCTATGGCAGTGTCTATGAAAACTTTCACACATCTGCCTTTCTTCACTGACTTTGAAATATTTTTACCTTATATTGTACACATTCATACAGGTTTATGAAATCATACTATAGGATACTATAGGTCTGAATGCAAGGAACTTTTAAAACATGTACAGCTAGGCCAGTCAGTGAGATGTTAAAAGTAATGCTTAATCTTTATGGCCCTAAAAGTCTTAATGTGATAAAATACATGTACTATAGGCAGATTCCTGACATAGTCCTAAGAAGTAGCATGCGAGTCAACAATATTCCATTTTGGACAAAGGGTTAATATCTTTCCTCACATCTAGCCAGGAAGTACACCAAAGAGCTCCTCACTGCATGAGATGTGAAGACATTTCACTTGATGTTGCTCAAATGCAACTTTTAAATTGCTCTTCAGAGGAATCTCTAGGAGGATATGCTGACCTTCTGCAGGGAGATCAAAGAGATACGGAGTCATATTGGTCAGGTCCTTTCATCTGGACTGACAAAACAGGTGCCAGTATACCTGTTGCTCCTAAGGGGGTGAGATGTCAAAAGAATTATGTATTAACTATCACAACATACCACCACATCCCAGATGAAAATATAGTTACCTGGACTTCAGAAGATTATGCAGCACCCTGCAAGCATCTACAAGTTTGCACCAAATGAAATAGAACACTAAATGTATTTAACTGCTAATCTGAAAAAGGATCTTATGCTTTGTCAAAAATCTCTGAACTTCTGAAATTAAATAATTTACAGTATTTAATAACTAAGACTTGAAATCTTGGATTTTGGTAGCACTTAACAGCTACGTAAACAAATAAAGACAGGGATGGAACACTCAGTTTTCATTTTTTCTAGTTTATTCCCAAGTACAGCAAAGTTATCACTGCAAACAGAAACTACTGCTTCAAACAAGTACATGCATGTTTTCAGTTCTGCTCAACTTCCCTGAATAGGATTCCGTTCTGTTCACAGCACTCTCTTCCATTATTTTGCTTTCAGTGACCCTTCCTTCCTTCCTTCCTTCCTTCCTTCCTTCCTTCCTTCCTTCCTTCCTTCCTCCCTCCCTCCCTCCCTCCCTCCCTCCCTCCCTCCCTCTACTGCCTGATGTAGATTATGTTCTGTTATTATTTATCTAACATGCTGGGTTCAATTATTTTTGCCAGAAGAAGGCCTTTCTGTCAGAGGAAAAGAATCTTTGGAACTAAAACCCATAGTTGTTCACATTTCTAAGATTTTGTTTCTAAATTATTAACAATAGAGTTATCTTAAAAAATGAAAAACAAAGGGTCTGTGTCCATGCACATCTGAGGATGATGCTATTTCTACAATGAGTGTGTATGTGCTCAGATATTCAGAAATTGCTCAAAAACTCTTCACACAGACCACTTCTAGAGATATGTGGTACTAGTGGGAAGAACGATAAATGCTTCAAATTGGGGAAAGACATGCATATATACCAATGACAGGGAACATGTAGCCCTACAGATACTTTTGCGTTGCACCTTTCATCTGCTGTAGCCAGCAGAGTAAATGATGAACAATCTGGGAAGCTGCATTCCAACAACATTTGTACTGACATACACTCTGGTACTAACAGTTCGGAGGTACAAACAGTTACAGGCCCGAAACCAGGTCTGGGAATACAACTTCCAATCCTGGATGGAACTACACTCTCCTCCAAGGACTGTGTTCGCAGTCTGGGGGTGCTCCAGGACCCGACGCTCCAGATGTCTAATCAGGTAAATGCGACGGTCAGGACTGCCTGTTACCAACTTCGGCTGATACGCCAGCTGCGCCCTTTCCTGGAAACCAGGGACCTCGAAACTGTGGTACATGCACTGGTAACCTCCCGTCTGGATTTCTGTAATGCGCTCTACATGGGGCTACCCTTGTGCTTGACTCGGAAACTTCAACTAGTTCAGAACATGGCAGCCAGGTTGATTTCTGGTGTTTCCAGAAGAAAGCATATAACACCTGTGCTAAAAGCTCTCCGCTGGCTGCCTATTAGTTTCCGGGCACAGTACAAGGTGTTGGTTATAACCTTTAAAGCCCTACATGGCTTGGGTCCAACTTATCTCCGGGACCGCCTCCTTCCGTACGACCTTCCCCGCGCACTTCGGTCCTCTGGGAGGAATCTGTTACAGCCTATGAAAACAAGGCTGTCGGTGACCTCCCAGAGGGCCTTCTCTGCTGCCGCTCTCAGATTATGGAATGGCCTGCCGGACGAGATCCATCTTATTACCACCTTAGACAGCTTTTAAAAGCTGTCAAGATGGATCTTTTCCGGCAGGCCTTTCCTGAATAACTATCCCGGCCCAAGACTCGGCTGTCCTTCTGAGCTGTAATTAGATTTTTTAACTATTGTATGTTTTAATGTTTTTCCTTTCTAATTTATATATTTTAATTACTGTATGTTTTTAATCTTTTATAATTTAATATTATTTTAAGGGGTGGGTGGGCTAGGGCATTGTGATTATGGAGTTTTTATATTGTAAGCCGCCCCGATTGCGTTGCCGAGGGGTGGGATAGAAATAATTTTTATTATTATTATTATTATTATTATTATACTCGGAACCCCTGTTATACATCATGTTCCCACTATGATTCAGAGCAAACTTTGCTGAGTGAATTCTCATAGGAGCAAGATGTAAGAATTATTTGTTTTTTTTAGAGAAAACATGGGGGTTTTACAAATCAGCTTAATTTTTGTTAAAAACACGTGCCTTGTTTTAAAAAGTAAAAAGAATGTAACCTACAGCTAAGGACATATACCACATAACAGAAATATCAACTCACCAATTAAGGAATATTTCTGGAGAATTTTAAGTGTTGCAAAGTGCACTTTAATCTAATCTTGAGATGCAGCTACATTCTAGGTTGCTGAAGACTGATATAGCATGTAGATGATACAGCAATGTCTCCAGGGAAGAAAGTGAAGGCCATGTCAATCAAACCATGCTTCCCATCAGAAAACCCATTCAGTGGCATTTTGAAAGGTCATACCAGAAATTTCCCTTTCATTCCAACCAAAGTCAACCTGAAGGGTTCACCATTTGGGATCACTTGCAACCCAAACATGCAACACCATCAAACAAGATTTCTTGGAATACAGAGAAATATACATGATGGCTTAATGGAAGGATTCTAAACAAAAATGAAAATCATGTATTTGTCTTTCACATGTTGCATTTAACCATTAAGACCATCTCTAAAGAAGCTTTTGATATGTTTCTCTAGGATAATGAACAGGGGAAGGGGAGAAACTGATGCCAAAACCCCACAGTCAAAATAAAACCACATCCAGTTAATAACTTTGAAACTAATGCTAACTTCTAGCACAATAGGAAAGTCTTCATAAACACAATAAAGAAGTAATATAATTTACTTTTAGCTCCTTTTCAAAACATTGCTCTCAGCCCACAATCACATTCAGATTACAAAATTCTTTTTGTAGTTTTCTTCTAGCTGTGGGAATAAAATAAACCACTTAGATGACAGTAAAGTGTCTGTAAAATATATAACAGCAATAACTCCTGGTGGAAATGTGGCAGATATTTATACAAGAGCTAAAGTATGAAGCTCTGTAAAAAAGGCTAACATGAAGGGTGTTTATTTTTAGAGACTTCTTTCGGGTGAAGTCATACAGCTGAAAGTGAGTCTTTTGTGAAAACTCTTATATAACCCTATAAAAAGTTCAGTGCTAAATGAAGTATATTGAAGATACCAGAAACATACATTGTAATTTTCATAATGAGAAGTGAGAAAATTCATTTTGTAAACTATTTTGTAAGAAATGCTCTTGTAGAAAATAACTCATCATACTTTGGCCAAGAGTACTGAACACATAATTCTCATCAACATGAGACAAGACTACACAGATAATCTTCTAGCTCAGTGATTCTTAGCCTGTGGTCCAGGGACCCCCAGGGGTCTGTGATGTCCGCACATGGGGTCTGTGAAGGCTGCTTGGCCCACCTCTTCCCTGCAGTGGTCCCTGGACCACATGACAGGAGCCAAGGCAAAGGCTGGCTTGGCCTACACATTGCCATTCAATCTGCTCCAGCCATAAACTTGCAGGAAGAAGCAGGAAAGAAGTCTTGCCTGCTCCTCCAGTGCCTCTGAGGGAAGGTTTAATAGATTATGTAATTGTATCATCATCATCATCATCTGTTGTTGTTGTTGTTGTTTTAAATCTTGAGTTAAGACTTGGGGGTCCACAGGAACAGAAGATATTTAAAGGGGGTCCCTGGTAAAGAAAAGGTTAAGAACCTCTGTTCTAACTAAAGCAGTTATCTTTTCAAACCATTTTGTGTACTTTTGATTACACAATGGAAAAGTGAGATGTGTGGGAGGGCATTTTGAAATAATACGATTCTAGAGGTTTGATAGCCTAGTCTTCCTAAAAAGCAAATCATTCCAGATAAATGCCTCCTGTTGCCAAGTATGATCTCAGAGAACATGTATGAACTCACACATGTGCTCAGTAGGTGTGCCTGTAAGGTATCTTCTCACCTTGGCAGGAGTATGTGTTAAACAGATTGAATTCAATAAACCACATTCCACACAAATTATTATCTGTAAAATGTAAACACCAAATGTAATGTAAAGTGAAATAATGTGAAATAATATGTAAGCAAATAATATATAACACATACTGTATTATATTATATTATATTAGTTTAGTTTAGTTTAGAGCTGTCTTAGCAGAATCCGAGGGAATATGTAAAGACGTGATTATATCACTTCTAGAAAGGGGTGGGAGTTCATTTTAAGGGGTTGGGGTAGGGGAGAATAGAGGAAGGAGGGGGGAAGGGGTTAAATATAATAGATGCATGCTTGTCTCTTGTTTTTTGTTAGGTGAGTTTTGTTAGTTATTGTTAATTGATTATTATCAATGTGGTGGGTGTTGTCCTTTTATACATCTAAAATCTTAATAAAGATAAAAAAGAACTATCTAAAGGGGAATCTTTGCACACAGAAAAATCAAAATATACACAATGACTGCATTGGGGAATAGCAAATATTATGGTAGAGCTGCATAAAAGGCAAAATGCGAATAAAACAAATGACTAGCTAATATTAAACAGTTGTTTCAGAATGAAGAAATATCATACCAGACAGCAAGTGCACAAGGCTGAGAGATTTTGGGGCTAACCTATCTGATGCAGGTGCTGCTAAGAGGAGAAGGGGGAAGAGAGAGAGAAATGTTCAGAAGTGGAGGCAATACAGAACTTTCTCCAAGCCACATACATTCCAAAGGTGAAATAGGTGGTTTAGTTTCCCTGCCAATGTGCAAAGAAAATACTTCTGAAATGGCCACCCAAGCGGTGTCATGGAACTTTCCTGGAGAGCACTGTCCCTCTGCTTCAAGCAGTGCAAAGAGGTGGACAGACTATCCAAGATCATTTAGGCCAGAGCCAGGATTTAATAAAGAGAACAAGCTAACTATATTATCTGGCTAAAATCTCAGATTTGGAGGTGGGGAGTGTCCTTTCAGCTAAAAAGGAAACAGGAAAGCATAGCCGATTATTTTAGCAATGTTTCACAAGGTTTCCAGAAGCAGAAGATAGGGGTTCCTGAAAAGAATCAAAGTTCTTGGACCAAAATGGAAGCACCAGCTAGACCCCTTCCTAGAATCCCTCTTGGTTGACGTTTGAAGTTTTAAGGAGAGCCTTAACCAGAATTAATTACCTTTGGAGTCTGGGATCTTAATCTGTAATTTAGGGTGGGAAAAGAACTTACAGTTGAGGCAAGTCTTCTAAAAGAAAGGAACCTTTAAAACATAGGGTTTTAAATACATCACCAAGTATTTGACTTAGCAAAAGAAAGTACAATCTCAAAAAAGTATCCACTTAAGAAAGGCAATGCAGAATACTTGACCTGAGGTGACAGAAATCATGACTGTACTTTGATTAAGAAAAAGAAAACTTGGCTCATCAACCTCGCCCCAAAGATGCCCTTTTCTATTAGCATGACTTCTTGTCCATAATTCATTGTTTGCGAATGGCAGGATGTCACAAAGGAATATAAAACTCATTGCCCAGGGATATTCATATTTAATGTCTGACTGCTCTATACATCCTCAATACTGTAGTAATATTCCATAGATACTGTCACTTGGGACTTATATTTCTATATCTTTTCTTAGAGACTGAGTTGAAGACCAGACATCCTTTCAGTTGCTGGTTCAACATTTCATGTTTTATCTCAGGCAACATTTCCAGTTTCAACAGTAATTTCCATGTAGTCACACCCAGCCACCCAGCCACCCACCCACATATCTTCCTCATAGTGTTGTGCAAATATTTTGTGCCACTGCATTCATACCAAATTTAACATGGGGAATGGGAGGACTTATTTGGGACAAAAGACTGTGATGCACCTTGTGTAAGAGTCACATCTCAGACAAACATCATATTTTTTTGGAAATAAAAATTAATGAACACTAAGCCAACACTGCAAAAATGACAAATTCAATCAGTAATGCACTGAACTCCTGTGGAAATGGCAGAAAGGCATTACAGGACAGTTTGCTATCCTGTTCTCTCTATATTCTCTCTATATCAGCACAGAATTGGTAAAGAGGTAGTTCAGGAGTACCTGGCCAGTATAAATGAGTTCAAGTCTCCAGGGCCAGATGAACTTCATCCAAGGGTATTAAAAGAACTGGCAGAAGTAATCTCAGAACCACTGTCAATAATCTTTGAGAATCCTGGAGAACAGGAGAGGTCCCAACAGACTGGAGGAAGGCAAATGTTGTTCCCATCTTTTAAAAGGTGGGGAAAGAAGACCCAGATAGTTACCGCCCAGTCAGCTTGACATCAATACTAGGAAATATTCTAGAGGAGATCATCAAACGGACAGTTAGTAACATACAGGCTAGACATTGCAACACTTAGGTGGATTTGTAATTGGGTTGATTGACTGAACCCAAAGGGTAGTCACCAATGGCTCCTCTTCATCCTGGAGAGAAATGACTAGTGGGGTGCCACAGGGTTCTGTCCTGGGCCCAGTGCTATTCAACATCTTTTATCGATGGCTTGGATGAGGGAATAGAGGGATTCTTATCAAGTTTGCAGATGATGCCAAATTAGGAGAGGTAGCTAATAACCCAGAGGACAGGATCAGAATCCAAAATGACCTGAACAAATTTGAAAGCTGGGCCTAAATTAACAAAATGAATTTCAACAGGGAGAAATGTAGGATACTTCACTTGGGCAGTAAAAATGAAATGCACAGATATAGGATGGGTGACACTGGCTTGATGGCAGTACATGCGGAAAGGGATCTAGGAGTCTTTAGTGGACCACAAGCTGAACATGAGTCAGCAGTGTGATGTAGCAGCTAAAAATGCCTATGCAATTCTAGGCTGCATACTGTGTCCAGTTCTGAGTACCACAATTCAAGAAGGATATTAAGAAGCTGGAATGTGTCCAGAAGATGGTGACCAGGATGGTGGGAGGTCTGGAGGTCATGCCCTATGAGGAGCGGCTTAGGGAGCTGGGTATGTTTAGTCTGGAGAAGAGACGATTGAGAGGGGACATAATAGCCACGTTTAATATTTGAAGGGATGTCATATTGAGGAAGGAGCAAGTTTGTTTTCTGCTACACCAAAGATTAGGACATGGAGCAATGGGTTCCAACTACAGGAAAAGAGATTCCACCTATACATTAGGAATAGCTTCCTGACAGTAAGAGCTGTTCGGAAGTGGAATACACTGTCTTGTAGTGTGGTGGAGTCTTCTTCTTTGGAGGTTTTTAAACAGAGGCTGGATGGCTATCTGTTGGGAATGATTTGATTGTGTGTTCCTGCATGGCAGGGGGTTGGACTGGATGGCCCTTGTGGTCTCTTCCATATCTATGATGCTATTATATCAATTCATAGGATTAGGAAGGGAAAAAAGACCATTAACATTCAATAGTATATAAGTTCCCTTGGAACAAGATCACAAAATAACACTAAGCTCATCAATGGAAACATCGCTGCTTCATTGACACTGTGTCTCTCCTAGAGAACTATAGTATAATTAAATTCCAAGATGACAGAGGGAATAGTTATTTGAAGGGAGGGAGGGAGGGAAGAAGGGAGGGAGGGAGGGAGGAAGATTAGTCCCCAAAAGCGTATGTTGTAGGTATTTGAGAATCAAGTAGATTGGCTTGTCATGTAGGCAGGGAGGGAGGGAGGGAGGGAGGGAGGAAGATTAGTCACCAAAAGCGTATGTTGTAGGTATTTGAGAATCAAGTAGATTGGCTTGTCATGTAGGCCTTTAATTTGATTTCAAGGATTTTCCCCACATCCCACTTTTCTTCCTCCTTTGAGAGACACAGAGAGCCACAGAACTTACTGGTCTGGTGAATTCCACAAAAATCCTCAACTTTCTTGGCCACCTTGGGCCCATCTACATGAGGGGGGAAAATAAATACCTCGTACTATTGGCATCTCGCAGCAGCAGCAACATGTCCAAACAGTTTTTCTGGCCTCAGAAGCCCCCATAAGCCTCGCATTCTTGATGGCAGCCACAAGTGATTTACTTGCATTAGTTCTTCGCTGCTGCTGTTTTTTAAAAAAGTTGTCCCAAGGTGCAGTGGTGCGATAGAGTGATTCTCGAAAGCAAAACAGAAAATATTGATCCTTTTTATTGCTTTAGCGAGTGATCGAATGAAATTCCAACATGGAGGCAGCAGGTGCTTGCCCTCCTAGCAAGTCCAGCCCCCAATCTTGCCTGGCCAATCAGCTTTGTGCTTCCCTTTGAGATTTTTATTGTTCTATAGTCCAAATTATCAAAAATGTGCACCTGCCTCACAGTTTGTGAAAAAGTACGGTGAAATCTGCAAAGGCTTTTACCCCGTTGTTTTTGCCATTTTTGATCTCCCGCTTCTGAATAGTGTGGATTGGCACTGGATCCCATTTAAACTGGTAGGATTCCCAGCAAATTCCATGAGGGGTATTTTCACCGTTTAGACAGGTCCCTGGTTTCAGCTATCCAAACAGCTATTCCTGTCAACAGTAAAAAACTATCTATTTGCCACAGTTAATTCTGGATAATACGTTATGATGCATATTAGTTTGTAGAGAGACATACTGATATAAATTCAAAGCACAGGATATATAAATTATTGAACAGGAAAAAAAGAGACCTTTTCAAATTTACTGCCAAAATCAGTATGCTTTAGAATAGCCTCAATAAATTAGTGGAACTTAACTAAGTGTTGAACGGCCAAATTTTTGTTGATTCAGTAGGTTTACCCTAGTTGGGACTAATGATTGGATTTATACCCACTGCTGCAGCCTATAAGAGTTCTTGGTTCAATACACTGAAATCAAAGTTTTCTTGCCAGTGGTTCATAGTCAATCTAGACATGTTCGTAGCAGATCCACGTATATCTGGACACCTGTCAGCTTTCTACTTTACTGGGGCTGATTTATTTTTCAGCATACAGATATGCTCATAGCATGATGAGTTTACCTATTTGATGGGCTTTTATGGAGTATAGCTCCAGCAATTCAAATGTTTTAGAAAAGTTAATTATACATCTAGGACAAAGAACCCATGGATGATGAAGGGAAGACACTGCACAGAGAAAGTAGTGTGTAGCATTGTGAAGTCTTGGCCAGGTATCAGAGAGAGTGTGGGGGGAGGAGAGAGATAGAAGTAATGTTGTGCATATATAGACGAATGATGAATGGGATGCACAAGAAAGGTGTACATATGTAAATATGTGGGATACAGATTCTGATACAACTAGAATTATGCAACTAAATTTAGATGTCCCTATGTCTTATTGCAACCAACAAGACAATTTGGTTGTGACTTCCTACTGATCCACTGATTTCAATGAAATCAAAGTTTTAAATCTGACTTAGTTCGGCTAAAGTCATTAGCATTGCATGTAGTTGTGAGAGTAATAGACTGATGGAGAGATGGACCAATATAGGGAAACACATACACACTCACAAATGTATGTCAGGTCCACTTACAAAAAAATATCTACGAGGGAAGTGGGTTACATCTTTGATTTGAGCAGCAAAAATAAAGGACATATCTCCCCCCACACACACTTTTTACTACTCAGCTGCACAGGCTAAAAGCCTTTCTTAACACAGTGCTTTCTCATGAGCTCTAGGCAGTTTAAATCCTCAGTACAAATACCTCTGCATCTTCAGCTTTTAAATTCTTTTTGTACATAAATTCTTGGCACACAATACTAAAATGATTTTTAAAGCCTTATTCTCACATACATACTGTATAAGTGTAACCAGATCCAATTGTGCAGAAGATATTACAAGACACTTTTTTGATGTAGTTTAATAATGATACTGAAATCAATAGCAATACACTTCACTTTTAGAAAAGTTAATTTTAATTTAAATGGATACGGTCAACTATGTGTGTATTGAAGTGTGACACATCTTCTTGATTGCAAGTCTGCTACCCCACTGCCAAAAATGCTTTGTCCAACCATGAACTATTACTTTCTTTATTCAGATTTGTACCCTATGCATTGTGAAGATTCTGAGTAGGTAACAATACTTAATAAAACTGGGTAAAAAACAGAGCAGGGAAAGTTTCCAGAGGACACCATTAGGGACGAGGTTATACCTTCAAATAGCCACACAAAGATTGTTTAATCTCCTACTGTCTTAAAACAATGATCTTGACAATGTACTAGTAGGAAATGTATAAGTATGAATAGTTTCATTAACATAGACTAATAGAAACAAAATGTTAAATAACTGTGTGCTATGATTGGGACTTTCATATTCTGCTGCTGGAACAACAGCCACTCAGGGAATGCAAGTTAATTAAACAGACCAAAACTTAACTCTTAACTTGCTAGGAAAGAGAACCTACTCTTTTTAACCAAGGTAAAGGGTTGTTTGAAGATAAAATCATCAGTTTTATTAAACACAGTTGACTAAAGCAGCAGCAACAACATTTATTTACAACACCTTTTTCATCAAAGGGTGAAACATGAACAAATACCTTCAAAGACAAGGACAATAAATCATAACATTATAAATATACATGAAATGAAATCTCTGACATCCCACCAGTCATTACCCATCTCAGTAACCTCAGACACAACTCAGCAGCTTAATCTCGTGGATCCAAGAGGAAGGTCTTCAACCCTTACGAAAATGAGTGAGATCCTTCTCCAGCCAGAGGTCCAAAGGACGAACATTCCACAAATGTGGAGCAAGGTTTTGAAAGACTTGCAGCTCCAGTGGAATAGACAACAATCCCTTGCCAGCACATCTTAGATTCCTGGATGCTAGCCTAGCTGCCAGGTACTGGGAGAGATTCGAGGACAGAACCTTAAATACCAGAACCAAAAGTTGGAAATGAGTCCTGGCCCAAACTGGTAGCCAGTGAAGGGATCTACGGTGAGAAGACTCTCTCTCTCTCTCTCTCTGGCTTTTCTTCGCAAACGAAGATTCAGGAAGGACTCATCCCGCGCCTTCTGCAAGCGCGCTGATGACTAAAAAGGCCAATCCGAGATAAACAAGTCCGGTTGCAAAAAGTGCAGCAGAAGGTCTCCTTGGGTGATGTTTTTGGGTTGTGATTCTTTCTGCGTTGTCGTTTCTCTTCAAGACTTGTTCGTCGTGAGTTCTCAAATAAGGCTGCAGCATTGTGGATAGTGCGTCTCCATGCCTCCCGATGTGAGGCCAGGGCGGACCACCGTTGGTGATCAATCTGGCCAAGCCTGAGAGACGGTGAGAAGAGATGCATGAATATTTAGGGAGATTTAAAACAACCGAGATGGCACTGTTCTGGATTAAAACCAGATGAAGAAGACAGCAGGAAGGCAAACCTGCCAGTAGGCTATTACAGTTATCCAAGTGTGACATAAGCATGGCCTGGACAAGTAGATGGGCAAAAGCTATATTAAAACACCTTTCTATAGCACTCAACAGTTGTTTTTGTGCTAACACCACAACATTCCATCAAGATGCAAAGTTTTCAGTTCTTAACACACAACATACAAGGCTCAGAATCAAGATTGTTTCAAAAATCCTTTTTAAAGCAAAAACTGCAGAAGGTAATACATTCCCAGGAATACTTATTGCAGATTGAGAAGCTCATTATATAGAGATTCCATTCCAGGTAATTGCAGCAGGCCTTACAGATACAGGTGAATAGTAGTATAAAAAGAGGGAAGGTGGAGTCATGTGCACATTTAAAACTAACCATTAGCTCGCTTCCTTAAGCACATCTAAAGAAGTGAGCTGTAGTCCACGAAGTTTATGCCCAAACAAATGGGTTAGTCTTGAAGATTCCACAAGACTCCTTTTCTCCTCTCTCCTTTTCATACTATTACTCAGATGCATCTGAAGAGGTAGGCTGCAGTACACAAAAGCTTATGCCCAAATGAACTACAGTAGTTAATCCTCATCAGAGGAGAGGTCTGAGCTATGCATGTCGGTGTGATCACCTAGCCTAGCCATCCTGGTAGGAAGGTAGCTCTCCTCCCCAAGATGGAGCGAGAGAGGGAAAAACAAGAAAGATCTGGAGCTAACAGCCCTGAACTGTTCAAGCCACGAGGCAGGACAGAACTGCAGAGGTTGGGCTTGCTCTCCTCCTTAAGGTGGTGTGGTCGATTTATTTAATTGGTTGGTAGCCCTGCCTGTCAAGAGCGAGGAGGAGCCAAACCCAGATTGAAGGATTGCTTCCCCACACTGCTGGAAAATGAACTAGTTAGTCTTAACAACTTTTTTATTCGCCCTTTTTTATTTTAGCTGATGTTATGCTCTTTTAACTGGTTATATGTTTTTAATTGATGTTTGTGTTTTTAACTGTGTTATGTGTGTATTGTTGCTGTATTTTAATCCATTGTCCCCTGCCTCGATCCACAGGGAGAGGCAGGCAGGAAATAAGGAGGAGGAGGAGGAGGAGGAGGAGGAGGAGGAGGAAAGATACTAACACAGCCATCTCTTTGTAAACTGAACAGTCTTAAAGGGTGCTACAAGGGATGATATACATGGCTTTTAGCTTATATGCTAAAAGCAGCATCAGTACTTTTATCATGTTCAACCATAAATCTTCAGTAGCAAGAACCCTAGTAACTTTCTCAATCATCATGAGCAACCTTAGATATCTACAATGACGCTCATACACATGTTGAAGGCTTCCTTATACCCTAGCCACAGGGATACACAGAAAGTAGGTGGTTAAGCACTGGAGGTGCTTGCCACCATGAATGAACACTAAGCCCATGAGATGTGTAATAGTGAAGACATTGCCAGATTTTGTACACAATAAATGGACTTCTTAGAGCAAACTGAAAAACACCAGTGCCATGCTGAATTTTCTCCCTTTTGCTTCTGTAACTTATGTCGCTATCTGTGGAAAGCAACCAATAAAGTGAGGTAGAGGTGGGAAAATATACAGGAAAATGGTGCCAGGATATTTTGAGAAGTTTTTGTTCTACATAATATACAGAGAGCTGAGGTGATACAACATGACACTGTTTTTACTCTTTTCAGAATTCTGGTCATGACCCATCACAAATATACAGTTTATATTCAGTCAAATACATTTCTCAAGAAAATAATTCTTTTATTTTTTCTAAATTTAGTTTCACTGCATGATTTTTCATTTTACAAGAGAAACGCATCTCTATGTTGAAGGTTTATGCAGAAAGTTTATCACTTTATATAAACAACTAACTACCAAAACTCCAAAGGCTGGTTACTCTCTTACTCACTGTAACCTCAAAATTCTTAGCTTGAATTGTATACAGCATATAAGGGCCAGCTAGAACAAGTCTACAGATAACTACTACATCTCTTATACATTCTACCAGCGAACAGTTATATTGCTTCATGTGTAAATAGGGCTCTGCAATATTTAAAGAAAAAATTATTGGACGCATTAGCATTAGGACTAGTTAAATATCTGAATAGTTCTGTATACGAGCAGTCTTAAATCAACCTGACTTTTCTTTTCTTTTTTTTGGTTCAGCTACAATATTGCTACAATTCCATCAGAATTTTTAAAAGAAATCCTTATTTATTCAATTTACTTCCCATCTTTCTCCCTTTACATGTGCATGCGCTTGTATAATTCTCATTTACCAGTAGGTGCAATAGCAATAGCGTTTATATTTCTATACTGCTTAGCAGTGCAAAGCACTCCCTAAGTGGTTTCTAATGTGTGTTAGCTAACTGCCCCCACAAGCCAGGTACTCATTTTCTCTCTCTGGCTTTTCTTTGCAAACGAAGATTCAGGAAGGACTCATCCTGCGCTTTCTGCAAGCACAATGATGACTGAAAAGGCCAATCCGAGATAAACAAGTCTGGTTGCAGAAAGCACAGCAGAAGGTCTCCTTGGGTGATGATTCTGGGTTGTGATTCTTTCTGTGTTGTCGTTTCTCTTCAAGACTTGTTCGGCCAAAATGATGGAAGACTAAGTGAACCTTGGAGCCCTGTGGGATAGAACTCACAATGTTGTGGTTGTAGTACCAGCATTTAACCACTGTGCCACCAGGGCTCCCTTTTTGTTCTTAGAACTTGCCAAATGCTCAGGTTTATGACCACTGATGTCTATTTCTGAAACACATCAAAGATGTGGATTCAGAGGAACCTTCTGGTGATAACATTATCAGACCTGTCAAGTATTAGATTGTTTAAAGAAAATAGCCAATGATTTTTAAAGATAGTAGGGGCATTTTCAATAAATGAAAAACACCACTACCCAAAGTTTCAAGAAACATACTAAAGGGAAACAAGGGCATGCACAGAACCTAAACAGAATGAAACTATCGCCAACCAAGGCAACACTGTTGTCAAATGATCAATATCAAACGATCAAAGGGACTTTAATTATCATCAAGTATCATGCAGCAGAATTGCACAGGAATTATCTAAAACTAGAGCACTTTAGGGGGCTGCAATGTGTCCTATACTACCTCTTCCATACTCCCTGCAAATTACTGATCTCTCTTCATGCTTAAGATTCTGCATGTAATTACTGACTTTTGACAAACTACCTTTTTTCTCACTTAAAAGTCAGGAATCATGCAGAATGCCAAGTTTAGGAAAGTGAAGTACATTTGTGTATGTCATGAAAAACTATGGACCACTCTAGCAGAAGTGGATGTGCCAGAACATTTGATTGTTCTGATTTGTTAATTCTGATGCTATGTCCCTATTGCCCTTAGTGTCCTTCCTTAGAGTTAAAGATATGGATGAGAACACAATTTTGCACAACACAAGAGACACACTGAGGAGACACACTGCCCCCTACAAGATTATTTAGCTGCCATGGGCTTTATATTTAAAAAATGTAATTTTATTAGTACAAAATAAACAGTTCTGAAGAAGTCTAACCAGATTATGTTTAAATATTCAGACTTCAAATATCTACTGAGGATAAGTTAGTTTCTTTTTTCTTTTTACAAAGCAAGCCTTTGCTAAACTTCCTAGCAAGGAACTGGAAATGAAATAATGAACTATACTGATTACAAAAGAATCTGGCCACAGTGCAATGAACTTTGTGCAACCAGCCATCTCTTAGTCCCCAGAGATATAGGGCAAAACCATCTTTAAGCTTGTGGGAAGTGTAAAAGCTGTACATGGAATGGGAGGGGGCATCCTTTATTCAAACGGGGTAAAGGCTCACTGGGACATATGCAACCTTTTGGCCTCACCAAAAAGAACTGTGGCTCAGGGGATTAGGAAAGTCTAGAGTTAAGAGCCACTATTCAAACAAACAGACAAACTAAATCTTAAATGAACAGATTTGTCTCTAGATAAGAGAACCCTTTGCTTTCTAAAGCACCTAGAGTAGGAAGCAAAATATTCATATTTAAAAAGCCTCAGTTGAAAAAGAATGTTTCTTGGTGTAGCACTATTATTCCAGTTTGCCTCACTTCTTGGCTCATCATAGAACACACTGGGCTTAGTGTAATTCATAACCAGTCACCCTGTTGAATTCCTTTCCATTGTCCCTATCCAAGTAACACAGCTTTTTCTACTGCATTCTCTATTTTACAGTCCCACACCCATTGAAATAACCTCCCCATAAAAGACTATTTTTCCACAACAAAACATAAGCAATATTGTCTTGTAAATGGACAAGAAAAGTGTTTCAAGCTCAGGTTAAGCAAAAGGTTTAAAAAAATGAAGTTTATGATTCCTGTAATTTCTGGTATAAGCCTTTATTTTACAAGTACTTTAGAAGTATTTATCTCTCTGTGTGTTTATGAAGTAGCACTATGTTAATGCCCTTTGGCTGCAATGCCGTAAGTACATGCTACTTGGAGCCATGGATGCATCTGTTTAATAAAACCCATAAAAATATTTGTGGGAGCAGGGAAGACAAAGATAGCTGTAATACTGAAATGTTAACAAAACTTTCTTGATGAATGATGCAAGATGCTTTTGAAATTAATTTTGTACCAAACACATGGACCATCCTGCATAAGCGGGGGGGGGGGAGTGCATACAGATTTCAGAAATGTAAACATACACTATGGTTTCTAAAGGAACAACATACTGAAGTATTGTGTCAATTTAAATGCACTGAACACCAGAAAAATGCCCTCAACTAAGGCTTCAAACTTGTACAGCACATTTCCACTCAACCCAACTAGATTGCCTGTCACATCTGACATGGCTCGTCAAAAGTTATCCTTCACTGCTCATGGGCAACATGGAGGGTCAAAAGACCAAATACAATGGTCCAACCCATCCCAATTTTTTTCCTTCAGAGCAGCAGATATTGAACTCTAAAATGACAAGACAGAGCAGGTTGAAAAGGGTGCCAAAAACAGAAGCTGTCCAAAGCTGCTGATCTGAAGGAGAAAAACTAGTCTATGTGTGCATGTCAGGGCTGCGGATCACATGCTGACAGTCTTACAAGGAGAAAAGGGGGGGGAAACACCATACAATTGAAAGGTCCTCTAGAAAGCTTTTGTTGCTGCTACTGCTGTAAGCAGCTGTTGTAAAATTGCATGCATCCTTAATTTAAACATACACTATACGTTAAAAAGGGTAAGACGGACTGAATTTTTCCTACACTTTAAACATTTCCCCCCGAAACAAAAACTCTTCACAGTTTCACATAAATTAATATTAGCAACCATTACATGCCTTGTAAAATAACTGAAGACCACTATAATTTAACAGCTGAGGAAGAATTAGGATTGTACGCATCTGAAGAAGGCTACTAACCACAGATTCCATTTACAATATCTCCATTATTTCCTGAGCCACTTCTCCCACCTTTTTATGTATCAACAACAACAACAACAACAACTGGACAACCCCCCCCCTTATACTGTACTTTCTATTGGCTGCAGCCTATTTCATGCATATGATACACAGCTGACCACAGAATATAGATGCACTTTTATCAGACACTAATACAGTACTGCATTATAAAACTTTAATTTAATATTGCTACCTTGTGAATTGCAAACAGAAACAAATTTCTGTACTCCCACCACTTCCTGTTGCCTTGCTAGTATAGAAACAAATTGTTGGAACTAAACACACATGCTAGCTGGGTGGTTGGTTGTTTTTCTAAATGTAAAGGTTGCTTTTGCAGGCTCATCAGCAAGTAAGGCTTCACTTGAGCAATAAACACATAGGCCACACATATTGGCAAGCAATGACCACAACTTTTCTAGTTACAGATGAAGAGGCTTGGTCCCAGGAGACTGGATCCAGGCTCTAGTGAATCTTGTTACTGGCAGATGTAATCATATCACCCAACCCACTTGGTGGGTGTAACTGGAATAGCAGATATGAGAATCCACTTGGGGTGAGGTCACTGTGTGGTTCCCCTGCTACCAGGGAGTGGGAATGCACCATGAAATGCTTCTGGTTCACATACACACACCCCATTTAGATGAGAGGAGAGGGCATTCAAAGTTTCCTTTTCCAGTTTGAAACCAACTTGTTTTCCTAATAACCACAGTTTGTCCAAACCACAGTGCAAACCAGTTAGAACAAACTATAATCAAAATTTAGTTTCAGATTCCAACTTGAACAACATATAAATTCTCATATTCATATACAACAAAAACATTTTGTTTTAAATAAAAAAAAGATTTCCTTTCCTTTTTCATTTCCTTCCCTTCAAATTCCCTTCAAACAGCCAAGGGACATGTTAGCCAGAGACTTGCATCGTGTTCTCTTGGAACAGGAAACCACAATCCCCTATACTGTCTGAACTGGATCCATAAAGATAAATGCAGGAAAAACACAGTTTGATGCTGCTGTAGCCATCGATTTTTTTTAAATCCTCCTTGAGGCAGGGTGTGTGCCCATCCCCAGGGAAGCTGTAGCTCCATTTTTCCCTTCCACACTGAAGAATTTTTTTTATTTTTATTTTTTCGGAAACTCAATCCACTTCATAGGCTTTTAGTTATTTTGCACAAATAGTCCTATTTCTTTACAGCTCATGGCCTTCTGGCTCTTATAAAGGTATGCATGACAGGTAAGCCTTCCCCTTTCTACATGCTCAATTACTCCACAGCCCCCTTCTCTGCAATTTCCTGGTCATGTTTCTCCCATCCTATCTCTTCTATGTCTCAGCATCACCCTCAATATGGTTCTGGCCATGAAAAGCAACTTTTCTATGGCTCTATACAATATCCTCAGCAGAAACCCTTGTGGTCCTGGCTGGTCCAATCTGCAGTGTCTCTCATGTTCCTTGATTCGTGTTTGAAAACTGCATTTAGTGGTCCCTATGAAAACTTGTCCACAGCTGCAAGGTATGCAGTAAAATCCTACAGCTGTGAGAGGGTCTCTTTTGTCCTTTGCTGACCGTAGCATTTCTTGGACTTTCTTAGTTGGTCTGTAGATTGCTTGGAGGTTGTGTTTCCTCATCAGTTTCCCTATTCTGCTGTGACTCCTTTGATGTATGGTAAAAATACCTTCCCTTTGGGTGGTTGTTTTTCTTCTTCAGTCTTGTGGTTTGTTCTGGGTCTGGCTGCTCTTGTGATGTCTGATCTGGAGTCTCTCTCTCTCTCTGGCTTCTCTTTGCAAACGAAGATTCAGAAAGGACTCATCCATGCTTTCTGCAAGCGTGCTGATGACTAAAAAGGCCAATCCGAGATAGACAAGTCCGGTTGCAGAAAGCACAGCAGAAGGTTTCCTTGGGTGATGTTTCCAGGTTGTGATTTTTTCTGTGTTGTCGTTTCTCTTCAAGACTTGTTCGGCGTGAGTTCTCAAATAAGGCTGCAGCATTGTGCATAGTGTGTCTCCATGCCTCCCGATGTGAGGCCAGGGCGGACCATTGTTGGTGATCAATTTGGCCGAGCCTGAGGTGTTGTTTCAGGGAGTCCTTGTATCGCTTTTTTGGAGCGCCCCTCTTACGCTGACCCGTGGTAAGTTCACCGTAGAATACTATTTTGGGTAGGCGGTGGTCCTCCATCCTAGAAACATGCCCTGCCCAGTGCAGCTGTTTTCTTAATATCATGGCCTCAATGCTGTGATCACTGCTTGCTCAAGGATAGCAACATTCGTCACATAGTCAGTCCAGTATATATTTAGGATTGTGCGTAAACAGAGCTGATGGAAGAGTTCGAGGAGTCGTAAGTGGTGGCGATAGGTGACCTATGTTTCAGACCCATGGCTCTATACACACTGATTTTTGTTTCGCCTCAGGTGTTTATTACTCCAGACTCTTTTGTAAAGTCTTCCAAATACGCTATGCGCCTTTGCTAATCTGTGATCGATCTCTTTGTCAATCTTGGCATCTGAGGAGATGATGCTTTCCAGGTAGGTGAACTGCTGAATAGACTTAAACACAGAGTTGCCGACGGCAATGTGGGGTTGGTGGTGTTCGTCCTGTGGTGCAGGCTGGTAAAGAACTTCCGTTTTCTTCAAGTTGACTTCCAGCCCAAACACCTCTGCAGCTGTTGCGAAGCAGGATGTTAGGCGCTGCAGAGCTGCTTCTGTGTGGGCAACAAGGGCAGCATCATCAGCGAAGAGCAGCTCACAGACTAGATAGTTTAGAGTCTTAGTGTGAGCCCTCAGTCGGCTTAAGTTAAACAAGCTACCATCAGTACGGTAGTGTATATAGATGCCATCGTCTTCTTCAAGCTCTGCCGTAGCCCTTTGGAGCATCATGCTGAAGAAGATTGTAAATAAAGTTGGTGCAAGAACACAACCTTGCTTCACTCCATTACTTATTAGAAAGGGCTCTGAAAGAGCATCACCATATCTGACTTGACCACGCTGGCCCTCGTATAGCAAGATAATCATTTTAAGGAATTTGGGGGAACATCCTAGTCTTTCCAGGATCTGCCACAGACCTTTCCTACTCACGGTGTCGAAGGCTTTGTTGAGGTCAACAAATGTTACATAGAGACCCTTGTTCTGCTCTCTACATTTCTCTTGCAGTTGTCTAAGGGCAAATACCATATCTGTAGTACTCTGTTTGCTCTGAAGTCACATTGGCTTTCAGGAAGAAGTAATTCTGCAATGGCAGGAACTAATCTGTTCAGGAGTATCCTTGCAAGGATTTTTCCAGCAATAGAGACCAGTGTTATGCCTCAATAGTTTGAGCAATCGGATTTTGCTCCTTTTTTCTTGTACAGGGTGATGATGACTGCATCTCGGAGATCTGACGGCAGTTCCCCTTTTCCCCAGCAATTCACAAGGGTGGCAGTTACACAACAGAAATTGTCACGGTGCTTACCGTGATTTTGTGATCACGAATCCGTCCCTCGCTGTTTATATAATTTATGTCACTGATCTGGATATCCCGGGTGGTCCCGTGACTGATATTTACACCTCCAAAGTTCCATTTTTTTTAAGTTTTAGGGTTTTTTGGGGGGGCTGTCAATCAAGGATGTGATTACTCATGTTTTCACAACCTTGGTGACGCACTTCCTTTAGAGTTCCGCGCCACGAGCGATGCTATTGGCTGGCTGGGGGGGGGGAGACGGGGGCAGAGGTTTGGTATTCCCCTTGCTTCTTTAAGATGTTAACCCTTTAAGCAGAGGCAGAAAGCATTTTTGAAAGACCCAGACTGAGATCTTTCGCTCAGACGCAGGAACGAGTGCTTTCATTTTGAAATCAAGCCGAGTGCTTTCCTTTTGAAGCCGAGTGAGGTGAGGGGGGGTAAGGCTTGGGTTTCCCCTTGCTTCTTTAAAATGTTAACTCTTACAGCAGAGATTTAGCAGCAGAGTTTAGGTTTCAAGCCATCTACAGACAGGCTTTTTGAAAGACACAGACACAGAGAGGGGGAATTAAACGGTGTTCATTTGCTCAGAGGCTGGAATATTTTACTCTGCCAGTTCAGACTCTGGGAGGTGATCAAGGCAGGGGATGAATGGGCGACCCTCTGTCCACCACGATCTCTCTGTAACATGCAGTTGAGGAAAAGGTAAAGCTGAAGGATTTGCAGTGTAGAAATCCATTTTAAAAGGTGATTGAGTACACGCACACGTGCGCGCGCACACACACACACACCATCAACCTTCGTGCAGCTGGAAGGGATGCCTTTGTTTTCGGCTGGTGAGGCTGGATCTGTTGAACGGGTGACTGACCCCTCCTTTTCTGGTCGCTGATCTCTAAGCCCGCCCGCAGTCACCATTTCTGTTCATCCCCTAGTACCGAGATATTTTGTCCCAGGCTGTTTACATTTCCGATTTTCTGAATCCTCCAGTGACTTTTTTAAAAACCGGCACAAACTGCAGGACTGGGAGTCCCGCAGGTTAAGGGATAAAAGGTGGCCCCCCTTCTGAAAATCACATACCTGACCCGATGTACGTGTAAACTGCCAGGGATCAACACGAATTCTTCCCGGGACATTTTCATCATGTAAACGACACCGAGGAGTTTGTGGAATTTATCATGGAGTACATGACCTCCGTGTTTCCAAACTTCAGGTGGGATTCCATCAATCCCAGCTGCCTTGCCATTTTTCAACTGCTGTATGGCCTTAAGGGTCTCTTCCAAAGTGGGAGCTATGTCCAATTCATTTTTCATCGGTTTTTGTATCATATGTTGGATAGCTGAGCCTTGGACTACTCGGTTGGCACTAAAGAGACTTTGAAAGTGTTCAGCCCATCGATTCAGGATGGAGGCTTTATCAGTAATTAATGTTTGACCATCTGTACTGTATAAGGAGCTTGATAAGGTATAAGGACCTGATAGGTAGGTCCAAACACTGCCTTAAGAGCTTCATAAAATCCTCTAGAATCCCCCAGATCTGCACAGCGTTGTCTTTTTTGCTACATTGATCCACCACTTGTTCTGCATGTCTCGGAGTTTCTGTTGAAGTTTGCTACATGTGAGACGGAAAGCTGCTTTTCTTACATGGCAGGTTGGCTGGGCGAGGTATGCCTGGTGAGCAGTTCTCTTCTTTGCCAACAGCTCCTGGATCTCTTGGTTGTTTTCATCAAACCAGTCTTGATTTTTCTTGTGGGAGAACCTGAGGGATTCTTCTGCAGACTGGAGGATACTGTTTCTGATATGTTGCCAAAGCACTGTAGGAGAAGGATCTATAGGGTGGTCTTCAAGTTTTGTTTTCAGGTTTTCCTGGAATTTGTCTCTCATGGTAGTTTGTTGAAGATTGTTGATTTGGAGTCTCTTCTTTAAGAGGCCACCCCTCTTAGGTTTGAACTTAAGATGAAGATATAGTTTACATCTGACGAGGCGATGATTTGTTTGGCATTCTGCACTGGGCATCACTCGGGTATGACCGACGTCGCGAATGTTTCTCTGGCGGACTAGAACATAGTCAATGAGGTGCCAATGTTTGGATTGGGGATGCATCCAGGTTGTCTTCAAGCTGTCTTTCTGCTGAAAGATAGTGTTTGTAATAGTCAGCTGTTGTTCTGCACAGAACACTAGCAAGAGGCGTCCATTATCATTGCAATTTCAAACACCATGCTTGCCTAAGACACCGTTCCAGGCTTCAGAGTTCTTTCCTACTCTGGCATTGAAGTCAACAAGGATAATAATGTTATCTTCTACAGGGACTTTTTGTATGAGGTGGCGTAGGTCTGTGTGGAATTTTCTTTCTCTACAGAGTCGGCTTGCATAGTTGGGGCATATATACTAAAGAGAACAACATGTGGGAGGCATAAGGAAATAATGCGATCGGAGTGTCCTGTTGGCAAGGTTTCGAGTTTGGAGGCAATGGAGTTTTTAATCATGAAACCTACTCCTGAAAGATGTTTTTCAGTTTTGGGTTTGCCAGACCAGTAAGTGTGTAGCCGGTGCCATGTTCTTTAAGGCTGCCTTCCTCATGGAGACGAACTTCACTAAGAGCAGCGATGTCAATATTAAGTTGTGATTGTTCATGGGCTATTAGAGCAGAACGATGCTCAGACCGTCCACTATCTTCAGAGTCTCGCATGGTTCTGATGTTCCTGCATGTGAGCGTCAGTTAATTTACACCTTTGGAGGCCGGTGTGTGCCTTTGTTTCTTTGCCTTGGTTTGACCACATCAGAAGATTCTCGTTGGCCGCGGCTAGCCAACCAGGTAGTTGGGGATGAGCTTTCGTTAGGCCACCTTTTCTAGGCCCCTCTCCATATGGAGCAAGCAGTGCTCTCCTTAAAAAAAGGCTGCTTGGTCGTTCACGATGCTGCCGAACAAGACTGTCATCTCCCGGGTCAGCCTCGAGTGACCAAAGTCCTGAACCGCCTGCATGCAGAGTTGGGTCTGCGGCTTCCAGTGCATCTTTACACCTGCCGTTTTGTCCCTTGCCTATCGCTACAGGGCCTTTTTTTGGAATTGGATTTGTCCTTCGAGCCTGTGCAATGGATTTGTCTGCTGGAGCGCAGCGTGCACAGAACTGGCCTCACCCTTTAAACCAAAGTTTCATCTGCTGGCCTTGCAAGCGTGGACGGTAGCAGTGAGGTCCTCAGGGTGTAGGTTTGATTAGAGTTTCCTTCTCTTAGATGGTTGACCTTACAGGGTTGGACGAGCACCATCTGCCCGGGTTTGGGATTAGAGTTTTCCTTCTCTTAGGACAGTTGCCATAGGCTAGAGAGCCCATCCTGCCCTTTGACACTCTTTGTCAAACCCTTCAGTTTTGACCTGTCTGGCATGGGAGACCCTACCAGTGGCTATTGTGCCACCGCCAGCATAGCTCAAAACATCATTAGGGTACGCAAGCCTCTCTCCCATGACAAGGGGGTGTCAATGGAGAGGATTTGGAGTAACCATTAGCCTTTAGGGCCCAGGTAGGTACCTCAGTTCGTCTTCCAGGTAGTGGGGTTCGCAGATCCTTTTTGCACAGTCTACCAATGTTTTTATTGTGCTTCTTTTTTGCCCTGGGTGATGATTGGAGTTCTTGTGTAGGTATCTGTCCATGTGTGTGGGTTTTCTGTATACCTTGTGGTCTAACCATTGGTTTGGTTTGCGGATGACTAGGACATCCAAGAATGGCAGTGTTCCTTCCTTCTCTTTTTCCATCGTGAATTGGATATTTGGGTGGATGCTGTTCAGATGGTTCAGGAATGAGACCAAATCTTCTCTGTGGTTCCAAATGGTGAAAGTGCCATCTACACAGCAGAACCACGTTGTGGGCTTTTTTGGAGCTGTTTCCAAGGCTTGCTTTTCAAAATGTTCCATGTAAAAGTTTGCTATCACTGGGCTCAGGAGGCTGCCCGTGGCTATGGCCATCTATCTGTTCGTAGAATTAATTATCCCACTGGAAGTAGCTTGTGGTGAGGCAGTGTTTGAACAAGGCTGTGATGTCCTCAGGAAATATTTGTTGTATGAGTACTGTGGTGTCCATTATGGGGACTTTGGTGAACAAGGAGACAACATCAAAACTGATCAGTCTGTCTCTAGGTTTCAGTTTGATGTTGTTGATTATTTCTATGAAGTGAGCTGAATCTTTGATATAGTGAGGGGTTTGTCCTATGTGGGTTTGTAATTGTGTGGCCAGAAACTTGGCCAAGTCATACATGGGGGATCCCAGGATCATCTACTCTTTCCAGAAAAAGCAAGCAACATAATGAGGATAAAATTCAAAGCAAGTTTCACTAGTATCATACAATCTTCACATTAAACCAACCATCAAAAGCAAATTTAAATGTTCACTTGCTGTACAGATATACAGCATAGCTTAAAGCAACAACTTTCCACATTTAAGCACCTGGCAAATTTGAAGTGCTCTTAGAGTTCGTTTCCACTAGTCTAGCCTACATAATATTAAACTTTCTTGCAGCGCACTCTGTCTTTTGAGATCAGACCAGGCTGTAGCACTTTCATAAAAGATACTTGAACCAATATTTCTAGAAAGAGGACTGTGGTCACTACTTAGGCCAGACATTAAGAAGAAGAAAGAAAAACCTATTGTACAAAAAACCCCAAAAACAACAACAACAATGTACCACTTCTATAAAGCAGCATGGAGAAATGCAATAAGGTTTATCTTCTTGTGACTAACTGCTTACCATCAAACTGATGCATACTTAAGCTTATTTTAACTATATAAAAACCTTGCTCTTCTTTATAAATGTAACTCAAAGCACTTTATAAAAAAAAACCCTGAAATGTTTATAGTAGAGACAATTTAAACTACTAAAACCAATTCCAAACCAAGAGTCTGTTTAATATACTGTAGTTATTGTAGAACTCCACATAAAAACATTTCTCCAATCATCTCATTAGAAACCTAAATCAGACTGGACGCTAAGAAAGCTTGTCCTTTACTTAATAGGAGCAAGTTAAAAAAAGAGAAGAAAAATTTGATTCAATAAAGAGCAGATATTTATTCTGCTATGAATATAGTTGAATTTTTCAACTGCATCCCCTTTCTAAGTTTCTCTTGAAATACTGTGCTGGCGTATTGTGTTCATCTGGCTGGAAATTAATACTCCTTCATGTCATACAATGTACAGGTTATTGCAGCTCAGGTTAGGGCACCATACTTTATGAAATATCTTGTATATTGATGCAATAATATAAATAAAGCTATCATTTCAACTTTCCCCCAGCGATTGGAACTGCAGCTGATATTTGGTGCAAACCATCTCCCATAGCTCCTGAGAGGTACTAAGCAATTTGACATGATGAAAGGATTAGTTTCTTCCTTGTCTACTCATCCCTTTCCCAAGAAAAAACAATGGCACTGTTCTTTTCCTTGGGAATTTTGTATCTATGCAGAACCTCTACCTATTGGTTGAAGGGGTGGCTGTTGTCACTGAAAAACATCTGTAGTCAATTGTGGAAAAAATCCCTTGCAAAATGTCTTTTTTGAGGTGCCGTTTTCTTGACCAAGACAGGATGTTCCACCAAAAGCCGACAAGTGGAGCTTGATGTGAAGCTAGATGCTCTCTTAATTTAGTGTAGGGTTTTAGGTAGACCCACACCACTCACTTAGCTTTTGTTTTCTCCTTTCATTCTGTATGGTCCCTGTAAAGAAATCTTGCTTTATTTCTATGCTTTCCTGCAAGTTTCCATTTTGTATTAGCTTGTGTGCAGATGCTCTTTGAGAAGCTACTTTGGGATTGTACCAAGTTTTAAACCCCCCACATTGTCTCTTGTTTGTGAGAGGTTCAAGGATATTCAAAGGTCTTCATCATTAGTGAGAAAACAATTTCATCTGCATCTAGAAAGAACCTGTTTATATGCCAAGATGATAGAAAATTTGGGCCTGTAAGAGTCCTGATCAGTTAATTCTGCTCACCTGAGCTATGGCCAGTTTTTCCTACAAAAACTGAGCATAGCCTCTATATTCTATTATTCTCTTGGATCCTCCATTTTGTCTATGGAGATACTAGGGACTCAAATATTGCTTTGTGACATAGTCTGGGTTTATGTCTATGGTTGAATGTACAGCTATGAGGGAATTTAGTTTTCTTATTTTAGCTGGTTGTATGGTTCTCTGTTTTTTCTCTTTATCATTCTACCTTGTAATAGAATAATACAATAGGGTTTATGAGTGAGTGCATAATTAGTAAAAGCCTAGTTCTAAATCTGATATTTAGTTGCTTTATCATTGCTACTGAATTCACAATATTGTTTTGGCTTGGGACTCTTGGAAAAGGGATTCCCCCCCCCCTTTTTTTTTTGTCAGCTTAGTTCAGTGGGAACAAGAAAGGGTGGTTGCATTTTTACTTTTAAGGACACTTGTGGGTTCTGGTTAATTTACTATGGGTTGGTCAGTAAGTTGTTTGAATGCTTGACAGTTACTGCTCCCTTCCACTAAACTGTTTTTCTCTAATAAATTTATTTGAGCTGGATTTGGTTTTGTATTTGCATCTTCTTCTTTTTAAAAAAATAATTTTTATTAATTTTTAAAATTAAACGACATACAATTTCTACATAAAACTTAACAAACATATATAACAGTGATTCCCTCCACCGAGGGACTTCCCTTTACATTCATCCGTCTTTCCAAAATACCATTGTTTCTAACTCAGGTTTGCTTCCTCTCCCCTTTATTAATACAAATTCTAAAAATTTACTCCATTTTTCACCAAAAACATTCTTATTTAGCCCTCCTTTTTTTTCTTTAACCATATTTGTTAATTTCTCATTTATAGCTATATTTGTATTTGCATCTTCAACTGCTAAGCTGATCTCTCAGATCCCCTGAACCCTCTGAGTCATACTTTCCCATTCTAATTTGCAGAAGGCAAGAGAGCAACTGACAGGATTAAATGGTACAGGAATAGCTGGCTGGTCTTCCTTTGCTTCTGAATGTAATTGGGAGGCCTGATCTTATGAGGCCTTATGAGCAGGGAAAGACCTGCATTGGCTGGGCTAACAGTGCAGGTGGTGGCATGCCTACACACAAATACATGATAGGCAGGAATGACGTGAGCACAACATGCCCATGAACTACCATGGAAGGTTGGCCACTCTTAGAAATTATCACAATAATAAGACATTAAGGACCACAATAGTAAGGATGCAGATTGAGGAGAATCAGGCTACCTTGGCTAGAAGTGGGATGCTTTGGCCAAATGGGAACATCTTTTTGAGTTATGGAATTATTTTCTGACATTTTAGATTCCTGACAGCTCGCAGATAATTCTGACTGATAATCCTGACTTTGCTTTATTTCAACATGCTGGCACACTCACTGCATTCATGAGCTGCAATTTAATTCAAGTGCACTTAAGTTCCAGCAAACACAAAGCAGCCAAGAAACACTATGTTGTGTATTAGGCTCCATTTGAGAAAGAAGAGATAGGTAAATATCACTGCTGCAGCCCGTATGAGAGGATAACCTGCCCACACATAAGCCATCCCAATTAGTCAAGGAAAGAACAGCTTCTATTCCCCAAAGATTTGGAAGAGTATCTTTCTCAATACTCTTTATGAGCCAACCTGATCTGAAAACACTGATGTCTGGAAATAAATGTTCCTTTTCACTTGCTTGGACAACAATTTAAAACCTTGGAATGTAGACAGATAATGCCTTACATTTTCAAGTGAATAAGATGACACATTGCTACAACTTCTGATATGGCAACATGTAGAGTTTCAAGTTTCTCTAAAATTCCTAAAAAAACACTCCTACAGCTAGATAATAGTTTTTACATTGGGACTTCTGGGAAGTTAAAAACAAAATCACAAATAAGGACACTGTGAAATCAGAATATAAAAGGGTATGGCTGGAAATTATATTTTGAAGAGACATATTTAAAGACTTAGTGCTCTGTGAGGAGAGATGAAAGCTAAGATGCTAGATAATAAGTGACACTGAAATCAATGACACTTTCAAACAAGAACGCACAGAACTGGACTGCAAAGAACATTATTTCTGTAAATTAATATTAACAACGTTATGCTAAAAAGGGGGGTATGTATCCAATTCACAGTTCTTGACCAAAAATCAAGGGGGGTAAGGCATAATTAGTTACATTCGCTCTCTCTCTCTCTCTCTGGCTTTTCTTCGCAAATGAAGGTTCAGGAAGGACTCATCCCGCGCTTTCTGCAAGTGCGCTTACTAAAAAGGCCTATCCGGGATAAACAAGTCCGGGTGCAGAAAGCACAACAGAAGGTCTCTTTGGGTGATGTTTCCGGGTTGTGATTCTTTCTGCGTTGTCATTTCACTTCAAGACTTGTTTGGCGTGAGTTCTCAAATAAGGCTGCAGCATTGTGGATAGTGCGTCTCCATGCCTCCCGATGTGAGGCCAGGGCAGACCACTGTTGGTGATCAATTTGGCCAAGCCTGAGATGTTGTTTCAGGGAGTCCTTGTATTGCTTTTTTGGAGTGCCCCTCTTACGCTGACCCATGGCATAAGTTCACCATAGAGTACTATTTTTGGGCGGCGATGGTCCTCCATCCTAGAAACGTGCCCTGTCCAGCGCTGCTGCGTTCTCAATATCATGGCCTCAATGCTGGTGATCCCTGCTTGCCCAAGGACAGCAACATTCATCACATAGTCAGTCCAGTGTATATTTAGGATTGTGTGTAGATAGCGCTGATGAAAGCATTCGAGGAGTCGTAAGTGTTGGCGATAGGTGACCCATGTCTCAGACCCATAAAGGAGAATAGACAGTACAATGGCTCTATACACACTGATTTTTGTGCTTCACCTCAGGTGTTTATTACTTATTATTATTATTATTATTACTTATTGTTATTTTTAGTTACATTACATTCTGTTAATTAATTTCATATCAATATTATTAACTGATATTATTTACTGTTATTTACCCCATCAATGCATGATTAATACGGTAACTATTTCATAAAAATATTCTAAATGCTTTTAATAAAACTGCAGTTTTGGAACACAGTTCTCAGAACAATTCCTCTAGTGAGCAAAGCCACTGGTCATGCAGATCTTCCACCAGTGCAGTTACACTCCAGGGGACAAAGGCAGCAGTGGCAAAATGAAAATGGGATAGTGGCAAGGAAAGGAATGAAAAAATGGTACTAGGAAAGGAAGCTACCTATGTTTTGCTTGTAGGAGATAGGAGGGTCACACAACCAGAGGGTGGCTTGGAAAATTGCCTGCTCAGTGGCAGTGACAATTCTAGCCTCCACTCCCATATTGTCTTGGCTCTGAGGACCTAAGCCAGGAATTTAAGCATCACTTGCCTCACTGTCACCTCCTGTTCCCTGGATGCGCTCCAAAAAAGTAAAACAACATCACATAACAGTCCATTACGGGAGTACTGTGCCTCTAAGGCATCCCATCCTTGGGACCATTATCCAAAAATGTAACTTTTCTAAGCTTTGTCTTTGATCTTCAGATCAACTGTGGGTTGTGACTCCAGCGGTAGTTTCACCATTTTTGTATTATGAGTATTTAATGAAATAGTACAGAGACCTGTGTGTCTACACAGATGTGTATGGGGGTGGGGAAAGGCTGCTTTAGATTCCTTGAACTGGTACTGTGGACAAATAGAAAGGCAACTTTCAGGCAGACAATGAATAAATGGCTCATTCTCAGCACTCTTACTTGCACACACTGTTGCTGGGATACAGTATTTGTGAATACAGTCAGCCCTCTACATTTGTGGGTTTAACTTTCATGAATTAGATTATTTGCGGATTATTTGCTGCCGCCTCCACTGCTGTCCTACACCATTTTTATTAGGGACTTCAAGCCACGTGAGACAGAGAGAGGCTGTGAATATGCAACAAGGCTTGCAAGTCCCTATTAAAAATGTTGAAGGGCAGCAGCAGAGGCAATGAGTGGGGGGAGGCAGGCGAGGGCAGGTGGGGGAAACTGAGGCAAGGAGGGCAGCATGCTGCCACGTTGCCTGGGCGAAACAGAGACACATGCAGCACACAGCAGTGGTAGCAGCTGCTGCTCTGCCAGGGCCTATTCTTCGTGGAGAAGTGCCCAAGTCTGCCCACCAGTGCTGCCACTGTACCCTGCCCCACAGCTGTCTCTCTCTGTTCTTCTGCACCACCACCTCCTCCTTGTGTTCTCTCTCCTCCTGCATGCAAGCAAGTGGTGGCTCTGAGTGGAGGTATCTCAATGAAGGTGGCGGCTGATCTCCAAGGCTCTGCTGTTGCCTCCTATTCATCCCTCAGCCACTCCACTGGGGCTGCCACAGCTCCTGCACAGGGAACAAAGCGGTTGTCCCCAGAATCACTGCTGCCACCTCAGCATCACATGCCCCTGCTAGTGGTGTCATCTGCATATTCCAGGTGGAAAAGAAACACTCAGTGCACAGGAGGAGGAGGAAGAGAAGGAGCAGACCCTGAACACCACCATCACTGCCTCAGCTGCCCTGCTGGTCCCTAGCCCCAGGCAGACTCTATACCAATTTTGTAAACTTCTACCAGTCAGGTCAGTTCAGAGGGCTGCACAACACTGGAGTTCAAAACTGTGCAGGTAGACCAAAGAAACAAAGAGAGAAAGAAAGATAGTCATACAGGTAAGTTTAAAACAAAAATGACGGATGGGCCCTATGTTGCAAGACTGGCATAAAAGGCAGGTCCTAAATCTGTTCTAAACACTTTGAAATATTCTTTTTTGTTGTTGTTCCAAAATGCATCCAAGAGGCAGGACAACAAATACAATAAATACACCAAATTCACAAAAAAGCGAAGAAAAGTCAGATATAGAAATTATGCTTTATTTTCATAGACTTCATCCATTAAAGTTTATTCGAAATTTCATTGGTTTTATTCAAGCAGAATATTTATCATTTCTTGAATGAGGTAGAATAGTTTACACATTTTACAGATTAAGAAGGTTTTACACATCTTACAATGAGAAGCTTAGCAAGGATTCTACTTTTTGTTTCCTGTTACAACGTAATGCCATGAATAACTCCAACATGCCACCTCGGCATACAGACTATTTCTGCATTCTGCTCTAGGCTAAACATTCTTCTGTGTACATACTAGTAAATTCAACAGCCTCTTTAACATCTTAGAACGAATTACTGACAAGTCATTTTTTGCTCCATATTGTAAGTCAACGTGGCAATGCTGTTTTTTTCTATTATAAACATGTACTGTACTCAGCTCAGAGTCGTTTGGATGCTGGTACAAGATTCATAATGGCTGTCAGAATCTGCAATTTTTCCTTTTGTTTTATGAGGTCAAGCAATATTACATGCACTGATATATTCCATTTTCCCAGCTGAAAACCTTCTCATTTGAGCACGACAGGTTGAGAGAGTCATGATTTTGCAACCTAGTATGTGAGTCACAGTACAATGGGGCAGGTGGCTAACCCCACATTCTCCTTTTGCTCTTGTCCACTGGCAACAGTAAATTAAACTGTCAAAAATGGAATTGTCCTGTCATCAACAAAGCTATGGCTTCACAAGTATTGCAACATCAGATTTCTAATTCTGCATTTCCCTGCACCTGTAATTTCATCAGAAACTTTCACTGGACCATGGTGAAAACCTGTCTAAGGGCTACTGGCATTGTGAATTCCTACAGAGGGCTGACATGGCATTTGAAAGAAAGAAATTAATGAACAAACTAGCAACAATTTTTAATACAAAAAGAAGTGTTCAGTGAGAGACTCTCACCTTCAGTACAGTTTTGAACACAGCTAAAAGGGCAGACATGTTAACACATATGGGACATTGGCCATAAGACAAGAATGTGGTTAGCTCTCTAAAGAGAAATGGTCCCCAAACCCTTTCATTCACTCATATGCAAGCTCTATTGGCAGCTAACATGGCCTTATAATTAACTGGTTTTTTCTTTAAAAAAATCACTCCAGTATGTTGCATATCTCAGATCAGAAATATAGCTAGTAAGTTGTACCTTAGCCTCCTCATGGAACTTTGAGAAAGAAATATATTGCGTTTCCCTGACTGCAGAAGTGAGGGGAAAGTAAATTCAATGGCAATCCACATGAAAACAAAGAGTGGAAGCAACTTTTTAAAAATAAACTTTTCTCAGCTTTGCCACAACCCTCATCCACTGGATTAACAAGTGTTTGTCTTCATGCAAATCTGCAGCTTAAAACTACAGGTTAAAAACATGCAAACTATCTAGCCAGGATAGTTTTCATTATAGATGACGTATTTTAAAAACACATACAAAGTAAAAAGTTCCTAAAATCCATGTAACCACAACCAATATTCTAACAGTTTTAGCTTTTGATGTCAGTAGTGTCATCTTTCTCACAAACTGACAAACAAAAATAGGCCTTACTAATTGGAAGCAGCTAATATTTTTGATTACCCCCTACAAAACATTCGGGTTTATCAATCATATAACAGAGAGCTGAAAGTTAAATTGAGATATCACTTTGAGCAATTTAATACAGTAGAAGTGACTCAGTACTCCTTTATTAATTCCTCTTTAATGCTGCTTTAAATTGCTGCCATTATTATCCTACAGTATATGAAGAGTTCTGTGTAATTAGTCTCTATTAAGCCCTTTTTATTTATAAGGAGCCAAACAAACAAGCCATCTTTAATTACCTGGGTTTCACAATATTGATCTGAGCATCAAATTTTAATATGACTTTATTTCAAAATTTCCATACCACTAGTATTTAAATTTGTTCTAGCAATAACAATTTTGCAGGCATAAATGACTTTTCATTCCAAGTATGTAAATTATTGCCTGGTACTTGGGAGCATGAGGCTTTCCATGCTAGCAGCATGTTTATGTAGACCTCAGGGGCCTTGCTGCTGCTTCATGTGCTGCTCTCTAATATGGCAGGAAAAGCCACCAATTACCAGAAGAGACAAAAGTCAACTAAGACAGGGAATCTTTTCCCTCCCAAACCTTGTTCTCTCCCACTTCAGTACATGGTGTTAACGACATACAAATTTTGAGGTCATTAAGTATAAACAGGAATTGAAAGCAAGACAGGCGCTCTTTCAGGAGATGCCGATGTCAGCATTTCAAGTACTCTCCTAATCCCACAATGCAAGTTTCAGCATTATTGTCTCAATTTAACTTGCATTAGTACCTAGCACCTTGATTACACTGCTGGGGTGGTAATCTTCGCCTGCATATGCCATCATTACTTATGTCAAGCCTCTTGAGTTGTTATGAATACTATGTTGTTTTACGAGAGAGAGGAAATTAGTGCCAGTCCCCTAGAGTTTTGGGTGCTTAACACTGAAGCACTGCACAGCCTTCTCAAATCCCACAACAAATCCTTGTTTAGTGCCACATGTAGATAAGGACTTTGCAGCAACATTCTAGAATAAATAACTCATATCCTCTTTATTTGTAAATGTCAAAAAAAAAAAAAAACCTCACCCTTCCTTGGTGTTTCTTTTCACACAAAGAAATCTAAAACTAAAAATGAATTTTATAAGCATATACTGTACAAGGAAAAAAAGATAGACATTAGTGACATACAAATAATTGTACATAACATATTTCAGGATAATCCTAAATGCAGTGTTAGTTGCATTTTAAAAATAAGAAATGAACTTAATAATAAACCCTGAGAAAATAGATATTATTATGAAAAGTCTCTCCTCAAGAGTGCAATAAACGGAGAAATGGTTGCCCACCCCCTGCAATGCCTTCAGAAAACAAAACAAACCATGACCCACTATGTTGTTGGAAAGAATTATTTTACAGTATCACAGGGATTTTGCATTGTATGTTTATTTTGTTTACATAGCAAATGAAACCTACACTATGAATAGGTGAACTCCTCAGGGACAAAACGGAAAACAGAAATGATGTACAGATGGGGACAGGGGCCCATGGAAACTGAATATAAATTAATGTATCCTCAACAGTCACATCTGGAGTAGAACAGGCCAAATAAATAATTGTGACATTAAGAGAAATGAAAGAGCAAAGCCTTCAAATATGAAGGGTTTTTTAATGCAATTTGTGTACAATGTAAGTAAAATCTAAAATAGGATAATCAATACTTTGTACACATCAGTAAACAAAAGACTTTGCCTTAAAATCCTTTTAATACTTTTCCCATTGAAAAACAGTCCTTGCATGGTTAGGTAAATTTGCAATGTTGATATCAATATACCTAATACAATGTAAATAAAAGAAATTTTGTTTTTTTAGTTCACCTCATGAGTTTAATTTAGCATCTTTATGCGTAAACACAATCACTAATGGCTTGGGATTTTTGTCTTAAATATGAACTTGTATCAAAACATGTTTAAACCAGCTTTCAAATATGTGTATTTAATTCTGCTAAAAATTAATAAATCTCATAAAAAGTCAAGCATTTAATTGTGTTATCTCAAAGCACTGAAAAGTTATGGCAGATATCCAAGCATTAAGCACTCAAAAATCTAATTTCATTTATTTTCTTTCTTCTGCCCCATTTGCTGTCTTCACCTATGTCATTTAACACAGACAAAAAGGAAATGAGTCCTTCACAGCATCCTCAACAGGCTGAGAAATATTTGTCTTGAGGTGGTGGGTTGTTTTTTTCTAACGACAGATCCATTTTAATAAAATAAAGGATTTCAACAGCGCAGACTGAAACCTAGGAATGACCGACTTTATGAACGCATATTGAGGCAGGTCAGAAAGCACACTTTTCTCAGAAATGCCTTAGCACCAGGAGAACACCACTTCTTCCACTGTAAACTATGCCACTAGGGGATCCACTTCTTTCATTAGGCAAACTGAGAAAGTGGTGTCCTCAACGTCTTCCCAAATGATGGCAATTTTAAAAAATGGCTTTTGACAGCCCAATAAAACTTGCATGAAGTGACCAAAGGGGTGCTGCTGAAACCAAAGCTGACCAGAAGCCACAAATCTGAGGGAAAACAATGCATTTAACTGTTACTAAATTTTGTAAGTGAATATCTCTTGAGTCAAATTGAATTCACTGTTACCAAATCTTTTCACTGTCCACTGCATATGTAAAGAATTTTGTGTGCGTAAGTTTGTGAGATATAATTTCCCTAGTATAACAACAGGCATGACTTATTTCAGAATTAAGTGCTAGGCTCTCTGGTGCTTTGGGAAATGTAAACTACAATTTTTACTTCAAATCCACAATACACTTCACTAGCTCGTGTTCTCCAAAGGCCCAGAGCAGCCCCTTAAGATGATGAGCATCTTAGAGAGTGCTTTGGTAAATCATGCAAACAAGAGTGAGGAAGAGGACAAAGTCATCTCTTTTCCCATTTCATAAAACCAGTAAATTGATTTACAAACTACTATGGGTAGAAAATAAATACTATAGTCCAAGCACACTATAACATTTTTTGATCAAAGCTGTGGGATATACATGGGGGGCAGGTTATATAGCCATGTATTTGCTGAGACAAAGGTGAAATATTTTATTAAATAAAACCTAGAGAAATCTTTCAAATCAATGTAGACCTCATTACAGAAATAACTAAAGAAACCAACAGGAAGTACTGGATATAGTTAAACATTAAACATTAATAACTTTAAGCTCTACAATTTTATACTGTAAAAATAATCTTAGATTTGAATTAAAAAATAATTAATTTTTACAATGCACTTAAAAAGAACTTTGTATTCTGCCTAAAGTAAGCACTCGTATTTTTGTTTAATACAAGCTGCCCATACAAGGACCAATATGCCTAATATTCTTGCCAACAAAGGCATTTGAAATTAGCAATTGCTTTTAGAAACTTTAATTACAATTTTAAAATGCTATTTCTGCTGTATAATAGATTCCAATTGTTTCAGTATTATCTGGCTTGCAAATAAAATCTACAGTAGATGACAATATTCCCAGGATTAATCACTCTTGAAATTCTAATATGCTCTTGAAATACCAAATAAAAAAGACAGCAATGTTGTTGATGTACTGAAAGCTTCTTGCTTTTTGCAGTTTGCTATTATTATGCATATCCAGGTAGAAAGTTAATTAACCCAAAGCTTAAGCTAATTATGATAGCAGAATGCTATCAACCAAACGCTTTCACTCAGACAGCTGTCCAGAATTTCATTTGCTAATCATTTGTCTTTTGGCTGAGCATATGGTACATTTTCATGCTATCAGAGGAACAACAAACAGCTGAAAATCATTAACTAAAAACAATGTGCATAAAATCAGAAGCAGTTTTTTATACAGCTTTGTGTCAAACAAAAAGCCAGATCCTTGCCCTATAAAAATTAATGATTATTTTGGTTCTTGTCACTTAAAATTTTTAGCTGATAGTGCAATAAAGATGTGACAAGAATTTCAGTTCTATCAATTACCTAGTTATATGAGTTTGCAAAAATATTATTGTATTCATAAAAAGCATATTATAGGTTAGGTTATGCAGTGATTATAAAAGTCACTATTTTAGATACTGAAAATTCAAATTGCATGTTGTTGGGATAACTATCCTTGCAGTTTCAAGGGCCAAGGAATTATACCCATGTAACAAGAACATGTGGCAAAATTTAAAATTCATGAAGTTATTAATTACCAACCACTTGCACAGCTTATTTGAACACATAACTAGCTATAAAAATTATTCCTAAGATAAACAAACATGCCTATTGACATGACAACAGAAGTATTCAATGGGAAAAGTTAACATAAACATGAAGCCAAATGGGTGAATATAATGTTTCTAAAATGTGTTCAGAAATATTGTGTATTGGAGGCACTGTTCAGATTCAAATAATTTCTTTTCAGGAACTTCATAATAGGCAAGCAGGAAACACAGGCTTACAATCTAAAATAAACTGTTCCAGTATTCTCCAGAATGAAGGTGCAAGGCACCAAATTTCATTCAATCGGCAAAAAGCAAAATTTACACATCAAATCTCATCTGATTTTGGAAGCTAAAGCAGGGTCAGCCCTGGTTAGTACTTGGATGGGAGTCTGCAACGGATACTAGGTGCTGTAGGCTATATTTCAGAGGAAGGAACTGGCAAAATCACCTCAGAGTAGTCCTTGCCTAAGAAAACCTTATGAAATGCATGGAGTCGTCATAAGTCAACAATTTGAAGACACTCACACACACACTGATATAACTCGGGACATGCTGTCTCTAAATAAGGGCTCTAGCTCAAAGCCCAGCCCAGGATAATTCCTGTGGTAGTTTTATCACAGCCTACTTGCAAATACAAACAAGATTTGCATTTTGACCTGTTCCCCAAACCCTGCTTGTCAGCATTCAAAAATGGTAAACATGTCAGATCCCTCTAGGTCCACTGCCAACCGCCGTCCATCCTCAGGCCAGTTGGGCTATGACAGCAGACCTTCCAAAAATGGTACCTCAGAGTGCCTAAACCAAATCTTCCCCCCAGAACCATACTTTACTCCAGATATTATCTAAATAAATAGTCAATCAAGGAGTAAGCAATATGAAGTAGGTAAGTTGAGACAGGCCTAAACCCACACTGCTATATAGGATGTGCAAATGGACTTTACCGTGCTGAGACAAAGAGGGCTCAAATGGCATCACTGGCCTCAGATAAGTCCAAGGAAGCCACCTGTCTCCACACCACGAAGTCCCACAAGACTTCCAAGTCTCACGGGATGTAGTCTTCGCATCTTAAAGGAGGTGAAGCAACATCATGCCTGTATTGAATGCTGCAGGATTGAGTTAAGTAAGTTCACAGACGTTTCTCATCCCACTTTTTCACTGCAGCCACATGCAACCCCCAACAAGAAATAAAAATATTTGGAGATGTATTCACTGGGCAATGAAAGCTGAAACTTGCAAAGTTGATTAGGAAAGGGTGTGGGTGGGACTGGCAGTTATGAGACAGCATTCATAAAGTAAACTTTACTAGTTACACACAAACCAATGTAGATATTACTTTGGGAATGTGTGACCCTTTAGATGTAGGGACATCTTTCAAATTTTCTCATTCTTGCTGATTCCATAGGAGGAAAAATCAACAACAACAAGTCTTTTTTTAAAAAATGTCAGAAGTTGTTACATAAATTTTATAAACTGGTTTTTTCACAAAAAGATTAGTTTTATGCAAAATAACCTTTGTGAAATATTCAAAAAGTCCAAAAATCTAAAACAAAAAAATCAACCGAACACACAAAAATGTTTGAGAAAACCTTTCTTTTTGATCTTGCATCTGAGAATTAAATAAGTGAAGATTACATACCAGATGTTGTTTGATTAGAACTCCCATCAAACTTAGTAAGTATAGTTAATGGTGAGCAATGATGGAAGTTGCAGTACAGTAACGTTTTACCGGACAGCCCTTATGTTCCTTTCCCAGTCTATATAGTTAAGACTGCTTTGGAAAAAGGCAGCTCTGCCTCCAATTTTGATTCTCTTCCTCCATAACTTCTTATCAATGGTATCTCCTATTATAATCTGCTCCAGTACCCCATCATGCTTCCAGTGACAACCAGTCTTATGCAGTGCACATAGCTAAGCTCAGAATCTCATTACACCAGGCCAGGCTAAATGCTGCTTATGTTATGCAGAACTAGATGGCTTTCTCTTTGGCAGCACACTCAGGGCTCGTTTATATGAGGGGGGGAACGGATTGCTCCAGAGTAGTAGCAATTCGCAGCACCTGCAAACTGTCTTAATGGTTATTAGAGCCCCCATAAACTTCACATGATGGTGGCTGCGAGTGAATTACTCATGCTTTTAAATATGTCACCACTGAACTGTGTTAAAAAACAAAACATTTACCATGGTGCACACAAGCGATACTACATATTTACAAAAGAAAACAAGAGAAAAGAGAGGGAAAGATTGCTGTTTTATTGCCTTGCTGATCTCTTACTTAGCCAAAAATCCAACATGGCGGCAGAAGGCACTTGCCCTGTTTGCAAGCCTGCCCCCCATGCTCATCCAGCCAATCAGCTTGTGCTGCCTCTCCTATGGAAAAGTGCAGCAATGCAAATGTGATTGCCTTAACAATCGGACATTCACATCCCCTACGGAGCTTTTTAAAAACCCCAGGAAAAGCCACAATGGCTTCCTGACAAAATTTATGATGGATTTAGCTACCCCCCTTCCAAATACGACATATTGATGCAAATGTCCATTTAGACAGATCATCTTCCATGTGAATTCCATGAGGATTATTTAAGAGTGTTTAGACAGGATCTTGGATTGAGGTTTATTTTGGACTAAGTGATAAAAAGCAAAATCATGCCGACAGAGAACTCTTAAAATCTCTTCCTCAGAGAAAAGAAAGAAGATATTTTGCCTCTATGGTCCATATAGGTAGAGCTGGATTATATGAATAATAATACTAAGGGGAAACATTAATGGGATTAGACAGGGACAGGGTAATGATTTACTGCAATGAATCATGAGAACTGTCAACTGTGAATATGCTTCTTTCAGGTTTGAAAACAAGAAAAACTTAATCCATGTTGAAGTGAGAAGCTGCCTTCACCAAGGTCTTCTGCATTAGTACATCCTATACTATGGTTTTACAGCACAGATGAGAAAACGAAACAGAAAGGTACTTGTGACTGTACAAATCTCAGTCAATGGTGTTAACCAAGAATCAGAAACACTGAAATCATTCTTGGCTTTACACAACTATGTTAGGTTGGCTTCTCACCCCTCCCTGCCCCCTTAGGAGTCACACACACACAGAGCAGAAGTCTAGAAAAGCTAAGGAATACATTGCTCAGGATATAAACCAAACATAGAACAGATCTGAAAAGCACATATATTCAGACAGATCTCAAAAGAAATATCTTTATGTAAAGAGGTGCAGCAAAGGCCTTCACAGAAGCAGTTCCACATAATAATATGTGCACTTGTATTTGTCAAACAAGTCTGGTCAAGTCTGAACAAGAAAGAAAGACCCACATTCAACCTTGTCCACACAGTCTGGAGACCCTTTCACACTACACAGTTGTAGTGCTACATTCTGTTTTAACAGGCATGGCTGAATGCAGGGGAATCCCAGGGTTTGTAGTTTAGAGAGGCAGTAGAGGAGCACTCAGGCTGAGAATTCTAAATACCCTAAACTGCAAAGCCTAGCATACCATAGGATGTTTCCATGGATTTTAAAGTAGAATCATAGTGTTTTGATTGTTTAGTGTGAAAGGGCCATGGATGGAGCTGAATGCATGGATTCCAATCTAGCAAAATAGATCATTTATGTAGTCAAGGAACTGGGATGAAGGGATCCAGCTATATGATCTGCTTGTTCCACACGTTAACATGCATGAGACCATACCAATGATCTTTGTGCTTTTAATAATCTTTGTTGTACATAATAAACACCTGAAAGTATAAGCATTTAGACATTTATAGCAACTACTCTCCCCCCACACCTCGGGTGTGTGCATGTGCTTGTGTGTGTACAAAATGTTACTATACTTGTTTACTTCTCTAAGTCTGGGTGATGCTTGCATCTGATTGAAAAGAACAAGAAACTTTTTTTTCCTATTAGATACTCCTTTGTTAATTCCACATGTCTGAGTTTGGCATTGTGAAGAAAAGCCACTGACTTCAATTTATTACAAGTTTACGAAGTGTTTTTACAGTAATTTTTCCTGTGAATAATAGCACTAGTGTTTGGAAAACCCTGTGAAACAGAAGCAAGGGGTCTGTGGCCTCTCTGTTTACAGTTATGCTGCCATTTTTCATGCTGAGGGAGACTAAGGGAATTGTTTAAATTGTATCAGTATGTATTTTAAGCCTTTCCAGAGCATTATTATTCATGCTATTCTATTTAAGACTATACTAATTTCTGATACTAAACTCTATTTTGCCAAAGTATAAAGAAAAGGAAAAAAATGCCAAGTGGATTGGAGGTTCTCTCTTAGTTAAACAGAAATAGGACATCTATGATTTTTTTTAAAAAAAATTATAACTTCTAGTATACATTTATTTAGCAGCTATGTACATCTCAGAGATAACTAGTTTCACAAATGCAGGATGACCGCCAACACAAAGAAATATGCCCCATGCTGTGAGTGTCATCTTATGAAACCAGTCCTCAGGTACGTAGTTAAAGGGCATGCTGAGATATGTGTGTGGGTGTGTGTCTGAGTCAGAGAGGGGATGATTAGACACAGCACTAAAATATTATTACCACACATCTAGTATTAGTACTGCAATACCTTGATTCCAAGTAAAGAATTGTGCAGCTGGAAGATTGAGACCTAGAGTAGACCACACATTTGCTAAGACTGAGGTTGTAGTCAGGGTAGATGTTCTTCAGCACTAGAACTAAAACTGGATGCTAATTGTTGCCAAGGAAAGATTATTGTTAAAAGGCTGCATGAGCACTGCTGCTTCATTCTATAGCAGTGAATACTCAGGGCCAGTAAATATTATCTTGTAAATTCTGAGAACTGCCATCGAAAAAGCAAACTGTTTGAAGCTCTGGGCCCCTCCAAGGGGCTTGGAATATCTCAAAAAAGTAGGACAATTATGGGCACTATTACTTCCCCAGCTCTTAGCTTGGAAGAGCACGGGCTTAGAAGCATTGCAAGTTGCAATGTAATTTGGAGAAACCCACAGTAGTTCAAAAGTGCAGTACAAGGAAAGCAAACTCCAACCCTCTTCCTGGATTTGAGGCTTCTGTAGGATAGACTTGACATAGTATACACAGGGGTGGGCAACTCTGGAAGACTAGGGGGACACATTAGCCCCCCAGGAGACCTTGGAGGGCCACACCCCACCACCACCCATTTTAGGTCCTGGAGAGAGTTTTCAACAACAGAAAATGAGTGGAAGTCACTTCCTGATTTAAAAAAAAACAAAAAAACCTCATGGGGCTAATTGATCAGGGGAGGGACACATGGCAAAATGCCCTCCACGCCCCTTAGAGGGCATTTGGGAACAAACCGTTTTTTACTTTGGGGGAGGGCTGCACATCACAAAAATGGCTGAGGGGCTACACTTTGCCTACCCATGGGCTAGGAGTTTTAGAAATGTTAGAGCAGTACATGGCTTTTAAATGTTAGAGCAGTACATGGCTGTTTCAAAAGGAAGTAAAGAAAAATGGGCACTCCATCCACTAATGTTCTCTGGTTCATGAATGGCAGCCAACACCAAACTTATGTACATTAGAGGTCAACTTTGTCTGAGTTCCCCAGACCATACTTTTTTGGACAAAATGAACAACAACATGTTTTCTCTCCTAGCAGTCTCTAGGAACAGCAACATATTTTAAAAGGTGAATCATAGTTCTTGGGGACTTCTAGGAAAGACAATGCACTGGTTTCCCCTACTGTGGTCTCAGGGAGATATGGTTGCAAAACCAGCACTGGGTAGGTCAAGGTACCAGATCCCATCTGTTCTTGGAAGCTAAACAGGATTAGCTCAGGTTAGTACTTGGATAGGAGACCACCAACGAAGACTAGATGCTGTAGGCTATATTTCAGAGAAAGAAACTGCCAAAATCACTGCTAATTATTCCTTGCCTAACAAAACCTGTTAGTTAACAGGTGACTTGAAAGTATGCATGCACAGTCGCACACAAACTTTGCCTACCCTTCTCTAGAATAGGGTTTGGAAAGTAATAATACTCAAAAAAGGGTAAAAAAAATATGTTTAATGAGTGTTGGAAAACCCAGGTAAGAAGAATGAGTCACAAGTATCTTTGCAATTTGGGACTTATTCTACACAAAATTCACACATTATCTTTTGTGTGCAAAAAATAGAATTTTCAGTGGAGAAAATACTTATGTGCTGAAATATTATTTTCTGCACAGAAAATTCTGTTTCTTCAACACACACAAAAATGCAAGAAGTTTGTGCAGAATAAGTCCAACTAAAGCATTTTCTGTGCAATTTCTGCTTGTTTCTCAGAAGATGTTGTTTTCTGAACAACAACAAAATTGCGTGACCTTTGCAAAGAGTCAGTCCCTAATTGTGAATGCACTTTGAAAACTGCACAGTTCTTGAAGACTTTCTTGCAGTGGCAAGAAAATTGCTAAAATTGCTTATTGCTTAATTCAAGAACTAATTTGGTAAAGAATGACACCCCTGCTCTAGCACAGCAGAGAAAGGCCTCCTATCTCAACCAAGGACTACAAGGCTTCTGTTTAACACTGACTGTAATCCCTGAGCAAAAGCAATTTAATAGGCTGGGAAGTTCTACAACACTTTGTTTCAACTCCTCTTTGTATTGCACTAATTTTCAAAAATTTGGCAAGAGGTGTTCCACCATAATAACCTACTTGTGGTGCGATGAAGCATTGGGCACTTTGTTTCACATTCCATGAGGCCTTATCAGTTCTGTATCCACATGGGAAAGATGATCTGGGTTTGGTTACAGTGGCAACTTCAACTGACTGACAATGGATTCTCACAATCCTAACACAGGAAACTCTTCCTCTGTGCTAGGAAGGAAGGGGTCATAGACAAAAGGCAAGATGTTTTAGATGCAAGCAAAGATCCTACATTGAGCAGGCAGAGTTCAATGCTAACCCCATGCAGTTCCATTTCCTCCCAGTGCTCCAGCAATTGTCAAATCTTGGAAGGGCCCCTGCTGCTGCTAGTGCTGACTATCAATGAAAAGGAAGGCAATTCAGAGGATGGAGCAGCAGCTGGTCTCAGGCTGGAGGGCAGGAACAACAGTGCACTCAGAGGAGAGCACCCGTCTTTTCCCCGAGCGATCAGAGCAACCACATCAGCATTTGACTTGCATCTTCCCGTTTCTTCTGGCAAGCAGCAACAACCCATCCTAGGGTCTGACAACTGTGCAGTGGGGTGGTAGATTTGGACAGAGCACAAAGGGCTAGGGAATAGCTCCCTTTGCCCCACCCAGAAAGAGACATACAAGTGCGTAAACCTATTACTGTATGTTGCTAAAAGGATGCTGCCCAAATGTTTATTTTCATACTTTCATTGTTTTGTTCTACAATTCACCAGCTTAGTGACTGGTGGACACTAATTTCAAAAGATTTAAATAAAGATAGAATAATGTTCCATATTGAGTTCCACATTATCTATGAAGCATGAAATAATAAAATGCATCATCACAAGAATTATTATGAAATACTAAAAAAAACTTGGAAATTCAGAGGACCAGAACAGCTGCATGGCAACATATGACAACATCTTCTAAGTTCTTTTCTTACCAAGTTGACCTTACTGCTCTAGTCTCTGCAGGCTACATAGCCTTACATAACTGTTCCTTTGGTCTGCAGATTTCAAGCTCAACCTTAGACATTCAGTCAAGGAAAGGGAAATATCTATCCGTAGTCAATTTGAGCAAAATAAATGTGACTCGGTTAAGTGATGCTGTTCCATCTCCTTTTTCTCTTTATGCCTATAAAACTGGAGAGTTACATTGTCTCAAGCCACAATCAATGCAATACTGAAAACAAATAAAATTCCTAAAGTATATGCACTTTATTTAGGTGTTGGGGGGAGGGGATTAAGTACAGAATCCAATTTCTCTGCATTGTTAGATAACTTTCACGAAATTAAGAAATCTAACAAACTTCCAATACTTATTCAGTTTCTTCTGGAAAAACCAGACCTCAGCTCGTTGCAATGGGACCACTCAGTATGATAAGAATCAGTGCTAAAGTACCAAATGTGTTTCCTGTATACATACACTCGCAAAGACATACATGCACAACAACCTTTATGAAAGGAAGTCTAAGATTTCCCTTTACAGTAATAGAATTACAACTTTTTATTTTATAAGCAAAATAACCTATCGTCACCAAGTGCCTAAATGGGCAGAGGCATACTAAAATTTATTGAGAACTGATTGAAGTTTTTCTAATACAGAGAGACAAGGCTGCTAAGAGCAGGTTCAGGCAACCAATGAGAACATTTTTCAGGCAGTGGATATTTGTTTGTTCCATCAAGGACCCTTGAGACTGTGGAAAGTGGGGAACCCACAATCATTGCCACCTACAATCAGCACTCTGGCCACCTTCCTGATTTCACTCTTTGACCCACACCCAGAGGTTATTGCCCTCCTGCATCACATGCCCCTTGGCAGCCAATCTAGATAAGACAGGAAATGTTCAGAAGCCACTCTTGGAGGCAGAAGATTTGGTGAAAAATTGGTAGAGCTGCTTGCTGGGCCAGGGAGGTGGAAGTATTGCTGCTGCTGCTGCTCCTCCTCCTCCTCCTCTTCCTCTAGGCAGCTGAAGCTACATTGGATTGGTCACCTCCAGGTCTCTCTTTCCAGGCACTGTTACTGTTGTCAGAGATTTTATGTTTTATCTGTGGCTTCTTCCAACATCAAAGATGGGTATGAAATGCTACCACCAACCTCAAAGTAGCCAAAAAATGAACACAAAGAGATGGTGGACTTACAATATTGTATTGTAAGTCCCACCATCTCTCTGTGTTTACCTGGCTTCTTCCAACACCTTCACCCACCAACTTTTCTTATTCCCTTCCTCCAAGTCACTGGTGCTACTATAGCCCTATGCTCACCCACAGCTTTCCTTCCCTCACCTGGGCCCCACTTTTGCTCCCTCTTGTGGCAAGGATGGATCAGGTTAAAAAAAGTATTGTGTAATACAGAATTTTGTATTCAGTGGCCCTTCGTTACTCATGGGGGTTGGTTCCAGGATCATGTGTGGATACCAAAAAAATGGATACTGAAGTAACTTGTTTATATAAAAAATGGCAGCACTGGAGGTAGTGGCAAGCACCAGTCTTCAGGCATGCATTCTTCAAGATCCCCAATCTCTGGAGCCCGCCAGCTGCCCGCTTCCGCCTTCAAGCAGCTTCTGCAAGGACATGGCAATTGGCCTCATCACTCCTGCTTGTTTGTTCACATCACTCCTGCTTGTTTGTTTGCAGTGTGGTGAGCAGCTTCTGCAGGGACATGGTGATTCAATGAACAGACACAAATGAATGAGCAGAACCATCGTCACCAACCACAGGGTGGCAAGCAGCTTCCACAGGGACATTGTGATTGGTAGTGGCATTCCTGTTCTTTTGTTCACAAATGAATAAGCAGGTGTGCCACCACCACTGGCAATTGCCATGTCCCTGCAGAAGCTGCTTGAAGGCAAAAGTAGGTGGCTGGTGGGCTCCCCGAAGGTGGGGGAGCCCAAAGAATGCATGCCTGGTGGCCAGGGCTTGCCGCCTCCTCCACTGTTGCCCTGGAACCATTTCTCGGCCTGATTGCACTGTGTGCATGGTGGGCTTTTACCTGGAGCTTGGTGAGTCTGTGGAGGTGAGCCGGAGAGTCATGGGGCAAAGGAATGTAGGTTCCTTTCTTCTCCCTCCATATGTAAGGATGCTTACTTTAATAGATTTCTTGTATTTTTATTTTAATATTTTGAATCCCGAATTGGTTAAATCTGCATATCCAGCACCTGAGAATATGGTGGACCCACTTATTATTATTATTATTTCTTTGAAATTCACCGATTTTATAATGGCTGTCAAACAATATTGACAAATAACTATACTACAAAGGAAGATAAAAACATATGCAATAAAGTCGGGTCCTAGGACCCTCTGAACCAATGGACCCCATTAATTTATACCTACCTTCTCCAGCTCATCAAATGTTGCAAAATAAGCCAATGGTGCTATATAAGTGAATATGTTCCAGCTTTACTAACCTTCAAATTCCTCTGGCTTTTCTTCACAAACGAAGATTCAGGAAGGACTTATCCTGCACTTTCTGCAAGCGTGCTGATGACTAACAAGGCCAATCCGAGATAAACAAGTCCGGTTGCAAAAAGCACAGCAGAAGGTCTCCTTGGGTGATGTTTTTGGGTTGTGATTCTTTCTGCGTTGTCGTTTCTCTTCAAGACTTGTTCGTCGTGAGTTCTCAAATAAGGCTGCAGCATTGTGGATAGTGCGTCTCCATGCCTCCCAATGTGAGGCCAGGGCGGACCACTGTTGGTGATCAATTTGGCCGAGCCTGAGATGTTGTTTCAGGGAGTCTTTGTATCGCTTTTTTAGAGAGCCCCTCTTACGCTGACCCGTGGCGAGTTCACCGTAGAGTAGTATTTTTGGGAGGCGATGGTCCTCCATCCTAGAAACGTGCCCTGCCCAGTGCAGCTGCGTTCCCAATATCATGGCCTCCATGCTGGTGATCCCTGCTTGCTCAAGGACAGCAACATTCGTCACATAGTCATTCCCGTGTATATTTATGATTGTGCATAGACAGCGCTGATGAAAGCGCTCGAGGAGTCGTAGGTGGTGGCGATAGGTGACCCATGTTTCAGATCCATAAAGGAGGATAGACAGTACAATGGCTCTACACACACTGATTTTTGTGCTCTGCCTCAGGTGTTTATTGCTCCAGACTCTTTTGTAAAGTCTTCCAAATGCACTATATGCCTTTGCTAATCTGTGATCGATCTCTTTGTTAATCCTGGCATCTGAGGAGATGATGCTTCCTAGGTAGGTGAACTGCTGAACGGACTTGAGCACAGATTTGCCAACGGCAATGTGGGGATGGTGGTGTTCGTCCTGTGGTGCAGGCTGGTAAAGAACTTCTGTTTTCTTCAGGTTGACTTCCAGCCCAAACAGCTCTGCAGCTGTTGCAAAGCAGGACGTTAGGTGCTGCAGAGCTGCTTCTGTGTGGGCAACAAGGGCAGCATCGTCGGCGAAGAGCAGCTCACGGACTAGATAGTTTAGAGTGTTAGTGTGAGCCCTCAGACGGCTTAAGTTAAACAAGCTACCATCAGTACGGTAACGTATATAGATGCCGTCGTCTTCTTCAAGCTCTGCCATAGCCCTTTGGAGCATCGTGCTAAAGAAGATTGTAAATAAAGTTGGTGCAAGAACACAACCTTGCTTCACTCCATTAGTTATTAGAAAGGGCTCTGAAAGAGCATCGCCATATCTGACTTGACCACGCTGGCCCTCATGTAGCAAGATAATCATTTTAAGGAATTTGGGGGGACATCCTAGTCTTTCCAGGATCTGCCACAGACCTTTTCTACTTACAGTGTCGAAGGCTTCGGTGAGGTCGACAAATGTTACATAGAGACCCTTGTTCTGCTCCCTACATTTTTCTTGCAGTTGTCTAAGGGCAAATACCATGTCTGTAGTACTCCTATTGGCTCTGAAGCCACATTGGCTTTCAGGGAGAAGTTCTTCTGCAATAGCAGGAACTAATCTGTTCAGGAGTATCCTTGCAAGGATTTTTCCAGCAATAGAGAGCAGTTTTATGCCTCGATAGTTTGAGCAGTCGGATTTTGCTCCTTTTTTCTTATACAGGGTGATGATGACTGCATCTCGGAGGTCTGATGGCAGTTCCCCTTTTTCCCAGCAATTCACAAGGAATTTGTGGAATTTTTCGTGGAGTGCATGACCTCCGTGTTTCCAAACTTCAGGTGGGATTCCATCAATCCCAGCTGCCTTCCCGTTTTTCATCTGCTGTATGGCCTTAAGGGTCTCTTCCAAAGTGGGAGCTATGTCCAATTCATTGTTCATTGGTTTTTGTAACATATGTTGGATAGCTGAGCCTTGGACTACTCGGTTGGCGCTAAAGAGACTTTGAAAATGTTCAGCCCAACGATTCAGGATGGAGGCTTTATCAGTAATTAATGTTTGACCATCTGTACTGTATAAGGAGCTTTGGACCTGATAAGTAGGTCCAAATACTGCTTTAAGAGCTTCATAAAATCCTCCATGATCACCCAGATCTGCACAGCGATATTAAATCAACTGAACTGATTCTAAATCATAATTTTCAGAGGATGCATGCAATTTCCATTAACAGAAGCAACAGCTAAGCTATCACAGATGAAGCTAAGCTATTATAGAAGGGGAGACAGAATAACCAACACCCAACTACAGTTGTCCCTCCGTATCCACAGATTTGGTATTCAAGGATTTAAGTATTCATGGCTTGAAAATTTCTTTTAAAAATTGCTAAAAAAAATAATCCAAAAAGCAAACCTTGATTTTGCCATCTTATATAAGGTACACCATTTTGCTATAACATTGCTTATAATGGGACTTGAGTATTCACGGATTTTGGTATCTATGGGGGGTCCTGGAACAAAACTCGAGAGAATATAAAGGGACAACTGTACTTCCTTTAAATAAAAACAGCAACACAGAAATTTACCATATACTAGAGCAGACTATTAGTCCATCTAGTCTAGTATTGTTCACTGTGATTGCAAAGAACTCTTCCAAGTTTCAAGAAGTTGTCTTTCATACTGTTTTCTACATGATTATTTGAAATAAATATACAAGTTACTGGTCCTATGGTCTTCTGAATACAAAGAATGTACTATACCACTGATCTACAGTCCTCTTATCCCACATGCACTGGCACATATGTGATAATAGAAGGTATAATGGTGTTTGTGGGTGTTTTACTCCACAGTCTTTGATTTGGGGTGCCTCAGTAATGAGTAGAATTTGGCTTGCCAAACGTTTTGGACTACAGTTCCCATAACCCATAAGCACTGATCATGATGGCTGAAGATTCTGGATTTTAATACATGGAAGTCCAAATGTTTCCCACCATGGTTCCATGTAAAAGCTAGATAAAATTAATTTGGAGGTCTTAGTTGAAGTATCACCAGTTCAGGAGTTCTCTTGGTCTGGCATTATCTCTGAATGTCCAGACGATTGAGGAGTAAGGAGTGCTTTCTGCCAGCTTGGACCAACTCACCAAAATCAAAATCACCAGTCAAGGCAGATGACTACTTCATTACCCATGATGGGTGTGTACCAGGGTTACTGTTTTTTGGGGTGATGGCACCATGGAGATGGACTCTCTCCTGGGAAGTCTGCTAATACTTCTCTCTTCTTTAGATAGGATCCAAAAACATTTCTGTCCCAGGAGAATTTTGTGGCTATGTTGTTGTTTTTTACTGATTCACTTGTGTTGTTTGACTTGTATAATAACATTTATTTTTTACTTTAATCGTTATTGATTGGTTTAATTTTTGCTTTTTGTTTACAGTACTTTCACATGTGAGCTGCTAAAAAAGTTTTGTTTGAAAAACAGGGATACAACCGATGTAACAAAAGCAGTATCAGCCACAGCATCATCCCCCAAAACATGTCTGATACTGTCACATCAAGGCTTGAGTATTTCTGGCTGTTCTTTCCCATCTTTCTGCCTTTAGAAGCCAGAAATGAGTGATAACTTAAAAAAATGAGTGCTTCTGGATAGCAGCTAAAGAGGGCACCGTTCTGACAAGAACTATCAAATGTACAGCAACAAGGTGGGATGAGAGAAGACTAGGTGGAGGCTTTTACTTCTATCTGTTCTGCCTCATTTTCATTAGCTGCTGTGCCAGTACCAACAAAAAAGGAGAGTCTCTGTTTTACTGATGGTCTGATTTGTGCTTGAATAACTTAGTTAACCAAGGAAGCGATGAAGTGTCCCTGTTGGTGTGGTCATGGGTAAAGTGAAGGATGGCATTAGAGTTTAGAGGCCATTTAAGAAGAAGGCAATGGGGATAAACCAAGTGTAGGAAAATCAAACTGGCCTAAGGTCATTTTTGTGGCCTGAGGGGGACCACAAGCCACAAAAATGACCTTAGGCCAGTTTGATTTTCCTACACTTGGTTCGTTCACATTGCCTTCTACTTAAATGGCCTCTAAACTCGAATGCCATCCTTCCCTTTACCCATGACCACACCAACAGGGATGCCTCCCCCCACCTTGAAAAAAAAATAAGTGAAAAAATCACCCTCTATTGGTTCTCCTCCTTGCTCCTGGAAGCTTCCAAGAGTGTTGTTTCTGTATTTGTTGTAGTCAGAAAATCCCAAACTTCCTGCTAAGCTTCAAAAATTAGGGAGGAGAAAAGAAAAGAAAAAAGAGTAGACCCTCAGTCACACTATACATGTGTGTGCGTGTATCCTAAGGTCATCCAGTGGGTTTCCCTGTCCAAGTGAGGATTTGAATCCTGTTTTCCAGAGTAGAAGTCCAACACTTAAACCACTACAGCACGTTGGCTCTAATCTCTCATCTCTCTCTCTCTCTCTCTCTATATATATATATATATATATATATATCTACACACACACAATACATATATACACATATACATATACAGTACATATGTTGTTCTGTGCCTTCAAGTTGTTTCTGACTTATGGCCAGCCCAAGAAAAACCTATAGGGTGAGATTTGTTCAGAAGGGGCTTGCTTTTGCCATCCTCGTAGGCTGAGAGAGTTTGGCTTGCCCAAGGTCACCCAGTGGGTTTCCATGGCTGAGTGCGTCTCCAGAGTCATAGTCCAACACTCAAATCACTACACCATGCTGGCTCTCATATGTGTGTGTGTACACATACAGTATATGTATATGTCTACATAGTGACTGAGTGTATACAGTGGGGGCCCTCAGTATTCTCTGGAGTGTGGTTCCAGGACCTCTCACAGATACCCAAATCCGTGGTTGCTCAAGTTCCAATGCCATAGTTAAATGGTGTCCCTTATACAAAATGGCAAAATCAAGTTTTTTAAAAAAAAAATTGGAGGGGGGATATTTTTGAACCATGGTTGGTTGAATAAATGGATGCAGAATCTGTGGATATGGAGAGCTGGCTACCTCTATTTTTTTATTTCATTTTCATTTCCCTCCTCAATTTTTGAAGTTTTGAAGTTCATACATTTTTTAGTATGAAACTGTGTGTTCCCTGACTGCAACAAATACAAAAGCAACCATTTTGGAAGCTTCTAGGACCAGGGGAGGAAAAACAACTGGGGGCTGATTTTTGTTTCCTTTTTCAAGGTGGGGGCATCAGGTATAGTTCAAGGTGAGGTGCACAGGCCACAAAAATGGTCCCTAAATATTTGGGGGGGGGATGGGAAGAGCATGGTCTACAAAGAGTTCCAAACACCTAAACTTTCTCCCTGGAAATTTCTGAATTCACCCCTCTCTGACCTAAATTGCAACAAGATTAGAAAAATGAAGCCAACCCATCAAGAGAGCTCATATTGTATATTCTGTCATGGTCAGTCAGGACTCTGAGGACTCAGAAGGTGAGGAGGCTGAGCCAGTAGCAGAAGAGGTGGCTGAGTCCGAGTCTAGCCCTGAAGAACCCAGGGCTCAGCAGCCTAGCCCTTCCCCGGCTCAGGGTCCAAGCCTGGGAGACATAATGGAGCAAGAGGTAGAAGAGCAGGTACCTACCTTTAGCCAAAGGAGAGCAGAGAAGGCGTGGCTGCGTCGTTCCCAGAGATTAAGAGACAGAAGCTCATCAATCACCCCGCAGCTGGGAGTGGGAGCTGGGCCAACATAAGCAGCTGGGGGAGGCTGAGTTCCTTGTTTCAAGCAGTCTGTGTTACCTGGAGGAAGCCTCTGCCTGTGACTCTTCTGGAACCTTGCTATTTTGAGACTTTGGATATCTTGACCTTGGACTGCCTTCGTTGACCCACCTGCCGGAACCCTTTTGACCTTGGACTGCCTCTTCGTTCTGCACTCTCTCTCTCTCTGTGTACTTCTGACCCTGTAGGACTGCTACTGACAACACCAGGTACTGTACTTTTCAACTGGGTTGTTGCTGAGCCAGGCTCCTTATCAGCTATTGAGTTGGCTTCACGACATATTCCTTGGTATGGGGAAAAGGGTGAAGGAGAATAAAGGTACAAGGTGTTGGTTATTACCTTTAAAGCCCTACATGTCTTGGGACCAGAATACTTAAAGCATCGCCTTCTTCCGTATTGTCCATTCCGCACACTAAGGTGCTCGGGGAAGAACCTATTTCAGCCAAAAAAAATATAGGCGAAAATTAGTGAGCCAGAGAGCCTTCTCCATTGCTGCTCCAAAACTGTGGAATGACCTGCCGGAGGAGATCCGTCACATCTCTACTCTTACAGCCTTTAAAAAGTCTCTTAAGACAGATCTCTTCCAGCAGGCCTTCCCAACTTAACTCCTCTCCCCGCACAAGGTGATCTATGTCATTCTGTCCACCAATTATCTCCCTTTTAAAACCTTTGTGTTCTTGTTTTTAAACTGTGTTTATTTAAGTGTAATTTTAATATTGGGTTGGGGGCAGTTGGGAAGAGACTAATTTTGAATTTTATCATGCTCAATGTGTTTTTATTGTTGTAACCTGCCTGGATTCCTTGTGATTGGGTGGGCTATAAATAATAATAATAATAATAATAATTAATTAATTAGTTCACACTTTGAATAAAATGGCATTTATGCAACAACAGAATGAAGAGCATAATTCAGTGACACATTACTTCCTGAAAAGGAACCAGAGGAAGTTGATAAGAATTACTGACCTTTAAGCAGGAGTAGAGATTCCAAGCACAAAAAATTTACAGAAACCCTCTACATATCTTAAACATGCACAGCTATACATATGGAAGGCTCAGTTCATATGACCGGGATCCTGAAAAGGCAGGGATTCCACATCCATGTAATCTTCACATTTGTATGTGCTGCAGACATGAAACCTCTGTGCAAACATTCTAATAAACACATGTAAATCAGGGATTGGAGTCTGACATTATCTCCTCCCCCTCAAAAAAGTACATACTGGACATGTTTTTAGATATGTGTAAAAAGGCTACAGCCTTACTCATTCCTGTTCATGGGCAGGAAAGGAATTTTGCCATCCCATCTTAGAGCCAAATACATTGGCCTCTTGATTCACATATGGGAATACAAGTGGCCCACGAAGTCAAACAAAATAAATAGAAGGCCACAATTTAATATAAACATTATAGGATGCTCATCTTAGTAGCCTACAGAAACAGTAGCAACAAGCAGTTAGTGAAGTAATAGTTGCTGAAGCAATTACTTTTTTTCTTTTTAGGAGGAGGTTAATTAGAGCTTTCTGCTAAGTTGACATACATGTAACCAAACCGGGTCATGCCACAGTGAAACTGATGAGCCTCCCTCTGTTATGTAATTCACCCAGAAATAGGCTTACTCCTGCCTTTCCACCCTTGCTGTCAACAGCTAACAATGAAACTGCAAATCAGATGTAGTCCAGTGAGAAACATGCCCACAGCTGTCAAATAATAAAGCTCGCGAAGCTCTGAAAAGAGAATTTAAACTACTAGAAACAATAAAAAGAATGATTCTACATGCACCTTTACTTCCTGCATGACCAGTACCATCTAACTGAGCTGCTTGTGCAGAGCCTCCAGGGACTGAATAGGACACAAAGTGAAGACTTCATTGTTAATCCAGCTACCCTCACTGCTGCTAATTATTCAGATATGCAGTTACAGTGGTGACACAAGTTAATTACCATCCTGTAGCAGAAGTTATAATACCATAAGTCAATTTCCTCACTGTAGCGCATGACATTAACACTGCATGATGTCATGGCTGAACAGAAGTTAGCTCATGTCAGCACTGTGTATTCCACGGTTTTTCCACCGCTGTTCTCCCCAATATGATTCACTTTCATTATTTATTAGACTTGTCTCACTAACCCATGGCAACAGTTCCGAATAATGATAGGAATCTGTCAGCGTACAATTGTATTTCTCAAGACAATAACCACCCTTCCTGGAAATGTCAATATGTCAATTGAGGCTAACATATCTCTCAATAAACCAATATTTTGTGAAAACAAAAACAAACAAATAAAAACCATGCATATCAATCTAGAAATTTCATTCCACAGAAATTCTCTATAGTAGACTTGGATGATAAAGTTCATTTTTCTTTCATTAACATGCTCATTAAACACACATTTTTGAACCAAAAAAAAAGTCAAAGTGGCATTTGGATCTCATGAAATTATTGTTCTGTATGGTTGGATTTTACTCTCCTAAATTAACTGTGAATTCTAGAAAGTGACATTTTCACTCAGTTTCACTAACACCGCAATGCCTTGGGGGTGACAAGAGCCCATATTTTGTTGTTGCCATGCAAGAGAAAGACATACAGTAGGGCAAGCACAACCTTTAATTGGACCAACTTGCTTGATAAGTACGTGCACAAGCATACATGTTAGCATGCCTACAAAAACATCAAACTAACGTATACAAGAGATTCACAATCCATCTTTCCAGGCAGTGTACATTTTTTACTGTTAGAGTACTTCCAAATTAAACTATTATATCTAGAACTTACATTTTACTAAGAGTTTAGCAGGTTACAGGAATAGAATGTAATTGCAACTTGTCCTACTTAGGAAATATTTTTATCCAACAGCTATTTTTGTCAGGTGAAAGTCAACACTTTGACACTAACTCTCAATTTCCAGATTTTAATCTATACAGTTGTCCCTTCATATTCACTGGGGTTTGGTTCCAGGACCCCCCTGTGGATACCAAAATCCGTGAATACTCAAGTCCCATTATATGCAATGGCATAGCAAAATGGTGTCCCTTATATAAGATGGCAAAATCAAGATTTGCTTTTTGGATTATTAATTTTTAAAGAATATTTTCAAGCCGTGAATACTTAAATACGTGGATACGGAGGGACAACTGTAGTTTGTATATTTTTAAACTGAAACAAAAGTATATACACACTTTGATTATATTTATATGCCAGATTTCTGCTATGGTGGTACTGGGGGAGGGGGTGTCACCTGGGATTCCCAGGCCGTTTCTATCCAGGTGCTGACCAGACCCAAACATGACACCTATATATCATGTACTATGTATAATAGCTTCAGACCATGCACCACCCACACATCTTCCAGCCTGCTAATATTCCATAGTCTTGCATTATACCTCAGTTACCTATATCCATCCTCACTTCTGTGTAAAAGAGAGAATACTCTTCTCAGATTCCTTCTGAATCTGATTCATCCTCCCATTTCTATCCTTTTTGCAGAGCCTTTGTTGTATAAAAGCAAGAGGGGGAAATGCATACTTGGGACAAATACACTGTTTGTGGGCATTGCTGCCAGCTGTGGTGTATGTTTAAGAAGAGGGCCTCATGTCAACTGCCTTGTATTTCCAAAGAATATGTTGGCTCTCTACTGCAAATCATAACAGGAAAAACCCAGCAATTCTTTGGGAAATAAAGACAAGGCACCAGATCCTGTATGATCTTGGAAGCTTAGCAGGATCATCCCTAGTTAGTACTTGGATGGGAGAATGCCAATGAATATCAGGTGCTGTAGGCTATATTTCATAGGAAGAAGTTGGCAAATCACCCCCGAGCATTCATTCCCTAAGAAAACCCTATGAAATTCATGGAATCGCCGTAAGTCCACAGGTGACTTGAAGGCATATACACATACCAAGATGTGGCAGTTCTGCAAAATACCACACAGCTGGCAAAAGCTGCTTATGGACAGGAACAGAGTAAACACAAAACTGAACTGAAATCATATTGAATTTTGAGAAATTCAGCTCATCAGCCCACCACTCCACTACATGCCTGTAAGTGTTGCCTTCATGTTATTTTTTCCCAGAGCTTCAAAAGGTTACTGCTTTTCCATTGATACTCCCAGAATCCTCCAGCCAGCATGACCAGTACAGTAGTTGTAATCCAAAAAATAACTTTACTAAACTCTGCTATTTTCATGCACCTCAATACCATTTACAGGATCAGGAGCCTATTCAAGAGGAGACAGTGTTCAAACTCTTGGACAGTCTACTTTGCCAAGCTCCAGCTGTGAGTGAAACAACAATCACTAGGATATAATTTGTCACCTCTGCTTTTTAGTAAAACTGGTTTATTACAGAGTAGTTTTATTTACTTATTTATTTAGGTATTTATACCCCACTCTTCAGTCACAAAGGCTCTCAGAATGGTTTATAAGTTGTTAAGCAATAGCATTTTACACATCTACATCACATTATAGCACAGTAGGCACTAAGCAGTTTCCAATGTATATTAGCTAATTTCCTTTCAACACTCGAGAAGAAGCTGGTAGTGAACCTTTGTCTGTTGTTTTCAGAATATAGGGCATTAAATCTTGTTACATAATCCAGTGTGGTCACTGGCCTATTCTATTGTAGAATCTGAAGCCTCCAACAGGTTGTGGAACTTCACCTGGCCCAGAACAGGGGACATCTGACACATAGGCTGTATAACACTCTGTGTCTTATACTGTATGCGTGCATCCAGTTCTGCTTTTCAGTTTAGTTCCTGTGCAGCTATATTTTTAATTTATGGGCTTCTTAGACTTTTTCTGTAATTGCCATGCCACTGCTAAAGGATTCTTCCTCAGAGGAGATGCCAGAATCTCTAGTAACTGGCAATGATCAGGAACTGTCCATGCCAAAGGTCCAGAGAAACCCAGAGTCCGCTCCCTCACCCTATGAAAAAAAATAGGTCTATTGTACTTCAGACAGGAGCAGGACAACCTGCAAGTCTCTAGGAGCAATGTCACCCAAAGAGGCAGAGCAGAGTCCTCATGCTCACAAGAAGTGCCTAACTGCAGCAAAGGAATCCTCAGGACAAAAGAGCACCTCTTGTGTAACAGTTCTCTTCTCCAGAAGCCTCTTATGAACCTGGGCAGAGCTTTGGCAACTAGGACATTATGTTAAGGAAAATGCAACATGGGACATACAGTGAAAGAAATAAAATATGTATGTGAAAGTCACAATGACTAAGCAAGAGCAATTATGAAGCAACACAGGTGAAACTGCTAATGTAATCTATAAGTCCTGAGAGCCAAGGACAGAGGTACTGAATGCAGAATGGAAACACCTGAGAATCATTAAGTGTACAAGGTGAAATGTTGAAATACATGGGTTGGTCTTAAGCATGGGTGGAACTACGTGGACCAATCAGAATGGAAGTACACACCCACTGGGTGGAAACTAACTAGTGGGTGGTGATAAACAATGGCTATAAAATTGCAATGTTTGCCAATGTATTGTTGTTGAGTAGAGGTGGAGTAGTTTGGAGATATTGTGGAGTAGTGTGTAGAGATTGTGATTTGTTGACCATATAGTATATTTATATAGAAGAATAAAGTAGGTTTTATATAAAACTACTGAGTTGCCTGAGTGAATCCTGGAGACGTTTTGGAGACACCTGGAGAAGAGTGAGAAGGCTTGGAGAGTTTGTCAGGATCTTCAGCCTATTCTCTGAAACTCTGCTGCTTTGAAGGAAAGCATTAACCACTGATCTAAGCTGGTTGGCTCTGCTGCATAACAAGGTGGTGAGTTTGAGCCAGAGGTGAAGAGCTACAACTCCCATCATCCCTGACACATTAAACCATTAGTTTTACCATTAAACCTGCATTATATCTAACTGCAAGGATATTTGTTAGTTAAGTAAGTTGTAGCCTGTTTCAAGCAAGGTCAGTATAGTGGATCCCTTTCCTATTCTGTGCTGCAAACACGATAATAGTCCACATTTACATGTCAACCATATGAGCAGATGTAACTATTTATAAAACATAGAATGCCCTTATAAATGGGTGGGTATGTCACATGATGCCTATTGACAAGAGGTTTAAAAGGTACACCCCCACAGCACAGTTCGTTAACCCAGGTTGTAATGTAAAAGAAGATAATTCCAAAGAGGCAAGCTGAAGATAGTATGAAGTCCAAATGCATAATACTGGATTAAACATTTTATCTTTCCATGCACAAGAACTCTTTATCAGATATTTACAGCTGACTTAGATGATTGATACCAAGTTTTCTTCCTAACATTACTAATACAGAAAAACACACAGCAGCTTAATACATAGAAATGACATGTGACAGCGTTTCCTAAAACATTTCTATTTTGGACCTCACAAGCTAAATTGCTTTTGCTGGCCCCTTCCACCTCTCAGCATGGTTGACAGACAAATTGATCGAAACATTGGAAAATAATATCCTTGCAAAATTTCTCTGGGTGAGTTTTCACTCTTTTGAATTTTTCATACAAGAACAAAATGAAAGATTGCCTTCTTGATTTTTTCTCCATTATATGTCCCAATCTTATGTAGTACAGGAACATACAATACTTCAAACAGCAACAATACATTGTAAACAAAATGTATAACATTTTTCATAGAACACCCAGGCTGTATGGAGTTAAGAGGCTGGGAAACAGGCTTCCTTGCCCTACAGATTATGTTTTTCAATTATAATGAATTCAAACATTTGAAGTTGCCTTAGGGCCTCTCATTAGACTTAGAGGTATTTATTACAGGAAATATTGCTTGTATCATTTAAGAAGCAAGATGGCTAGATGATTTGATTAGATATGTTGACAGCTGAGGTGTATAAAAATGTGTTCACACATTTTTTATATATTTTAATATTGGGATCCTTCATTTTTTATGACTTTTAAACCCTTTATGAACTTTATGATATTACTCTATTGGACACACTCCCTATAGTGTTTAACACATCTGTATGTTCCTCAGTTCACACTGCTTTTGTTTAGAAACTCAACAATATCATTTTGACAAATGAAGTGATATCAATTTTATGCCCCAAGTAAAAATCAAATCATATATTTTAATATATAATAAGTGTACCTATCTGCACTAATAGAAAGAACTGCAAGTGTATGCACTAGATGGCTGAGGAGATTGTTCTATCATCTTTCACTGGATCTACTTTCTGTAGTTTTGATGCCATAAACCCTCAGGCTCTCACAGAATTTTTAAATTAGTTTCTATTACTGTATATAGTAGAGGCAGAATCCTCATGCATTTAAATTCAGGCCTCATGAAAATTCTTATTAACTAAATTATTTTCCTTGGTACTGGCAGGTCAAGAATCAATGAATAGTCAATCTCTTTTGGTTCAAATTAAACATCATAAAAAGATATGATAACTCTTTGGCACTGCAGAATAAAAATGGGTACAAGTGAAGTTTTTTTTAAAAAAGTTATCAAAAAGATTTTTTTTACTGTAGTTGATGGCAGCAACACAAAATATATTTAGAACTTCTTAATAAAGTTCTAAAGTACAATACACCAACTTTACACTTCCTTAGCCCACAAACGACATTAATTGTTTTGCATGCGAGATAATTAATCAGGATTTTCCAAATAGTGATAGGATACGTATCTGAGAGGATGGTGCTTGGAAAATATGACCCATGCTCAGTCCTTTGAGCAGCAGCTTCCTTAAGCAATGGAAAATTGTGATTTAAACAAGCCATGACAGGAGTGCCAAAACCAGCACAGGAAGGGAAAACTTGTAGGCCTGAAATGCAAAACAATGGTTCATTAAGCAGAGATGGTTATGTACAAGCTGGCTCTAAGTCAAACTGACTGCCTTTTGGTCAGTTTCTATATTTTATCTTCTATCTTAAAACGCCACAAAAACAAACAAACAAACAAACAAACAGATTTTAGTTTTCCTCTTCAGTTTAACTGCTGAGTCAGTCTTCCAGTTAGGACGTTTCCCATGATATTCAACTTAGGTTTATATTTAAATCCATATTGCCACAACACACACAGGGAACTTCTCCTTTATACAATTCTTTAAAAATATATGCAATTGTTAAGACCACTTACAAATGTTTTTTTTTTAATCTAAACATATCCAAGTCCTATCTACTCACCATATTTTAAGGTTTGGCATTTCACTGAGCAAAAACATTGTTTGACTCATCAAATAGTGAGCAAATAAGGTCATATGATAGGAATTTTTAAAGCACTGAGTAATTTTAAAGCACTGAGTAATCAATATGTGGGTTAACTGTGAACAAAATTAGTTCACTGTTGTGAAATTAATGTTGCAAAAACTGTAATGAATTTTATAAGTTTTCCATAAATGTGAATTATTTTATTTGGATTTTATCCTGTAATTCCATGGTTAGCCTGCAGTAACAAACAAACTTTTAAATGACATTAAAATTCAAAGTTGCAACAACTATTTTAAAGAGGAATATTACATGTAGTTATAAAAACTAACTTGCCATCTTCACTGGGATATTCCTGGCTTGACAGAATAATTCAACAATAATATATTACAGTTAAATATTAAGTCAGTGTTGGGGAACATGCTTTTGGGCTTCAACTTTCATCAGTCATAACCAGCACAGCCAGTTTTGAGGAACCATAAGATCTGCAGTCCAGCAACATCTGGAGGGCCACACATTTCCCAAATGTGCTCAATTCTCACTGATCAGTTGAGATCATGCCAACTTCTTATAATTTCTCTACTCTTCTTCCAAAATAAGGTGCCATCACAGGATTAAAATCTATCTTTTTATCCAAAAGAGATCAAATTGTTGATCCTGAAAAATAATAAAATCTGGTTCAGCAGTTCCATACGGTGTTGAGCTCTTGGGGATGAGTGTGCTGACTCTGCTGGACCTAACCTCAGGGGCAGTCATATGGGTTCAGACTCAAGGATCTTTGACTAAAAGATCTTCAGAATCTTGGTATCACAGGTTACTAAATCTATAACAGTGTTCCTCTGATGTCTCCTCCCCTAGCACCATTAATTTTTCAGTTGTTGAATCCACATTAAGGTGCCTCCTGGACTCCTAGATTCATTTTTTAAAATCAATTTTATTTAGAATGTCCAAATATACAAAATAGAACAACTATAATACATAGAACAACAATAAAAAAAGAAAGAAAGAAAGAGAAAAATGGAAGAGAAAAAAAAGAGAGATACATACAAATAGAAGAAAAAGAAAGATAAAAGTGATTTCCAATCTTCTCTTCAGAGGTTATTAACCTTACAAAAAAAAACAAACTATTAGATCCATCAATACCTCTCTCATACAATAAATCATCCCCTCCTTTCTATAATCCAAATCAAATCTTATACCTTTACAGGAAGTCCATCGAATATACCCCCATATCTGCTGGGGTTTCATTCCTGGATTTACTGTGGATACCAGAAACTGCAGATAACAGTGAACCCTATTAAAATAAAGGACTTCCAGTACAAACATACAATAGAGTTGCATTGGAGGACACAGAAGACGCCTAGAGATACTACCTCTCTAGGCATTTTCCAGCGTGACTCCATGGTATGTGTCCCTATTTTGTGTCCTGTGGATAACGGAAGCTGTGGATATTGGTTCCACGGACATGGGGGTCCAACTGTATAGGCAATAATAAACATTAGTAATTATTATCAAGTATTTCCTCCCTTAACTTACTGTTTTTCCTCCCTTAACTTACATTAAACAAAAATATAACACCTTGTCTCTTAGGTCTACATACTTTTAGTAATATAATATAAATCCTCTCACTTTTCTATTTAACATCAATGTGCTGTAACATCAACTGTTATCTCCTAGTACTCCACAGAAAAAGTTACATTCTTCTTTTGTTTTTAAAAGCAATTATTAGTTCAACAATTATCTGTTTGTCGCAAGCCTCTAACTCCTTTTAAATTAATTATTCTTCTATACAGCCAAGTCACTAAAACCCATATAAATCAACCTTAACAATTTTTAAAAAATAATCTCTTTTCTAGCTTATTCTTTCCATCAAATCCTAGCTCTTTACCTCGCACCAATATCAGACAATAAGCCCCAATATTAATATCTTAAATCCAGAAAAGCCAATCCTTATTGCTTTACTCTTCATATTTAAACTTAACTTTGGTTTGTTTTTTTTGGCAAAATCTTTGCAATTTCCCAAATTAGGCATCAATCTTCAGATTACATAAAACCTGAGAGGAGAACAATCTTCCACGAGAAACATTCCTGTTGCCCTTCTCAAACCCTCTATCCATATAACCACTCTCTCTATATCCCGTGTCAGTCTTCCACTCTATGTTGTTTCTGAAGCCTCCATCATTCTCACCTGGCTCTTCCAGGATCACCTCCAGGACTCCAAAATCTTCCCAGCCTGGGCACAAACCTCTGACTATAAATGTCTCTTCGCACTCTTATGACTTCAAGCTAACTCCTCTGTCTTGATCTTTCATACCAGGTCCCAACAATTCCTCCAATTCTCTCACTTCCTCTTCCTCTTTCAATTCCTTGGCTAGTCCAGAGTTCAATCTAAATTTCATTCTAAAGTTTTAAAATAATTTTTCATCCATTTTTATTCCTCCACTATCTGTGCCACATCTCTGGGATTTCATCTTGAAACTTTAAGACTCTTGTATTCAACAAGAGATAACACATCTGTCTCTTCAATGCCTCCAACAAAACAATGTAACAATAACACAGCCCTGCACTTAGCCTCTTTTGTTATTCTGATTGCTTTCAGTGAGCCACCTTTCCCAGCCAAAACAATTCCACTTTCTCAAACCCAGACAGTCTCTTTTATTCAGGCCATTTTTAGTTGTGTGTTGCTTAAAAAATACCCAGCCTTCCATTAAAAAAACCAAAAACCATCATTTCATGTTACAATGTCCTTTTTCCACTTAAAAAATTAATTTTGTTGTTTCTGCACACAGTGTGCTAGATTCTCTGTTTTCAGTATACAATCTTAAATTTTTTAAAGGATAGTCCTCAAGATCTCACATTAATAAAAGACAGGAAACTTACCTCCACATTGATGAAACCACTGATTTGAAGATTTCTTTTTATCAAATAAATCCAATAATTGTTACAAAGATGAAAGCGAGTGCTTAGTGTCCAATAAAAGCTTGTGTGAAGCAGGATGAGCTGACAGAATTTGTGCCATGCCCCCCTTCAGTCTCAGTCAACTGTTACAGTCCCCACAAGCTTGGCAGGGTTATTGGACCCTGTGTGGGATATCTTCTCAATTTCCTCATCTGGGGAGATAAATCATATGTCAGAATTTGCCTCCGAACCTGTGATCTTAGAGCCCCATGAAAGAGATGTCAGCCAGCCATTTCGCCCTGGAAGTCAGACTTCACATTGATGACTCTGGATTATATTTTCAGGGGGACGATAAACTGATGCTGTTGGAGGCTATATGCCAAAGCCAATGGGACCATCTTATTCTCTTTCTTCCATCTCCCATCTCTCTCCCTCCCAAATGACCAGAGAGCTGCCCCCCCAAATAAAAAATAAAAATAAAAATGGCTCATCAGAAATCTGAACTAATTTTGTAACAGTCTGGAAAAGTTATTAGAAATTTGGGCAAGGACCTTATGAATTCAGGTTGAGAACTGCATACGACCCTTACGCCACAGTTTACCCACCACCCCTTCATTAAATTTCCTGCTTCCAAGGTATGTCCTTACTTTGCTATAAAATAAGAAACACATAATTAAAAAGAAAAGCATCATAAAGCCATACCACAATGCTCAGATACTAGTGAAGGGGGAATTGATGTGTTATTTATTCATCATCTTTCCTTCTGCCATGCTCAACAAGAAACAGAGGCACAAACTAAAGGAAGGATCTAAACATTACTAAGGATCTTTCATAACTGGATTGACTCCTGAGTAAACATTAGAAAATAATATGGGCTGTGGGGTATATAGTTAACCTGTGGGATATAAATTAAACCACCATTTTGATTCCATGTCCTACTGTTTGTCAAAGCTCCTCAGCTGTAGGCAATATTTCAGAGGAAGGAAGTGTCAAAACCATTTCTGAGTATTCTTTGCCTAAGAAAGCCCTAAGAAATCCATGGGACTGCCTTAAGTCAACAGGTGACTTGAAGGCACATACATACAACAGAGGGGCTGGAGCTTGATGGGGTAATTACCCACCAAACTTAATGTGGAAAGTCAATTGTCTTCCTAACCCCCTCCCCCCCATGCACAATGCCTTAGAGAAACCTGAGGGTGTGAACTTTCGAATGCACTACAATGACCCTTAGGTTGGTGGAGTTTATTCTCAGGGGCTATCTTGGTTTATTCCTACCCCACATGAATACACATAAAACACTTGTTACTCCATGTGACTGTTGCTTACGTAGTCAAGCAGGTCTCCCTGTTTTTACAATGAGTTGCTCAATGATTTTTTTTTTTATTTTTCTGTTTTGTTCCCTGTAGAAAGCATCTCACAAAACACGTTGCTGGGTAGTTTGATAGCACTGGATGACTTTAAGTGGAAAAGGAAAATTGAGTTCCTTAGATTGGTGGCACACATATATACTGTTATCCATATCTATTTTAACTTTTGTAAAAAATACTGTAACGGTACCCAATCTTGTCTGATCTTAGTACTTAGATGGGAGACCACCAATGAACACCAGATGATGTAGGCTACATTGCAGAGAAACGAACTGGCAAAACCACCTCTAAGTACTCGTTGCCTTAGAAAACTCAATTCATGGATTTGCCATAAGTTGACAAGTGACTTGAAGACACACACACACAAACACACAGATAGCCATCCAAAAGGAGAGACAAGAACACTAATGAATATATAGGGTGGAATATGTAGTATATATAGAGAGAGAGGTGGCTATTTGATCACACAGGCCAAACAAAATGAGACAGAAGGGATCAGCATAAATGTCCCTTAACATTCCTTCAGAAACAAACCAGTTGTTGCAGCAATCACCCAACCAACTCCATTTCCCCACATTTTAGAGGTTTTGTATATCCTTGTTTTGCAATTGATGTGCTCAAGTTGTTCTAGAAAGTAAAAAAAAAAACCATTCTTTTCTAAGAGAGCTACCCTCTCTGTAGTAATGTAGCTGACAACAATGGGGACATGTGCCATTGGAAGGAGAACGCTGAAGTGCCACTGCAGACACTCAGATCTTGCATTGGGTGAACACTACATCTCTCAAATTTTCCTGCCCTAAAGTCTGACATACACTGTTACCAGGAGGATATTCCAAATTTATCTCCAACTAATATTGCTATGCATTATCCTCTGCCTCAAGGAGTGTCTGTAGGGCCAGTGGTAATTAAATTGAGAAGATAGCTTTTAATCTCCCTTCTTTGCATTTTCTTACTATACTTTCTTTCTAAAATAGATTTCTGCCTTTTTCATTGAGTTTCAATGTAAACCCCTCAGCATTTAAAAAATAAAATAAAATGTTATGATCTCATTTAAACCATATACTGTACTTTAAAAAATATTTATTTATTTTTCCACTGTATTCATCTGCAAACCACCTTGAAGCCTATGGTGAACTTACATACAGAGTATAGGTATAAACATAAAATAGCCCACCATATTGCATATAGTATTTTTCATTATTATGGTGAACATCCATGGCTAAACAAACATACAATGTAACACAAAGTTTGTTTCAGCATTTGTAAACAACAACTATCCTCAAAAAGGAGTTAGCTCAATTTTAAATCTCTGTGTGTGAAATCAGGCATTGTTTTGTTTTGTAAGCTCCTGTGCTATTTTTTCCTCAACTGTGCTTATAATCAGAGATTTAAAATTACGCATTATATGCTTCTGAAAGAGTATAAATTTGTAGTCTTGTGACTGCCACAGTAATGCCTCTTGGATATTCAGAAGGCTGTGACAATTCCCATTCTTTCCTTTGTATACGTAGTGAATGTTGTATCCCCATATGAGCTATATTTGCAAGCAACAAAGTGAGAATCCAGACACTGCAGGCATTGTTTTGAAGTATAATCATGCTCATAAAAACGCTCAAAAACATACCATGCGAAGAGTTCAACTATTTAGTTCTTTTTGTGTGTGCAAAGTACTCCTAAACCTGATGAACCTCCTCACAGAAATGCAAAACCATTATAATAATAAGAAGCATTTAATAGTGTTAGTTTAGAACTCTGGGTGAATGGAAACAGCATGAAACCATGTATAGAATGAAACAGAGCCAATACCTTTCATTTAAAAATGGATAATTAGTACTGAAAGACACATTGCTTAAGAATCTTCGTCTTGTATTTTTAATAATGGAGAACTGTTTGTAATTTTTTGATATAGAACTATCAGTAGCATTCTTAACTAAAGGAATGACAAATACTAGAAAACCTCTACAATTTGGCTTCCGTATCTCTGAATTGGTATTTCAGTGACAGATGTTTGTTGCGGCAAAAACCTCTGTCAGAACAAAATTAGGTGATCTATCATTTTAAGATATGGTCTTCATATACTGTTTACTCGAAGATATCACTTGCCTCAAGCCAATTTTGACCAAGAACATTTTGTGATATGGAAGTGATTTGTATATCATCATTTTTGTGATAAATGTAGCTCTTGAACACAAAATAACCTACCATTCCACAGTATTACAGTTAAAACTTCTACACCAGTAAATCTGTACTACTGCTTTTATTACTACAAACATACTGCATCTGGACTCCAATGTATTTTCCTTTTTTATTTGTTCAATAGCAAACCACATTTGCCTGGCTTTAGAGGGGAGAACCTCTCTTTTTCACACACTGGATCTGACTTTACAGATGTCAAGGTATGTTTCTTCCATTTTGGGGACACAACTGAGTCCATGTACTTTCTTCATAAGCATACATTCTTCCCTATTGATGCAAACAAATGGGGAAATGTGTGAACAAACAAGAACCAGAACAGAGATATACATTACATATGTCTCAAAACAGTTATTTTGCCTCATTCCCAAATGTCAGGTTCAGCAGAACAAAATTGCCAACAAGGAAAGTAGGCATATTTAGAAAAATGTTAAATTTACTACCAAAAATATCACAGAAATAATTAGGACAGGCCTATTAGGTCCTAACCTGGATCAAAAACTAAGCAAGCCAGGACTTGGCTATAATGTAATTTCAACGTAATTCAATTTATTTCAATGGAAGGAAGTCTGCTTTACAGAATTCATAGAGATGAGGAATCCACAGGTTTTCCAGATATCTGTATCAGAATGCCATACAATTTTGCACATCCAATTTCTTTTGTGACTTTTGCCTTTGCTTTAAAAAAAAAACCTGGTTAGATCACCTGGATGTATATGGCTGACCAGTGAATAAATAACTGCATTTATTAACAACAATAGGTCACTGGAAAGAAAGCAGAACAGTAACAAATGAAAGGTCACATTGTCAATTAAACTCAAAATATATGGTATTAGATCAGAAAATCCCCAGAGTATAGCATAAAGTTCTCTTTTACAAACTTCTATCTAAATTTCTGGTGTATGTATGCATACAAAATAACCTCATATATTAGGTACTTTAACTGGTAACCAAACAAAAATAGAAACATCACAAATTCAGCAAGGATCTCAGAATGAAACCTAGATACTAAGTACAACAGGCAATACAGGTTATGATGGATAACATCTTCCACTGACTGCAGGCAGCAAATATATAGTTTTTCATTGACAGAGATCTTGACACATTTGCCATCCAAATATGCTGAGTGGATTTTCTGAAAAGGGACAGTAAAACCTTTTTTCTTTAAGATACAGAAAGCCAAATCAGCCAAACATGGTTACAACATGCAGTCTCCATTTACATGTCTAAATCATGGGGTGGGGGGGGAGAAACCCTGTATATTATTTAAATAGTTCATGCCCATCTGTACATTATCTGCACTTGTATTCTCAAGGAGTATTCTCTTTGCCGGGTCTATGGGGAGAGGGTATTCAATTTTCAGGATTCAAGCCATACTTTTACATAAATGCATCACATTCCTGATCTAGTTGCTTTTAATACCAGACATTTTCCCCCTGACACTGTGGTCTAAAACCAGCTAGAGATGCAAAACATGATAAATCCCACCCCCCATGACCAGGAGGGAGCCGTTCACATCCAAGATCTACCACAAGCACTTGCCTTCTTTTGTACCTTTTCCCCTTAGTCTTGTGTCATATATGAAAGATTTATTTAAAAATATTTTTATTCAACTATGAATGCTGGATCAAGTAAGACAAGCAAGAACAACTTGTAATGTGTTTACAGGGTGGTCAGGCCAAAACTGAGGACATACAACAGAAAAGTCTTGATCCTCAAATTCAATTTGTAAAATAGCTACAAGTTTTCTAAACCAGCTCATCTCTTCCAAAAAAGCAATATTTTTTTTAAAAAAAATGTTCTAAAGACAAAGATTACAAATATCAATTGGGGTTTTTGTTTGTTTGTTTTTTGCTACTGACTTCAACAGCAGCATGGCTTAGCCAGAATCTCCAGGACAAATAACTTCTCTTTAGAAGCAAAGTGAATTTCTTACCATGCCCAACCACACTCATTACATTTATTAAACTTCTGTAGCTTAAAGATGAGAAGTGACTAGCGGGGTGCCACAGGGTTCTGTCCTGGGCCCAGTGCTAGTCAACATATTTATCAATGACTTGGATGATGGAATAGAACGTAGTCAATTGGAATCAAATCCAATTGATTTCAATAGGTCTAGGTTGGATAGGGCTAATGTTGGATTTAACTCTCTAGTTTTTAAGGGGGGAAACCAAACACATATTTCTAAAAGTTATATAAATGATTTTTGTTGTTGTTGTATTCAAGTTTGACTTCTAGTTTAATGTCCTCACAATATCAACAATGGATAGGAAAAAGTATCATAGCACAGTGACTATTACATAGACATGGAAAGGTATCCTTGAAGAGGCTGTGGGAAAATAACAGTGCTGAGCCGAAAGACCAACTTTTCATGTGGCAAGAGATGAGGTCATCCCTGGAACCGAGAAAGAAGTCTCTGGAGACTCCTTCCTGTAAAGTGTTCCTTTTCTGTTAACAAGCAGTTTTAAGTAAGTAGGGCCTTGTTTTAAGTAAGTATTTCCTCTATTTTCCTTGGAGAGAGAGGGAATCCCAATCACAGTATGGAAAAGTGACAACACCCAGCATCCCCCTACAAACATGGCTACAATACTGGGGTTCTACAGTTTTATGTGCTATAGAACCTTCCCTTTCAGGATGCAATCACCATCACAGCATCAAACATGGGAAGCTTTTATATGGTTACTACACAGTTCCAGATCACCTGTTTCCACTTTGAATGGAAAAGGAAAGTATCCCTCCAAGGTGCACTCTAGGAGTTTTCTCCTGGTCCCACCTGGATGGTCACTGGTCAGCACAGAAAGCTTCTGATGTTTTCCTTTTGCCTTAAGTGGATGTGTGCTCCAATGCCACAATTTCAAGAATAAAGCCGTTGTTAAAATATTTTGCTAGGGTTCATTTTCCATGATAAACTGTTGCAAAAATATTCCATCTGTTTTCAAATTTTGTTAAAAGGCACATATTATACAGCTCATTACAAATATTACTAACTCTTAGACAATGACTCTAATGTGTATAATGTGGCTAATGAAGTAGAAATCTTAAACTAATCATTTACATGCATTTCATACAGTATTTCTAGTGGAAGAAGTTTATAATCATAAACAAGTGCAATCACTTATGTTAAGCAACCCATGGACCTAGTCAATGTAGCACAACAGCCATTATGCAAAATTATGACATTAAGGAAAAATAATCACAACTATTGCAGACTTTGCAATTTGTACTGTTTACTTGTTACACTGCAAAACTGATAACTTTCAAGAAGCAAACCTTGGTGATGAGATCCCTTAGCTACCTTTGTTGTCCTTAAATTTGACAGCTGTTACTTAACTGAAGACGCTACTATAATGGACACTGGTAGACAATACTATACTTTAATGGGCATCCTGGTGAACATAATCTGCCAGAAACAGTCACAATAAAGATGTTCAGCTGATTAATGTATCACTAGAATTGTATTTAATAATTTATATAATTTGTATTGAACTTTAAAATTGCTATTGGTACAAAAACCAAGCACAAGCAAACTAGTAATATTTCACAGTAGGCAAGTGAATTAGAGAGCTACACTGGTAGTTTCATAAAGAATTAATTGCTTACGATTTCATAAAAAATTGCTTTAAGCAAGACCACACACACAAAGATTAGAACTCATTTTGCCTCTTATAATACAAGCAATTAGTACACTATATTCTGCCACCTGTAATATAACATTCCTAACAAAAATAGTCTAACTTCTATAATACCTCCATTTCTTGATAGTTACACGATGTATAAAATATGCCTTATTCTTTATTTAATGCATTTGAAATTGCTAAACAAAATATCTGAGCCTTAATATTAAAGAAAAACTGTACTCAGCATTCATCCAAATAACCCTAGGTGTGTGTGTTTAAATACAAAGAATTAAACAGCACATCCTGAAACATTATATTGTAAGGTTCACTGGTATTGGTCAAGAATATCCTATGCTCTCTATCAGAATGATTAATGAAGGCACCTTTTTCACAGAATGTCACACTCTGCCTTTTTAACAACTGACCTTTCATGGAATACTACTGAACTCATAATTCCACTTTTGTTCAATTTCTTATTAGTGGAGTTAAAATTAATACTTATGGGAATGATGGCTAAGGTAATGCACAGTAAATCTTATAGCGCATCAGATCTCTGTGCAGACTACCCAAGAAACAGTACCTGCTTTTGTCCATTTCAATAGTATAAGCATTCTACTAAAACTCTTTGTCCTTTCAAAAGACAAATTAGGTCAATATTCATTTCTCTTTCAAGTTTACAGCTGTTCTCATATAGTCATTTTCAAAGTTTGAAGTGCTAATGACATGGTTAATCACTATGCATACAAAAGCATTTTATTCTTTATTAATTGTTGGAAGACTTTTATCACTAGTATATAACTATAAAAGGTGTTCTAATTCATATTAACCTTAAAGGAGACATTTTAACAACCACAATCAGACAAACCAGCTAAACTAAGGCCTACTCAATTGTAATAAATGCTCCAAAGATATCTCCCCACCCACACAACTACCTACTCTTTTGATCACTGAAACTTAAATCATTCTTCCTTAAGAGCGACTGTAGCAAAATATTATTGTTCCTCAACTATCTCATAAATGTACATATTTGAAGTACGTATCTGAGTTTCCTGAGAAAAATTGCATGTACCAGTAATGATGCTATCTCCTAATTACAGCATTTACAACATGATTACGTCTAGACCATAATACAGAGGCTATTTGCTCCTGAGTTCTCTAATAGCATGAGTGTGTGTTGAGCTGAAAATGCACAGTATGTGTTCAGTAGGCCAGGAGTACAAAGCCAGCTAATGTTTCAACAGCTACGGTATGTTCAGTAACCCCCTTATTCCACTGTTTTGTAGACGGTCTATAATGAGCATATAATTTACAAAAATAAAACAAATACTGTGTTCCATAATGTTTATCCCTGTTTCAATTGCACCACACATTGACACGATCAGAGTCAAGATGGACATCTAAGAATCAACCTATCAACAAGCATTTGTGGCACTGTCTACAGAGCCTGAAGACCCATACTTCCCATAAGAAACCCTATAGTGCGACCAGTAGAACTGTTCTCCTTTCTTCCCTTTTTTCTTTTAAAAAGCATCATACACTCTACTTCTACACTGCTGTTTTCTAGTATGTGAGGCAAGAAGAGCAGCCCCTGTCACATTGTGGGAGTACCTGTCCCATTCTTCTTCCTTTTCCACATACAGTAACAACTACTGACCTTACCAACTCCAAATCCTGCACATGAAGTCATTCTACCAATCTTGTGTCTGCCAACCTTCCATTCTATTGATGTTCCACCCCAGCCTGATAACCTGTCCACAAGAAGATCCTACCTACCCCTGATGCCTTTCTAACTCAAAAGCAATACTTACCCTGTATACCCATTCTAAGTATCTTTCCTCCCTTTCACTTCTTGAATCTTATAAGAAGGAAAGGGAGCCATTACAGGATCAATGCCACTACAATAGCATATTGCTCCATGTTTCTGGCACTGACATTGTGAAAACAAATGAAAATAAATCAATATATGTATGCAGTGCTGAGATATAAAAATTCTTTAAAGCATGGAGTTATAGAGGGGAGGTTGCCCCCTCCTCCCTGTCAGCAGAACAAAAAGTTTTGGAAAACTGAAAAATAAGCAGTGCTCCTTTTCTTCTCAAGCATACACTTATTACACTGTTTTAATTTTAAAAAAAAAATCAAATTTAGTATATATAGTACCAATTTAGTATATAGTACTATTTGTTAGATTTATAAAATTTAGAGACCAATCTAATCTATGTCTATTTATCCTAAGAGCAACTCCCAGTAATCTATATAGGGTTTCAGGAAGGATTTTATCCCATTCTATCTAAAGAACCCTTGTATTCCCTGTTGGGCTTCCTCCAAATACTAACCAGACCTGACCTTTATTAGCTTTCAACATCAGAGAAGATCAGGTATATTCAGGATGGTATGATGCTATGATTATACAATTCATTCTCTTGTGTGTGTGTGTGAGAGAGAGAGAGAGAGGGAGGGAGATCAAGTTGACTTACGGAGCCCCTATGAATTTCATAGGGTTTACTTAGGTAAGCCATACTCAGAGGAGGTTTGCCATTGCTGTCCTGTTGGACAGTAATTAGAAAGACTATCAAAGGCCATACATGAAAAAAATATATACAAACTAGCAATACACTGAGGAATATACATTTCCCCATAGGAAAGCTTGATGTAAACAAGCAACAATAAGACAGAAATCAGTACATCAAAGACCTATAAAAGAATGGTGATATGGAGGCTCCCTGGTAAAATCCAATTGGCAATTATGGTATAATACACATGCAAAGTCACATTATGTCTGCCCATAAAAACAAATGTGTCAGGAAAAAGGGTGATTCTGGCCTAGGTCCAAAAATGCAAATCATCTGTAATTGCTTAAAATTCAATATGTTGCACAATGCTGATGAGGAAAATTGTATAGAAATAGCAACAGAGTTGACGAAGACAATAGTGTATACATGACTGACATATTTCAAACTATTAATTAGACAGGTTGCATATTTAGTGTGAATGCTTAAAAGACATTTTCCCTTACCTCTCTCCAGAAACCCTTCAAAACAGTGTATTAAACGTCATAAAATGCATCTCCCCAACCCCTGTCCCACAGATACAACAGTGTTCAACAAAGCTATCTTCTCGCCTTTTGGCCTTTCCCCCACTAAAATGAGACCCTCAACCTTCTATGGGTTAATAACCTTCAACTTTCTGCATGTCCTGGAACTTCATGGCTGTTGTGGGCTGCAGGTGGGGAAAGGTTAGTCTGTGAACACAGTGTATTCAGGAAGTCAGTGTGTAGAAACTACTATCATATTTTTTGGAAATGGCCTCATTTAGCTACTATACATGGAAGTGTTCAAGTTAAACATTTGAGGTAATGGCAATGAATGAAAAGAACTGGTGTAACTGAGCCATTTTGTAGCTCTGCTAATCAGCTGTATCCCATGTAAGAAAAAAAATTCTCCTAAAAGCATATGTTGAAGAACAAATCCGCCTTTACAAAAAATACTTTACTTGATGTTAGATATCCATCAATTAAGAATACTTAATGGATTATAGGGAACAACCTGTGAGCAAATTGAAAGTTGGAATCTTACTGGAACTGCACTTATGTTCAAATGCCACTATATTATGTTCCTACCAAAATGAACAATAGGATACTTGTTATGATATTACTTGTGGTTCTGGTATGATAGTGGGGACACTTCTGGCAGCCATGAATAATTTTACTTTGATCCTATAGAGGGGCAGAGAAGACGGGTTGGGAGAAAGAGAGATGAAAGGAGGAGCCTAATATATGAGTGTGATAATGGGCTCTCCCATTATCTGGGCAACACAGCTGAGGGGTATAGTCTCTCCTCCAGGTGAACAAATGATGTGATGGTTTTACATTACATTTATTGGGGGTCAGCATCACGGTACAACAGAGATCATGAGAGACAATTGCCCAATGGGAATGACCAGTTTGGGGAGAAGTGTGGAAGCTTAGAGATGCTTCCAAGATGAGACATTATGAAATACACTGCCATGAGACATAAAAGACTGACTGAGACACTTTGGACTGATGGAGAGGAAAGGGAGATGCTGCCTGTCTCACCGTCCCTAAGGAACCTTAGTCATAGGCTGGACAAAGGGGATCCAGACTCCCAGCTTCCGATGAGCAACCAAAGACCCATAACACTATCTGATTATGAGTAGAATTGGAATGTTCAGCTAGTCATATTAAGGCTTATGTTTCTTCTAACCTCGGCTGTGTATGACTTAGGCTGTCTTTGTAACTTTGCAACTACTCCTAAGTAATGCCTGAAGGAAGGTGCCTTCATATACAAGATAACCTTTTGCTAATGTAAGATTACTTGCTTAGAATAAAAGCCTTCCTTAAAAGTTCTCCTCTTTTCCACATTCTCTCCATGTGCCTTTGCTCAGTGCATATGTGTCCACGATTCCCATCTCCCATGTAAGCAGGAGGGTAGTCTCAGAGGAGTAAGAGGGTAGAAATGTGCAAATCAAAATTCTCAATAACTCCCACTTGGTTACTGAGTCATGTGGGGTGAATTAGTGGTGCTGGCAGCAGATAGCATGAGGGTGGCCCCCTCTCCTACTCAAGAGCAGGAGTCAGGGCTAAAACTTGTTACAGTGAGTAATCATGGGTATGAGAAGGCAAGAAGCTCAAAGAACTGAGAAGGCTGGGAAACAATATTTGGAAGAGAGAGTCGTACAAAGGAATGAGGGAGAGTAGAAAAGGATGCAGAGAGGATTCTAGGATTCAAAGTAAAAATCTGCAGGAGATTGAGCAAATGAGAGGTGCATATGGATAGAAAATTAAAAGCGAAAGAAAACATGAATTTACATCATGACTTCAAATATTCACCGATCCCTAACTGCAGACTATCATTCTATAGTGCAGCAATGGGTAACTGTGGCCTTCCAGATGCTGTAGGATTGCAATTCCTATCAGTCCTAGCCATCATAGATAACAGCAAAGAATGGTTAGAGTTGAATTCCAACCATATATGGGCTTGCCTATCCCTGCTATTCTGGAATGCATTAATATACTCTGCAGAAGAGAGAGTGATGAACCCTTGATAGTACAGTATTAATAGCCTATACAGTTCAGTTACAATGTCTGGCAGAGACTGGGTGCTGATGTCCCTGAGGGCTCAACTCCTATGTTTTAGCCTTCCAAGCGAAAAGGCTATGTGTGTTTTGAGTGGGGGAGAAAAACTTCTCAGGGAGTTCTAACAAGATGTCTCTAAACGAAGGCTTCCAGAGAGAAGGAATATGAATAAAATAAGTATTGATAAATCTACTGTTGGTTCAAGTACATTTTTGGATGTTGCTAAGTTGCACAGTATTAGTTTTTTCCAAGGTATGAGCATTCCAACAAAATGATTAATCAACACTGCCACTGATTCATAAAGAGCTGAAATAAAAATATCTTCTGGACTTTTTTTTAATTCCTCAGAATTTAAACTAATGTTAGAAACTGGACAAAAGTCTATCGATTCTGAAATGTTTTGTAACTTTACTAGGAATTGTTAGAAATTTATTTCTGCATCATTTTGCTTTAACATGTTCCAAGTTCTTCACTTTTTACATTACACTCAAGGAAACAACCTTTTAAAAACATTTAAGATTTTGTTTGTATTTGAATATATGTAGTTCCTCAGATTGTCATTGCTACTCCTTGCCAACTATTAGAAAAACTCTATTTCAAAAAAGACAAGCCAAAGCATTTCCGAAAGACATGCTGTCATATTCCCAAACATATCCTCCATTTCACACAGAGATAAATTGTAAAACCCAGAGGATATCTGCATAAACAGAGAGCGCCTGAACAACTTCTTCTGGGTTACAAGCAATATTGGTTTGCAAGCAGAGAACAAATGTGACCAAGAGAAATTGCAACTAGCTGATAGAAGATCCCAACCATGACCAAGAAAAATTGCAACTAGCAACAAATCTAAGAGGAAGAGAGGCTAGCCTCAACAGACAAGCAGACAAGAAGGCTCAACTGAAACAAGATTATTGTAAAGATGTTAAAACATCTATGCAAATCAGTATCTATCTCTTCCTGGCATTGTTCTCATGGAGCAAGTCAGGGAAAAAAGATATGGAAAGTCCATTCAATTGAATCTATATTCCAAGGAAAGTGAACTGAGACAAGACAGAAGGCACACAGTGTCCTCAAAGATGTAAGTAACACGTTTAAGTAACTTTTCTTCACCATTTTAATACAGGTCAACCTCCACCCACCCCACCACTGATTTGCACTTTCTCAGTGATTATGTAACAGGAGCCAACAATGCAGCCACTTCTTCCACAAGAATATACACACAACTCCATGGTTTCACATATCCACGTCCAAAAAGTATGTTCTCTCTAGGCATTTCTAGGTCCTCCAATGTGATCCTATGGTCAACTTCTCATTGAAAATAATAGGGTTCCCTATTATTCACGGTTTCAGGTAGCCACAGGGAGTCTTAGAATATATCTCCTGTGGATATGGGGGTCGACTGGTACCGTATATAAAAATATTTAATATAGAACATGCAGGAAGATGAGTTATTTTTCAAGTTACCTCAACTTCAACAAGACCAACAAAGGCACCAATCAAGTAAGAACTCTAATTAAATTCACATAAAAGTATTTGAAAGCACAATATCCCCTTCTGACTGGGTTGTTTCACAGAACAGATCAATGGACTACAGCAGGTTGACAGCTGCAGCATTGCTTTCTATTTTTACCAATTCACATCTAGCTAGGGAATTAATGAGACCTTAAGAGAGTAGACTTGTTTCTTTTAGAAAGCATTTTACCTATATGATTCCTATTGGGGCACTAAGCTAGCATAAAAGTAGCTGCACTTTCTCAGTGGTTATGTAACAGGCACCAACAGTGCAGCCACTTCTTCCACAAGCATATACACACAAATCCTCTCTCACAATTTTGACTTATTAGATGGGGAGCCAACTAAAAACTGTGCAAGTGATGAGCTGAAGCAATCAGTTGTACAACAATCTGATCCAACAGAACTATGCAGCATACATTTATGCTCTGCTAAGTGTAAAGAAAAGGCATTGTGGTACTAACAACCCTACCCTTTGCCATGTTTTGGTGACAATTAAATTGTATATTTAAACCATCAGAACTGCTAAGGAAATCAAAGAACAACAAATGTCTCACAGAGTACAGGTCCATATCCACAAGGGATACATTCCTGAACTTACCACTGATATGCAAAACCACATATAATAGTGAACCATCATAGAATCACGTTGGAGGACCTAGAAAATGCCTAGAGAGAATGGCTCTCTAAGCATCTGGCACTACTCTAAGGTCCTCCAGATGTCTAGAGAGAGACCTTTCCCCCTGACCACAGGTAAGTGAAACCGCGGGTACCAATTCAACATAAACGGGGGGGGGGGGGAGAGAGAGAGACAACCTGTATTATATTATGATAGCCCTTTTCTTCCATATTATAGCACTTGTGTTAGGGTTTTCCCCCCCAAGAATCCAATAGTGTACAAAAGCATCGGTATGGCAGCTTGCTCCACAAATTCATAATTATGGTGGAAGGGATATTCACTTACCCAATTACCTGGAGAGTAGAAAAGTTGTCCACTGGGGTTGTAGCAACGTGTCTGTGTGTGAATGAGTATGTGTGAATGTGTGTGAGAAGGAATTTAAACTGCCAAGATGTTACAATTTTATTAGCCTATCTCATTGGATTCCGGCCTCTGATGCTGGTATGTGGGGATATAAGCCCTGTCTTTATGGACTGCTCTTCTGTGCCATCCAGAGACTGGCACACACCCACAATCCTTAATCACAGTTATCATGAAAATACTTTGGTTAAAATTATGTGCCTTGCGAGTTTTAAAAAAAAGCTAAGATTCATTTGTTTTGTGTTTCTAGATTATCGAGTGTAAAATTCTTGCTATAAATGAAGTGTTACTGGTTTAACATCAACATAATTTCCAAATATCTCATCATGTCATAAACAATAATTTTTACACTATTTTTAATTAGCTATCTCTTTTTACTTGGCAGCCATCAAGCTGAATTTTCCCCAATTGATTTTACTGCTAATAAACCTGCCAGACCTGTCAATCACTTTTGGTATTGTTGTCATTGATGCTCATACTATTTTTGCTAATTAAAAAAATCTATCTTTGCACATATTGTGTATTAATAAGGAGTCTAGATATAAAAATTGTAGCTGTAGGTCATTAAATGTAAATAGCACATGACAAAGTAGTGTTGGAGATGAATGATTTGCTCAGTCACTCTAGCTCAAGGGGTAAGAGAAGCCACCTTCAACATTTCTCACACTTGAAAAATAAGAATAAGAATGAAACACACACACAGACAGTACTTTATATATCTTTTCAGGGTACTGGCTATCTAGTTTCTAAAAATATAAGAAAAGAAATAATGCTGTCCTTGACTCTTAGTGATACCATAGAATAATTGGAAAGCTAAATCCCAACACATCTTCTCAGAGAGAAGACAACAAAAGTCCAGAGGCTTAACAGGTCTATCAAAACAAGTTTGCCTTTTGGCATCTTCCAACAGAATGAACAAACAAATTAAGGGCAATACACATGAAGTACAGTATATACAGGGTAAAGAACACTACTGTGTAGAGGGCTCTAGAACAGAAAACTCACCTCTGCCAAAAAAAATAAGGTCGATCTTAAAGAGTTTAGAGAAATCACAGCAGTGAAGGATACTAATTATTTGGGTTATCATACTAGTTTGTATCATCTCTAGCAAACAAATATTGAGAGAACTGTATGTATTTTACAGTTATGTGTAGTGTGGGTTTACATATGGTCATATCCTGTCATGCCCCATGAGTTGGATGAAGCTATAGAGTCAGAGGAGAAGGAGGACATGGCAGGGGATGGCCCTATGGACCCTGGCACAGGTTTATCTACACCTGTGCCAGCAGGGAACCCTGCTCAAACAGAGGAAGAGCCTGGTCCGAGTGGGTTGGCACTAGTCCTGGCAGAGAGTCCTGCCAATTCAAGTAAGGACAAAGAAGAGATGGACTTACCTCCACCAATGTATACCCAGCAGCGAGCTCAAAAGGAAGATCAAAGGCGATCTCTGAAACTTTATGAGAAAAATCTGCTCGTTAAGAAACGCCTGACAAAGCCTTAATTGCTTTATATATGCTGTGAGAGGCGATGGAGGCTTTGTCAGAGATCACCCGATCTTCCTGGAGAAAGCTTCCTGCTGACTTCATTGCCTTGATCCTTGCTGCTTTGTCTTGTGCCTTGACCCTGGACTGTTCCTGATTACTCTGCTGTCTGTTTCCTACTGATTCGCGGACTGGTTTAGATCCACGCTGCCTGTGGTAAGCCTTTGACTTTCTGGACTGTGTTTGCATTCTGGTGTGTTCATTAAAAGCTGGCTACCTTCTGAGATATTTGCTGTTTGTATATACTTTGTTGGCTGGTATCATGCTTTTCCAGACAGATCCATACATGATCTAATGAATGTACACACCAAGCATTTTTTGCAAAGGAAAATACAAGACAGGCAACCCCTCATTGCTTTTTCACAAACAGTCCATTTCTCCATGTAAAACACCAAACAGGGCTTCTTAGGTTTGAGTCAATGTGTTCCCTGGGTAGGTTCCAGTATCCAGCTTATCTCAGATTCTTCTCCAGTTTGCAGATATGCTGCAGCCTTTCATCAACTACAGATTGGCTATGAAGGTTTTACTTTCACACAAAATACCCCCCCCACACACACACACACAAAACTGAATCCCTCCAAGCAAGCCAGTTAACTCATAATAAGTTTCCTCTGTATAGACAGATGATAACTGGAAAGAAGAAGGCTTGATTTCTACCCCTACTCCAGCAAAGAAGTGGGGCATCAGTTCATGTGCAGCCAACTTGTAAATGAAGCACTGTTGAGTGGTTCTACCTGGAACCTAGTGGAAACAGAACCACATTTCTCAGGGATGCAATTGAAGGGAAAATGGGTATCAGAACTGAGGGGTGGGGAAGAGAATATTCTACTAAAAGGAAGTACTGTATGTCTAATTATTGTTGTTGTGTGTCTCCAAGTCAACTCTTGACTTATGCAGATCCTCTCATAGGGCTTTCTTGGCAAAATTTATTCAGAGGAGGTTTGCCACTGCTTTCTTCTTGGGCTGAGAGGATATGTCTAGGTCAGTGGTTCTTAACCTGTGGTCCGTGGACTCCCAGGGGGCCATGATGTCCTCACAGGGGTCTGCGAAGGATTGGAGGCTGCTCAGCGCATGTGACAGGAGCCAAGGCAAAGGCTGGCTGGCTTGGCCTGTGCATTGCTGTTCAATCCACTCCAGCCACAAACTTGCAAGAAGAAACAAGAAAAAAGTCTTCCCGCCCTCCACAGTGCCTCTGAGGGAAGGTTTAAGAGGTGGTGTAACTGTACTATTATCATCAGATATTACTGTTATTATTGTTAGGGTTTTAAATCTTGAGTTAAGTCCTGGGGGTCCGTGGTAACAAAAGACATTTAAAAGGGGTCCCTGATAAAGAAAAGGTTAAGAGCCGCTGGTCTAGGTCATCTACTAAGTTTTCATGGCTGGGCAGGAATTCAGCCCTGTCTTCTGGAGTTTTAGTCCAGCATGCAAACCACTTACATCATGCTGGTTCATATATGCCCATCATCTTACTAAATACCAGTAAATTCTCCTCATTTAATGGTAGCTTTTTTTCACTGCTGGAAATGTTGTAATGCAATACCGTGATTTGGAAAGTGATATATGCGTAAGACTTTGAGGATGAATGTTGCAATTAAACATTTTTACTGTAGGAAAACATTGCCAACCTAACAAAGAAAAAAGTCCTTGACCAAAATATCCGAGGATATTAAACTGAGACGTAATCTACTGATGCAAATCATTACATCTATTTGCATTTGCTTACTGAACCCTAACATAGAAATTAAACTACACAGAGTGGGGGGAAAGAGAGCTGGTTGTGCATGGTTAAAAGGAGACATCTTGGAGAATCCAAGCTCTTTCATTAATTTCCCCACTTCCCCTCATTAACAAGTAAAATGTTTTTACTGCTTGAAAAGTTTTAATAAATAGGAAAATGCAGGGCAGCCAACATAAGTTTTTAATGCAATATACAAAAGCTTTTAATATTTTTACATACATTAATGAAAAAGCTAAATTTTATAAGACTTCTTCTGTGAAGGAAATAAATACTACATGCACAATTACGAATCTCTTATGAATTTTTAACTCTTCAATTTCATGTGATACATCAATTAATAAGTCAATCAATGAGCATATAAGGACCAACGTATTTCAAGAACAATGCATTCCATCCCTTTCCATTCTCCTTCCAAAACAGTTCAATTTTTTTTTACATAGGAGAATAGCCTTCCAGAGATTCAGATTCTATTCCTAGTCAGGCATGACTTTTGCCATATCAGACTAGGCAAATTAAAATTGGAAAGTATTCTGTAAGGAAAAGGTTTAGGAAACACAGTCTTTCACTAAAGACCATTTTCAGATTGTGGCTCACATTGAAAACATTTGGAGCATTCTAGTACACATTGCTCTATAGGGCATAATCAACCTTGCTAATAAAAATCCCTACCATAATAAATGTATTATATTTCAAGGAACCACATGACTACATTTTGCTACAACTTATTTATTTATTTATTTAAATATACAGTATCTCATCCTATCAGGGTGGAGTACAGACAGTGAAGCCACACTAAACTACTATTTAAATGTATGAAAATCCACAACTCAGTGTGTCAAAATAAAGCCATGGTCACTGGGTCTAAAAGCTTGGGAGAAAAACCTGGTGTTGAAATGAGGCGAAGGTTGGTGAGAAGTGGTCTTCCAAGGGTAGAGCATTCCATAGCTGAGGTGCTGCAACAAAGGAGGTCCTCCCTCACAGAGACACAATTTATTGCTTTCGCTTGTAGGACACAGAGATAGCATCCCCAGGAGATCTAAATGCTCAGGCAGACATATTTCAGGAGAAGTACTCCCTCAAGTCCTAATGAAAACAGGCGTCAACCATGTCCACTTTTGGAGAGTGTTACAAAAGCGAGTGCCACAACCAAGGCATAAAACCTGTCTGTATCTCTAGTCTCCAAAGACTGAACCTATCTCAGCTTGCCAGTGAAGAGCTGGGGGAAGGCAAATGGATGCACCAGTGACAAGAGCAGAACTGGAAACTCCTTCCTGTCCCACTCAGACCATTTTAGGTCCAGGAGAGGTATTTTAAAAATAGGAAGTCACTTCTTTTTATTTAAAAAAGGCATTTCCTGGCATTAAAATATCCCAGCCATCATTCCAAAGATGGTGAAAATTACCCCCACATTCTCTGGAGGATGTTTAGGAACAGTGTGTGTGTGTGTGTGTGAGAGAGAGAGAGAGAGAGAGATGGGGTGCAGTGGGGAGTATATGGCCCTCTAAGGTCTCATGGGGAATAATGTAGCCTCCTAGCCTCTCACAGTTGCCCATCCCTGACATTAAAGAAAAAGGTGGGAACCACTGACCTAAACATTAGCTCAGCATGGATAACAGCGATCAGGCCACTTCCATGTAAGCCAGGTCACAACTGGTGTTGAGTGGTGTCATGATGACCTACCAGTCATCATGGAATCCCATCACAAACTCACAGGAACAACATTGGAAACTTTCACTCCTTATTTGGAAATGGGAAGGGGTGAGAGAACCTCATTGAATAAACATGATGTCACATCACCTGACTAGACTGCCACTCTGATTGGGCAAAGGCAGAGCCAATCAGAGATTACCACAAAAGACTTTTAAAAGTTCAGATCTTCCCTTTGTTCTGAACACTGGTGGGAGCACATGGCCTAGCTGGATTTAGCTAGCTGAGATGGACTCAGATCCACATGGCCTCATGGCCTGAGCCCCTGGCAGAGGGCCCACAGAATGGAACAAAGCCATGGAATAACAACAAGATACCAAATTGTGAAAACAAAAGGTTGGGGGGAGCCAATCTTACTCAAAGGCCTCAAAAGGATCCAAAAGGACTCTGAATCCCATCTCCAGAGACTGTAAGTTACTTTACATTAGTAGAATAGGGAACTGTCTAGTTAGCTTGCATTAGATTATGATTTATTTGTTAAGTGCTCTGGTTTGAATGTATAACTCTGTAATCCTAAACTGAAGCCTGGGGGGAATGCTTTTCCTTCCTGTTAACTTTGAGCCTTGGACCTAAAATTAAAATCTATTTACTTTTCTCTCTATAAGCTTGCCTCACGTGTCTTCTTGGTCAGCTATCAAAACCTCCTCTGGATTAGATAAAAGGGGTTATCATTGTTTCTTTAATACAGCCTGTCTAGATCTCACTGCCTAGACGGGGGAAAAGGAAATTATAGAGTCAGTGAGTGGTGGCAAAACGAAGAGGAATCCCTTGGGTTTGGGATTGAAAAAAGGGCCAACCCTGGATTTCAGACAGCAGAAACTCTAGAGTTGGCCATCACATGGTGGCAGCACATCTTGAACTTAGGGCAAGTGAGAGGAAGGTGGGTGGCACAGATTCTCTCCTTGTGGTGTGGGAGGTTTCTGTGTTTTTTTCTAGAGAGTTTTTGGGCTCTTTTATGCTTTGCAGCCCTCTCTGTGTGTTCTGTGCAGCCTGTGGGTTTGTTTCGCCCGGGGACTGGCTGTATGTGTGCCTGCAATCTTGCAGTTCTCTGTGTCTCCCTCTGTTGGGGGGCAAGGCTGCCCAACCAACTTTTGGCATCTGTGGAACTTGCTGCAAAGCCTACTTCCTCAAAGCAGTAGAACTGGTTTCTTTGACTCTTGATGGTCATTCTTTGTTTCTCTGCTAGCCAGTTGCCTGTAGAGGAGATTGGAATGTGTGGGGGGGGGCAGTCCCCACTCCGCTCAGTTGACTTTCTATGCATAGTTTTTTTTTTTCTGCAGCTACTGTTCCCTGTTGTGAAATTCCTCTAGTGTCTGAGGGAGTTTTTCTCTAATGTCTGCTCTGCATTACAGGAAAGCTGCTTGCTTTCTGCCTACTGGTAGAACTGGTTTCAACTCCAGCTGAGAGGGCCATTGTGGTCTATGGTCTCCTAATGGCTGTACCTGAGCTCCTTTGTTTCTCCAAAGTGCTGTTGAGGAGGGGTGCTGTTTTCCCTCTTCATGTGTGCTTTTGCAAACTGCTTGTTTTGGGACTGGGAATCAGTTGCAAGAACAAGCAAACTGCTTGTTTGAAGGTTGGAACTAAGTTAAACTGGAAAAATAAAGCTTTTGGGGCAGTTGCTTTGTTTCTCAACTGTGGGCTGGGGTCCATCTCTACCGTTCCCTTCAGTGTGGAGGGAAAGCTCTCTGTTGGGTTTTCTTCTGGCCTCCAGGGCTGAGGAACTTCTGTAAAGGGCATTTTCACTGTGTAGCTTCTCAGGGCAGCTGGGAGGACCAGCTGAGTCTGGGAGTGCGCCTCTTTTTCTGGTGTTCCACTGTATCTCAGACACAGGTGTGTAGGTCTGTGGATGTGGGATCCCTGACTGCTGTGAATCCTTCTTGCCTTTGTTCCTTGCCTGTCTCTCCGCACAGTGGCCAAATCCCTGGGGGGTGGGGAAGGAAGGGTTCAGTTGTGCCTCAGAAGGGAGCTGTTTTCCCTTGGTGGGTTATGGACATTCTGAACCCATTCTGCTGGGTCTCCAAGGGCCATCCAAAGGGGAGGAGCCACAGAGGCGGGCTCTAGGTGTGTCCTGGAGGGCTGGTTGGCTTGCCTTTGGAAAGCTTTCCACATTGTCTGGTCATTCTCTGTAACAACAAATTCAGGTGGCTGCCTCTCAGATTGGACATGAAATGCAGCCACCCAAAAATATGGGTAGAAGAAGTTCCTGTGTACTTAGGGAATGCCCTTGATACACAGAACTGTTTAGTTCTGTTAATTAAAAGAAAATGTGTTGTATTTTAAACAAACTTGCCATGAGGTTCTAGAATGTGAAACTAGGTCCTAGGGGGAAAAAAGCAGTTGTTGGAAACCAGGATGGCCCATACAGTACTACACATAACCCTATAGGTGAGCAAATCCATGAAATCTTTTGTTGGCTTGGTGTACTATGACTAGCATTTATTGGAGACTCTTTTCAGTTCTTTTCTACAAAAACGGGAAAGAATTCCCTGCAGTGTCTATGACAGACTTATGCAATGTGGCGGCCATCAGATTTGCTGGGATTATAAATCCCATCATCCCCCAGATAGCCTGACACACACCCATGTTGCCTGGAAGATTATGTCAGTTATACACCAATACACTTCTACCAGGTAGAGCGTGGCTCAGCTAGAACAACTCTGGTGCACTGGATTTTTTGTGCCAGACACAAGGAATTCTTTCAGGAGCAAGTATGTGCTATTTATTTATTTATTTATTTGCCCAAATGCATGGTAGGGTGAGTTGAATATCCTATCTTCAGTAAGTGACCTGTTCAGTATGAAGTGGTACAACAGACATAGGTGTACCATCTCATTTTCTACTTATGAGAACTTGGCCTTAGAGGCTTAGCAATGCTCACTTGCTGTAATGACATGCTTTCCCCCACAAAGCCAGTATTTCTTGATAACTATTAAACAGAAATGGAGACATTTATAACAAAAGAATAGCTTATAGAATACATATATACGATCAATGGACATCTCTAAATATACAGAACAGGGTCAGCAAATTTGGGGAAATCATGCATCCAGATATGCTGCATTTGTGCTATCTCGGGGCCCCTAACAGGATTGGGAAACTGTTTTGTTTTTTTCCAGTTTCTGGAATTATGCTGAGGTTTTTTTTGTTTTTTTGTTAAATTACCTACAGCAAAAAGTTGTGTCCCCCCTCCACATACACTTGGATCATCTAGCTATAAGTATAAACAATCCTACAGTTATCACCTGAAAAGCCATCAGGAGAAAAACTAGCCCAGTTTATTTTTAATAAAAGGAGGATCACAGTATATAATAACTCTTCTCTGCCACATCCATTGAATCTGCTGAAATAGAGATTGATGTCTGGTTATTTCTAGCAGGGGGAAGTAATATTTCTCAAAAACACATACTTTTGTTATTCAGCTGCATTCAAAGAAAAGTAACAGGCCCTCCCTGCCTATTTACTACTCAGATCTACATTTTAATGCCTGAACTATATGTTAAAAGAAAGACCACTAACATTAGAAAACTTTATGAATATAGCTTTAGAAAGTGATGCTACATATTCCTCTTATTTTTATTAATTAGCCTACAAAAAACTGTTACGTTTTTTTCAAGGAACCTCATAAGAAGAGCATGTGAAAGCTAGAAACTAGAATATTAAGATACCAAAAAATAGTTTTGCCTGTGTAATCTGTACAAAACTAGGTAAACTCTTTATAAACCCTTGGAAAATTACATAAGATATCTTAACTATACATGTACTTCTGCAGTTAATTCATCACTCTAACAGGAGACAACATGTCAATACAGAATTACAAGCAATAAACAAGTTTGAAAAAGACAAGGTTGCCCACTTTCTCCAATATTATTTGCAATGGTAATAGAAATTCTAGCAAATGTGATAAGAAATGATAATAGTATAGAAGGAATTGGATTAGAAACAAAACATAAGATAAGCTTGTTTGCTGATGATACATTGCTAACAATTAAGGAACTGATTAACGGAATAGAAAAAATTAAAGAACATTTAAAATTATTTGGGGAGATGACAGGCTTATAGGTTTATTGGAATAAATCAGATATGATGTTGTTTAACTATACTAAGGAAGAAGAAAATATATTTGTAAAAGAGAAAAAATTAGAAGTAAGATTAAAAAGTAATATTAGGTATTTAGGAATAAATATTACAAAAGATTTAAAAGAATTAGAAGAGAAAAATATTATGGTATTAAGGAAAGAAATGGAAAAGAAGTTGGAAGAATATAAAAATATTCAACTATCATGGTTTGGAAGAGTAGCTTTAGTTAAAATGAAAATATTACCTAAACTAAATTTTTTTGTTTAGAATGTTACCAATAAAAATATCAGAAGTAGAACTGAAAAAATGGCAAAATATGTTGAATAAATATTGTAATGGAGGGAAAAGGACAAGATTAAATAAATTATTTTGGTATACCGTATATTCTGGCGTATAAGACGACTGGGCATATAAGACGACCCCCCCAATTTCCAACCAAAAATCTAGGCTTAGGCATACATTCGCCATATAAGACCACCACCCCCCAATTTGGCTGGCTGGCTGACTGGCTGGGGGAGCCTTGATAGCTCATTCTCTTTGTTTCCCAACTCACGAGGATCTCCTCGTGAGTTGGAAAAGTGAACAGGATCCGCTGGCAGGGCTCTCCCAGCCAGCCAACCAGCCAGCTGCAACATTTGCCCCTCTCTTCAACCTTCCAGTCAAACTTGACTCGAAGGTGGAGGAAAGGGGTGAAAATGCCCAGTTTGCCTCAGCAGCCCCCCTCCCTCCGTCTTGGCTCTTCCAAAGGGGACCAAGGTGGGGGAAATGGGGGCAGCCGCGGCAAACCCCTAGATTCGGCCCCTCTCCCCACCTTCAAGGAAGGTGGGGAGAAGGAGCAAAGATGCCCCGTTTGGCTCTGCAGCCCAGATGCCTCCTTCTGGGCTCCCTTGCGTAGGGAGCCCAGAAGGAGGGATCGGGGCTGGGGAGCCAAACCCCTAGATTCTCTCCCTCTCCCCACCAGAAGGAGGGATCGGGGCCTCAGAGCAAATCGGGGCATTTTCGCTCTTTTCCCCCACCTTCAAGGAAGGTGGGGGAAAAGGGCAAATCTAGCGGTTTGCCTTGGCCGCTGCAGAGGTGATTGAGCAGCGGCCACGGCAAACCGCAATGTTCGCCCCCCTCCTCTGTCTTCCGTTGCTCCCCAAAGGGGGAGAAGGCAGAGGAGGGGGGCGAATGAAGTGCTAAACACTTTGCTTCACCCCCCTGCCCCATCCCCTGCCTCTTTGCTCCGTTTACGAAGAGGCAGGAGATAGGTAGGCAGGCGAAACAAAAGTATATCTGGCGTATAAGACAACCCTCAATTTTGGAGAGCATTTTTGAGTGCTCAAAAGTCGTCTTATACGCCGGAATATGCGGTATATCACAGAAGGAGGGAGGACTTGGCCTTCCCAAAATAAAAGGATATTATGAAGCTAATCAATTGAGATATGTTATAGAAGGAATTGTAGGACAGGTGGATTTAGAATGGTTAGAGACAGATACAGGGAGAATAGAAAAGAAAATATGGAACATATTTTTTGGTAATTTTACAAAAAAGGAAATTAAAGGAATTGAGAACCCATTTCTGCAAAATATATGGGAAATATGGTATAAATATAAGAAAGAATTTTTGCCTATTGATTCAGTATTAACACAGGTTATAATGGGAAAAATTCCCAAATAATTTGAAGGAAAAAAATGGGAAAGGAATTAAAGAAAAGAGGACTAGACAAAATAGAGGGATGGATAGGATGAATGAGTGAGAAAGGGAGTATACGGGAGAAATTATGAGGAATGAAAATTTCATGGTTTAATTGCATACAGTTAGAACAATGGATTAAAAATTGGAAAAAGAATCATAAAGAAACAAGGGAATTCACAAAATTTGGTGAAAAAAGTTGAAAAGAGGGATGATAATGAAAGTTTGAAAGGTATTACAAGTGAATTATATAAAATATTGATAAAAATAAGGATAAAAAGACAAAGGGGAATATTTAAGGAGAATATGGGAGGAAGATTTGAAACAAAAAATTGGAGATCATGAATGGGATAAGATTTGGAAACAAAGACAATTAAAAAATATGTCAATATGGATAAAAGAAAATTACTATAAAATAATATGGAGATGGTATTTGACACCAGCAAGATTGCATAATATAGACAAGAATAAATCTAAATATTGTTGGAGAGGTTGTCAAGAAATAGGTACATATATGCACATGTGGTGGAATTGTAAATTTGTACAGCAGTTTTGGGAAATGGTTTTTATAGAAATAGAGAATATTCTGAATAGAAATATAGAAAGGAAACTGAGCATAGCTCTGATGTCAATTTATAATGGAGAGAATGGGAACCAAGCAGAAAAGGATTTAATAACAAATTTATTAACGGCAGCAAGATTAATTATAGCAAGACATAGGAAAATGCAAATAAATGTACAAGTGGAGGAGTGGTATAAAGAAGTTTGGAAAATGGCAATAAATGATAAGTTAACATGTAGCATTAAAGTAAGAAGAGGAAGTTGGAAAGAAATTGATTTTGATAAAATTTGGAAAGTATTTGTTAAAAAAGTATTACAGACAAAAGATGGGAGGTTACCTCCACGGGAAGAAATGAGATTCTGGAAAGATTAGGTAAGGGATAATGGCTCCGGTGAAGGGGAGCACTGAGGGGTAGGGTGGGGGAATTAATATTCTTGAAAAGAATCATAGTAAAGAATCTATGTTAACTTTTGAAATTAGTTAATAGAAAAATTGTGATGTCTATGGTAATTTTATGTGTTATACGAAATCAGTATTGATTGGATATTATAATGTATGATTATAATATTAATAAAAATATTTAAAAAAGCAATAAACAAGTTTGTTATCCATATGTTATGAAGATAAAAAGCATATTAAAGAGTACCATAATACAATTTAAAATTCAAACATTATATTAAAATGTTAATATTTATCATGCTAATGTTGCTCTATTCTACTAAAAACTCAACACAGCACACATGGGAAAACTATCTTATCTTCATTGGCAGGTAACTGAGAGATAAAGACTGATTCAAACCATCACACAGGAATCTTCACAAATCAGTAGAAATATGGGTTAAATTCAATTTTCAGCCTCAACCAGATTAGACCTACAGAATGAATAGAACAGAATGAGTACCCGGTTTGTGGGGGCAATTAGCTAACACACATTAGAAACTGCTTAATGCAGTGTAGATGTGTAAATTGCTATTGCTTAAAACAATTTGTAAGCCGCTTTGATAGCCTTGTGGCTAGAGAGTGGGGTATAAATAAATAATCAAAAACAAAAAAAAATTGTTAAGTCAACACTTATGTCCCCCACTTGAGTTTTATCTAAGTTTCTTCAGCCAACAATACTACTGGTTTGCATGGAGACAAGGTAACCTTAGTGGCACAACTTCCTTTGTTTCTGGGTAAGACTTCTCAGGTGGAGTTTTAAAAAAACAAACAGGAGGGAGACAATACTGAAGAAAAAGAGAAAGATAAGCAGAAATGAAGCAACATACCATTAAATATTGTAGTGTAGTGTCCTCCTATATAGCCTCATTACCATATTTCCAGCCCCCAACAGCCAATCAGCATTTTGTGCCCATTGATAATGCTCATTAGATTATATGGGACTTAAAAAAAACTAATGAAGTAGGCCTGCTAGAATCAGATCCCTTGGCTCCTGCTCCTACCCATTTTCTCTTATTTTCCTGTGGCCTTAGTGTATAATGAGCCTAGAAGTTTATGTAGGGGATGTATGAGTAACTGTCTCAATTTTCCTTGGGAAAGGAGAGATAATGATACAGCTGCAATTAACAGTTTCTAAAGCCTGGAAAGAAGGTGGTGTTAGTTTAAGGAATGCTTGTGTCAGTGGATGATGGATAATCAATCCTGCCACATCTTGATGATTGTGAAATGCTTTTAATTTATAGTGTATCTGTTAGACTCCCATTCTCAGCAACAACTGTGTATTCTATGCTTCCTGAATTTCTAGCAATAAAGTTTACTGATGGACTCTGAAACTTGTGCTCTATGAATTTGAGAAAGTGATTCCTGGGAAGATCTCATGTTGCAAGATTATTATTATTATCTTTTATTTCTATACTGCCATCAATATGCATGGCACTTTATAAGAAAAAGAACAACAAAACAGTCCCCTGCTCTCAAACTTACAATCTAATGAAGACATGATACAAAAGGAAAGGGGGTGGCAGTAGGGGAGGAGATTAAGTCCAGCATTCTCTTCTCTCCCTCCTTGGCCAGGGAGATGACAGATTAAACTGAAACAGAATGCAGGTGTGAAAAAACTGTAGACTTCATCCCACTGATTCTCACTTAATTAAACTCTACTTTAATTTTAAAAAACAACAAAGAGAAGGGTGACTCAAAAGAACCACAAAGAAAAGGGTGAGGTATTTTTGTGTGAACAAAATTTAAATTTCTCTAGCTACCTCAATGAGACATCCCATGCTCATTGTTTCCACCACTTTTACTATGTGCATAAAGACATCTTCAAAGCAAATCAATCTTTGCTCCACATGTAGGAGCTATAGTTGATGTTCATTCACGAGTGCTGAAGACTCCCTTGTGTCCGAAACAAGAAGACTTGGAGTGAGAGCTTTCTAAATGCTTCATCTACTCCAACCAGCTAGGGAGGGCAAGATGACTTTCTGGAAGAAGGCACAGGATAAGAAGATTTAAAAGTAATAACATGGATTCCATCAGGAGCAAGCATTGCAAGACTTATAATCCCTTGGTCATTAAAACACACCACACACACAGAAGCTTCTGCTCTGCTACTGACTTGCTGCAGTGAAAAGTGATTTCTCAGGACAAAGGAGCACACAACCTTCAGTGCCTCTAATGGTATTTTGAATTGAAATACTGTAAGTAAACAAATTCTAATTTTAAGAATTACTTTTAAATATTTCCTCAGTGATTGTAAAATAGATCTCAGTGTTGTACCATAAAAATCTCACATTTTGTTACTGATTGCAGTAACAAGCTGAAAACTGCATTTATGCAGTGAATATAGCTTTGAGTATAACATAAAAATTGCTCTTAAGAAAATATCCACACAAACACTTAACTGTTTGTATAGCAATGTTATTGTATCAGCTGTGATCAGTAACAGTCATTAGAAAAGACAACAGAGCTGGGTAAAGTGTTAGGAAGTAGGAAAAGTGGAAGACAGCAATCAAGGCAGGCATGGCCCTGAATTTGCAAGATCTGACCAGAGTTGTTGATGATCATGGTTAATGGAGGTCCCTGATTCATATGGGTGCCAAAGACAACCTGAAGGCAATTAACAACAAGGTGATCAGAAACCTCTAAACCAAATAGATGAAATGAAAGACAATTTGCCTGTGTTTCCTGTCAAAATAGTTTATTTACACATACATAAGAAGACAGGGATTAATTTACAAACACAAACACACATACACACCATCTTCCAGATAAAATGTTGGTAAAACGATTTTAAAAAAAAACAAACTTTTTCATTGGGCTGGAGGATTTTGAGAGATTTCACTGACATTTTTGTAATTATTAAAGGGTAACTGTATTGGTCTGTTGGCAACCCAGCTCACCTCCAGGCCGACGCAGGAGCCATCTGCCAGGTGAAGGGGATAGGAGGCCAGGCAGAGTGACGTCATGGCACTTGCACCATGATGGGAGAGGGAGGGGCAGGGGCAGAGGCTATTTAAGGCCCTGCCGCCCCTTGCCTCATCCTCTTTTCGCCAAGCTGATCAATGGAGGGGAGCAATGGAGTGGAGCAAAGCAACAGATTTGGAGAAGGGAATAGTGGGCCTTGGGCCTAGTTTGGGGGATCTAGGCTCTGGTGGAGTGTGCGGGGGAGTTCTCTTGGGATGGATCCACCAGGGCTATGGAGCCTTTTCGGGCTGAACCAGCTTGGCTGCAGGGCCATGCAGTGGCTTCTGTTCCCCCCAAGGGACGAGCAGCTTTACGGTGAGCGTAGGGGGTTGATCAGCCTGATATCTGGCTTGTTTGCGTTCACATACACTGGGTCGGACTTCAGGCTGACCCGGCCGTTGGGCATTCAGCCACCCCTCAAACCTCCACGAGGCAATTGGACCGCCCGAGAGGCCGCGAGGCAAATCAGGTTGGCTGTGTGGCCATGAGGCAACTTTGTTGTTGGGTCATTGAGCCTTCAACCTCCCCCTGGACCCCTCTCCATGAGGTGATCAGACCCCAACTCCCCTGCAAGGCTGCGGGGCGATTCAGGTCAGTCACATGGCCATGAAGCAACCCAGCTATTGGTCCATTGGGACTTCAACTGCCCCGCTCCAGAATTCCCGAGACCGCATGGTGATCCGGTCGGCAGCCGGACCCCCTCCCTGCACGAAGCTGCATGGCAACATGACCGGGAGGCTTCAGGCCACAAACTGGCTGCAGGGGGGGGGAAGCATTAAGAAGCCAGTCCAGGGCTCCAGGAGCTGGGAGTTCTTTGGCTGCATGGCTCGGGGTGGCCCGGACATCTGGCCTTTGGCTGTTCACACACACCCATGGTCTGGCCGTTGGGCCTTTGGCCTATCCCTCCCCCCAAATCTCCGAGCAGTTTGGTTTCGGCCTGGCCGTTCGTCCAGGTGGTAATTTGCCAGGAGCTCCAGGGGAGAAATAATAATAATAACAACAATAACAGTAACATTTCATGCTGAGCGTAGAAGAGCATTGTACAAGCTTTTCCTTCTGAGCAAGGGGTTGGATATTATTCTATTTTGGGATATTCTGTTTGTTGAGTATAGCCCCTAAATGGGCAAAGGGGGGACAAAGGGCAAGGGATCGGCTAAGAAGACGCAACCTAAGCAGCCTCCTGTTTTGGAGCCACCCTTTTCTACTGATGACGTTGGGGGGGGTCCCTTGGCAGGCTATTTTAGATAGGATCCGAAACCTAGAAAACATCCATGGGGCCTCAAGGGTAAGGCCAACAGATACACATAGGAAGCAAAGTAAACAAACATTAGGTTGGTTAATGAGATTTTCATGCATCTTGTTGTCCTAGAAAGGAATATCCTCCAAGATGGGGCATCTGGATCCAGGCATTTTGAAGATGTAGGGGTGAACGAGCCTACTTCTACAGCGTACTAGCAGGTGGACCCACCAACCGTTCCAGGACCTGGAGTGAGCGCACAAATGACATGTCAAACACTCAACCTGGGCCTGTTTGGCCTTCAGGAGTCTTCCCATCTCACATGCAATCAGATAGCTCCCAGGCCCTGGGTGGAGCGCAGGCCACACATACAAGTTGGCCAATGATGCAGCACAACTGGAACTGGGTCCCACCCCAGTGGTCCCCCTGGTCACCCCAGGTGGCTGGGATATCACCTTACCTGGATGTATAGAGCATCCCAGGGGGCGGGATATGAGTCTGTCCCTTATGCGGCAATCTCAGCTGGTGAATAAAGGATTTTTTTTTCCAGTTTAGGGGGCAGAAAGGTTTATGCAGGGAGTGCCAGTCCCAGGGTCACAGCTGTTACAATTTTGTGTCTTTCTCTGTAACAGGGGTTTAGCGCCTCAGTCTATTAAGATCAAGTTATTGGCGATTGCCTTTTGGATAAAGGCACAAGGGGCTGTTGATGCTACTGGCGATTTTCGCATCCACAAAATGTTGGAGGGGTCGATTAGGGAGCAGGGAACCATAGTTGACACAAGGACTCCACTTTCCCCAGTCATCCTTAAAGGCTTAAGGGGTATGTGGGCAGATATTTGTATGTCACCCTACGAGGCGTTGCTTTTTCATACAGCAGCACTTACTGCATTTTTGGTGCATTACGTGCCAGTGAGTTAGATTGCCAAGGGATGATGGCTCACATAGGGCAATGGAGCTTAGGGACCTGTCTATAGAGGAAGAGCAAATTATTTTAGCTTTATGTTTTTCTAAGACTAATCAGTGGTGAGTGGGGAGCTGTAGTAAGTTACACTTGTGTAGTGACCAAGCCCTATGCCTCATGAGGGCTTTAGAGCAATATTTACAAGTCTGGGGGAACTCCCCAGGCCCTTTGTTCATCCATGCAGATTTCTCCCCATTAACCAAATTCGAGTTTTGGACGGTAACGTCTAAAGCCTTGAACAGTTTGGGCCTTGGAGATGCTACCCATGGCGATCAAGAGGATTGGGCGGTGGAGGTCCTCCACCTACTGCAAGTATGTCAGAACTCTACAGTATTAACCATGTTTATCTTCCCCTTTTCTTTTACAGGTTTCATGTCATTGCCAGTGAGTTTTTCAGGGCTGATCGGGGGACACAGTATGGTTTACTGGGTGGCACAACAGGCCCGTTTGTGTCACTACAGGCCTCACCTGAGTCTGGGGGATGAGGCCATGGTGGACTGGCTTAGTAAGAGGGGCTTTCAGTGGCATGGGCTCCTGCCTTTGTTGTTTGATGAGCACTGACGGTCCCCATCCCATATTCTTGTCCTTCACCTTGGTGGAAATGAACTGGGCTTTTGAAAGGGAAGGCTTTGATTTAGCAAGCAATCCATGATATGGAAGTAGTCCGGTCATGGTGGCTTGAGGTTACTATCCTGTGGTCTGCCATTTTGCCAAGACAATTATGGCCTAGGGATGGGGAGCCCTGCCTGATTGATAGGGCAAGGCTTAGGGCGAATAGGAAAATTCCTATTATGCAATGCCCTCACAAGGGGGATGGGTTTTTACCTTCCTCACCCACAAATTGTGTTTAAGAGACCTGATCTCTACCGAGCAGATGGGGTACATCTCTTTGACATAGGTAACCTAATATTTGGGGGGGCATCATCAGTGGGGGTTGAGGAACTTCTTGGACAAGCTAGTGGGGGATAGGGACTAAGTGGACACCTGCCCCTTCTCTGTGGTCAGATGAAGGGGGAGGCGCAGATGTCGGTGTCTACCTATGGCACCAATTTTGGTGAAGGGGGGTCTCGGGAACTGCCGCTTTAGGTCAGGTGACTTTGGGGGAGGTGAATGAGATTCTCCTTTAGGCTGGCCTGGAGTAGAGACCCTCACCTAAAGTCTCGTGACTTGGGTGAGGGACTTTTGGGTTGGCCTTCAAGATGCGGGCTGGCTGGGGAGCAACTCCAACTCTTGGGGTTCCTCTCTGGGGCTCAGGTGTTCGCCCTTGGGAAGCTGGGGAGTAAGGTCTGGGATAGACCTACTGCCCCAGCTGCTCCCACACTAGGTTGCCTCCCCCCACTGTAGATCTTTAGAGGGTTAATAAATAGGCAGGGTTAAATAAAGCCCAATTATTGTATCTCATCTTTTGTGTCTGGGCTCTTTATGTGTCTGGTCTCTTTATTTCCCTGAATCGTTCAGCCAAAAAAAGAAAGAAAGAAAGAAAGAAAGAAAGAAAGAAAGAAACTAGGCTGGCAAAGTGGACATATTATGCCATAATAAATGGCTTGATAGTGAAGGTGCCATAAGATGTTCCTCAATCTTTGAAACTTTTCCTTCTTTCATATATTCTGGGACTCCTCAAACTCTATCTCAACCTTCTTTTGACAACTGAGAGTTTAATCATCTTCTGTTCAATAGCATGCCTCTTTCTGCTACACTCAAAAATAAGGAATAAAGGGTGAATGGATATTAAAGATTTTAAGGGGACCACTATGATAAATATTGGTCTGAAGGGAACAACATGAGCTCTCCCATGGAAGTCCTTTAATTTCTAGGAAGGGACCCAGACTGCTGCAGACTTTCTCAGAGCCTCAATATTTGGAACTCATCTCCCAAGAAATGTGTCACATAACTACTCAAAAGATCCTAACACACAGCTTTAAGTATCAAGTTTATAAAATATGTAACATATACTTCTTGTAATATGCAGCACTATGCAAAATACCTCCATGACTGTAGAACACAAACATTTATAACCACACTTGTATTCATTACAATTCTGCCTGACAGAAATCCATTATTTTTTTTTATAGGTCGCATGTGCTTTCCAATGTTCTTATTACAGTGTTTACTAGACAATGTTTAAAAGAAGAGAAAAGGAGATACTCTGTTTTGTTTTGTTCTGTCAAAGATAATGAGCCTCAGTATTTTAACAACACTTTCCTATCAATGAGAAGAGAAGATTAAATGTTGTATTTCAACCTACACATTTACAAATAGCTTTACATTTTTAGTTCTTTGCTATAACAAAGATACAGGAGAATGCTTTTTTAAAAGATTAGCAGCAGTAGCCTTAGGAAAGAAACTATTTCCATAAATAATAAAGAATCTGTTCTTGGGTCCTTGATGGAATGGGTTATAAAGACCTCCACTTAACATTTAATCACTAATTATGTAAAATACTTACAAAATTGGACTACTGTACAATGTTTAGTTGATAAATCCATTAATCAATTAAAAATATTTTGATAAATTAAAAAGGAATCCCTAATTCAGGGAAAACTCAATACATTTTGCTGCCTATGATGTAGAACAATATTCCCACCCTGTCCCATTCCACATGAAGAGGCTATATGGACTGGCCACTAAGGGCTTGTCTAGATGTGATGCAATACTGCAAGTTTGTGTGCATTTTTGCCCATTCATAGCAACGCTGTTTTGTCTCCACCATTTTCTTCGCCTATTTGCATCTGTTTGCATCTATACGAATGGAGCTGCCATACACTCTGACAAAGGGCAATAGAGCAAAAATGTGCAGCAATGCAAATTTGGATGTCCACACGTGCAACAATATGCATCTATACACATTTTGGAGGAAACTTTGTAGAAATCTGTGAATCCTTTTACTGGGCAGTTTGAGGAGTTTTTGGCCCCCCTCCTTCCAAATACCATGGATCTCATACGGATCGCATTGAAACACATCCTATTCTCTGTGAATTCTATGAGAAGTACTTTCATCATCTGGACAACCCCCCAATCTTATTTCATCACTGGTGATGGGATGGTACCCCAATACTTACAGGCAACAGTTTAGCACCTATGGTGTAAGTAGGCCACGGAGGAGGAGATAGCTCTCATCCCCTGAGAGAGGGAATGACAAAAAGAAGAGTTTTAGGCAAAACAGCAAGGGGAAGTACCACCACTTTCCACACAAACTTCCTAGCCATTGCTGCCTGGGACAGCTGATATATTTTGCTTAACATCAGGGCTTGCCCCACAATTGTAAAAACATTTAAAAGTCCATATGTAGCCAGTCACTTCTTGAAGCAAGTACTCCTCACACAGGAAGAAAGGAATAAATCCATCAAAACTGTACCTTCGTTATAAGAGACATTTTCTTTTCTTGACCCAATTACATTCCTAAAAAACAGATGAATAATGTTTTTTTTTTCTTCACAAGAACTATTTTATGCAGGTTTAGGCAACTGATTAAAATGTGTGCGGTTGACTAGCATGAATGAGTTCACTTTCTTTTTGTTTTAAATTTCTATCAAAGAAGCAATTGGAAATAGAGTATATTACTTTGCTTTTTGTCCACAAAATAAGCCACATATTGCAAACACAGCTATGGCACTGCATAGCAAAACTAGATGAAAAAGAAAAGTTAGTTGTCTGCAAAACATACAAAGATATAATACCATGGAAAAAATCACAACTAAGGCTATTAAAATGCCAAGTGGCCATGTTCCCCAGGCCTACACAATCGAACAAGCATATACTCCAAATACATGCACAAAGCTTCCTCTGCCATCAGTTTTCTGATCACCAATTAGTCACTGTTTCTTTTTCCTTCACACATGGCCTAATGCTTTTTCTATGATCCTCCTTCTCCCATAGTCACTACTCTGCCCCCAACCCCCAAAGCATTCCCAATCAACTTCCATCACAACAGCCCTCCCTCCCCACTCCTCCTCCTCCCCAGGCCTATACAAATAAAACATATATGACCAAAGAACTGCTGTAGGACCATTAGTCTGCTGGGCCCCAAGCTGAGATACAGTTGGCCCTCTTTATCCATAGATTTGGCACCCACAGATTCTACCAAAATAGCTTGAAAAATATCCCCCCCCAAAAAATAAATTGGAAGCAGCAAACTTTTATTTTGACATTTTATCTAAGGGACACCATTTTACTATGCCATTGTATATAGCAGGACTTGAGCAGCCACAGATTTTGGTATCCACAGGGAGTCCTGGAACCAAACCACAGCAGATACCAAGGACCACTGTATACAGCAAAGATGAAGTTTCATAAGATCATGCATGATTCTTTGGAAGGAAGAAGCAACACTGACTTTGGGGCGTGGGGAAGTATGTGAGTTCAGGGGTAAGTTTTGATAAGTTGCCATTAGACCAAGTGAAAGTAGTAATCTTAGTTTTAGTATATGTTTACCCTATCTTAAACCACATATACAACAGCAATTCTTTGAGGAATTTATGCATTTAACTATTTTTTACATTTTATTTTTATCTAGCCTTTATCCCAGGATGGGATCCAAGATGGCTTTAAAAATGCTAAAAGAGGATACAGCTAAAAACCTGATAACATTAAACAGGTTATCATATTAAAAAGACATTAAATTTTAAAAAGTGTAAAATCATTTTAAAATGTAATTAATTAAAAATACAGAACACCCCGCTCAATAAAAAACAGGCTCCCTGCAATCAATTAATCATTAAAATGTCTATTTGAATAAAAAAAAGTATTTGCCAACTGGTGAAAGGAAAGCAGAGAGGGGGACAGCCTAGCCTCCTCTAGAAGGAAATTTCATAGTCTGGCAGCAGCCACAGAGAAGGCTGTCTTGCGTGTCCTTACCCAACAGGCCTGCGACAGTGGTGGGACTGAGAGAAAATCCTACCATAGGCTACTAGATTATACTGATGGAAGCAGGAAGATGTAAAGATGAAAATAATAACACTCCCATACAGATTTTTTACCAGTGTAACACACTGTGATTTTTTTAATGATTTGTCTTCACCAGTGATCCACATCTGTCAATAGTAGTCAACCAAAATGCTTTATTCATTCATTCTTTCTTTCTTTCCTTTAGATTCCATCTTTCTCTTCCAAAACAGTACAAAAGGTGACTCACCCCAGCTTGTCCTTTTTAAAACAAAATATTTTTATTGAAAGCTTTAGAGTACATTAAAATTTACAGAAATTAAGAAAAGAAGAGAAATAATAGAAGAAAAAGAGAAGGGGAAAAGGCAGGAAAAAGTGACTTCTGATCTTCCTCTCAGTGGTTTTATATGCTTATAGTTATTCATGTCTCTACCAAATTACAACATATTCTCTTCTTTCAATGTCATACTCTTTCTAATCATCAAAACCGAAGGTTACTAAATCATTGTCTTTTTTTTCAGCAAAGAATCTATAAGGGTTTCCAGTCTTTGAAAAATGTCATCAACGACCTATCAATTCCAACAGCCATTCCTCCATGGTAGGTAAGGTTAAATTCTTCCATTTTATAAATTTCAACCCCTTAAATCACATATTTTCCTTAACCTGTTCTTCTTTTTCAAATTTCAATGAACAATTATATATTTTAGCAATTACCTGTTCATCATCTGTACACAATTACAACTCCATTTCAAACTTATTTTATTCAAGGCCATAAATATTTATTCATTTTAAATCTTTCCAATAACTATATACTATGCTGAATGACTCATGGACCAGCTGACAACCAGCCTCTTGCTTCTCCCTTCATCCTGATGGATACCCTGTGACTGACCTGGACTGAATTAACTACTCAACAGCTCTTGTATACTAACCACCTGGTTTCTGGGACTCTTGCTGATTGGAGCATAGGACACCTAGCCTGTCTTGATTTATGGAGGGCATAGTCTTTTCCCTGAGCATCACTTGAACACAGCACTGTTTTATCTGGCATTGTGCTACATTTGCCAGAGTTTTCCTTTTCCTAGGACGGTTGCCATAAGGCTAGAGAACCCATCCTGCCCTTTGACGCTCTTTGTCAGACCCTTCAGTTTTGACCTCTCTGGCATGGGAGACCCTACCGGTGGCTTTATGCTCAAGTCCGTTTTTTCTGTGCTCAAGTCCGTTCAGCAGTTCACCTACCTGGGAAGCATCATCTCCTCAGATGCCAAGATTGACAAAGAGATAGATCACAGATTAGCAAAGGCACATAGCACATTTGGAAGACTTTACAAAAGAGTCTGGAGCAATAAACACCTGAGGCAAACCACAAAAGTCAGTGTGTACAGAGCCATTGTACTGTCTATCCTCCTTTTTGGATCTGAAACATGGTTCACCTATTGCCACCACCTACGACTCCTTGAGCGCTTTCATCAGCGCTGTCTACGCACAATCCTAAATATACACTGGACTGACTATGTGACAAATGTTGCTGCCCTTGAGCAAGCAGGGATCAGTATTGAGGCCATGATATTGAGAACACAGCTGTGCTGGGCAGGGCACGTTTCTAGGATGGAGGACCATCGCCTCCCAAAAATACTACTCTACGGTGAACTCGCCATGGGTCAGCGTAAGAGGGGCACTCCAAAAAAGCGATACAAAGACTCCCTGAAACAACATCTCAGGCTCGGCCAAATTGATCACCAACAGTGGTCCGCCCTGGCCTCACATCGGGAGGCATGGAGACGCACTATCCACAATGCTGCAGCCTTATTTGAGAGCTCACGCTGAACAAGTCTTGAAGAGAAACGACAACGCAGAAAGAATCACAACCCAAAAACATCACCCAAGGAGACCTTCTGCTGTGCTTTCTGCAACCGGACTTGTTTATCTTGGATTGGCCTTTTTAGTCATCAGCGAGCTTGCAGAAAGCGTGGGATGAGTCCTTCCTGAATCTTCTTTTGTGAAGAAAAGCCAGAGACATTTGCAGAAGAAATGATGCATTCACCAGTGCTGAGCAGATTTGTAGACCTTGCAAAACCATAGTGACAATGTTACTAGACTCTTTAGCAATCCATGGCAAAGTCTGCCAAACATTAATTGCTTGTTTTCTGGCCATGCTGCCTCCTAAGGACTAGATTTTTGTTGTTGTTTTTATCAAATATTAAAATGTTATTTCAAGTGCAAAGCAACTGAGTAAATCAGACAAATATTTGCCCCTGAATAATAGGAATGAATGCTGGCTTTTAACTCATGTGGATATCTTTGACAAAAATAATCATGGGCACAACATCTTACCCACAGTGTGGAGTAGCATCTTCCTGAAGATGTATTTCATGTACTCCTGCCTCGCATCCAGATATCTCAATTCTTCCTAAAGGACTACCCAGCACAACACACATCTTCTTACACTGATCTTCAGAAGGCAGCTATCCAAAATATAAACAAAGAGATATAAAAGGGTTTTTTTTTAATGTCATCTACTTATCTCTAGAATTTTCATGTTAGACCACATTTACTCTTTTTCCAAATAGAAAAAATCAAGTTTGGCTTAATGAAAAAAGTTCCTTCTGTATAGCTGGCATGACTAAAAGAAAAACTTATTCGTATGTAATATTTAATATTTATAATATCATATGTAATATTTAAATGTATTTCTGCTGTGAGGTGTTCAAATTGACCTATACTCTGTAATTAAACTTTAAGAATGACACAGTTAAATCATAACATAATTTACATAAGAAGAGAAAGGGTTAATAAATAAACACTTCAGATATATTATCACACTGAAAGTCTGCTTCTTAAGGTATAACCTCATCTGGAAGTCACATATCTGGGTCAATGGGCCCATCCACTATTGGCATCTCTGTCCTGTCTAGATTGATCTTCACTTTATTCTCCCTGATGCATTCCATTACTCATCTGAAGCAGTCACTGGACTGCAAGGAAACTATCCAAAAGAAGTTGAACCCAGTGTTATTTAAAAAGCACACAGACCAAAGAGATCCAGCATATTCAAAATGGTCAGACTGCCTCTTTATCTCCCATCATAGGTCACTTCAGTGAAGATTTCATCACAGACCAGCCTACAATAAAGTCAGACAATCCATTTAATACAAAAAGTCCACCAACTAGATTAAAAAAATGGGACGTTTGAATTGACACCCCTCCCTTCATACAAGCGAAACAAGACAAGCATTCTTCAGCAATAGTCTTATTGTTTCCTTATGACCACCTCATGCCAGTACCTTTTATAAAATGACATATTAATAATGACCAACATGGAATCTAGGAATCACTATGCAAAGAATAAGCAAGACTGTACTAAGGCTCACACTTCCAAGCACTGTGACCACATTTTTGGGCATCAGTCAAAACTCACCCAATAAACTAGACTGTAGAGGTAGCTCCAGATGCTACTATGAAAGCCTCTGTCCATCAAGTGGAGTTTACCTTAGACTGCACCTCAGTAACTCACAGGTCTATAAGGCTGAGAAAGTCTGACTGTCCCTAAGTCACCCTGCTGGTTTCCATGGTTGAGCAGGGATTTGAATCCTGGTCTCCCAGAGTCCTAGTCCAACACTCAACCACTACACCACGCTAGTTATAAGAATGATCAATTACTTGGAAAGAGGATGGTCTCCTTATCGAAAACTTTAATCCCTCCCCCTCCCCTGCTATTCCTGTACCCCTTTGAAAGCAAGTATGACCAGACAGGACCAACCCACAACCTAAACAACTCACCCAGTCAAATTAAGCTAAACTTTTCATCCTTAATCATACGTGGATTGTGGCTTGGCTGTTTGTGCTGGGGATTTTTTTTTGGGGGGGGGAGAGGATGAGGACAATCCTTCTGGTGTTAAACGAATAACTTGGAAACTAAAAAAGGGGAAACCCTATTTTTTGTTAACCAAGTGCTTGGGAAGTTACTGATTACATTCTCTGAGTTTCATTACCAGAGTATTTCATTACCATTGTGTTGTTGTTGTGTGAATTCAAGTCATTTCTGACTTAAGTTGAACCAATCAGGGTTTTTTGTTTGTTTGTCTGTTTTTTTGGCAAGATTTGTTCAGGGGGAGTTTATTTTTGCCTTCCTCTAAAGCTAAGAAAGTGTGACTTGCCCAAGGTCACCAGGTGGGTTTCCATGGCTGAGTTGGGATTTGAACCTTGTTCTCCAGAATCATAATCCAAAATCCAAACTACTACACCATACTAGTTCTCTTTGCAGAGAAAAGAATTTTTTAAAAAAATCTAGTAACTTGTCAACCTGACTGATAATGTTACTTTACCTCCTATTCATTATTTTTTTGAAACATATGCACACACACGTACACACACACACCCTGGGGTAGATGGGAATAGCATAAAACATGAACAATTCTGCTCAATTTTCCCCTTAAAAGTAACTAGCAAAGTTATTTGCTATTCTATCCCTTCCCCCAAATTTGTATTGTTTCCACTTACTGTATCAGTTTTGAAAAGTAATTTTCTTACACCCAACCCAAAAGAGTAACATGATACAGGTAGCTATTTTATTTGTATCTCTTCTTCCAGTTATAGCTCAACCCTTCCTTGCACACCTTTATCATACCTCCTCTGTGTATTTATCAAGCTCTTTATCACTAGCCTGTGCTTGACCACAACTGAGGTTAATCAGAGTTAAGATATCAGCAAATATCAGCAGCAATTAAAAAAAAAAAGTTTGACAGCAGAGTAATAACATCATTATCCACCTAGTAAAATTAATTACACAGCAAAATTGATTACATTGTGAAATAGCATAAAAACCCTAACACAAATAATCATAAGGCTAAGTGAGAACTAAAGAAACTCAAAGCTAATCCACTGGCCCACATTAGACAAATCTATTGGCCCAACATGAGAATGTCAGCAAGCTATCACAAAACTAGGGACCTCCCACTGGGCTAAGAAATGCTGGAAGAGAGTACGGTATGACCCACTCTTACAGGGCAAACCTCATACAAGTAAAACAAATAAGTACATGATCATGCATGTTAACAGAAGACTGAACTCCAAAACAAGCCTGCCTACTGGACACACCAAAAGGGTGCTGCAGTACTTTGTCCAATATACCCCTCTGATTTATTACACATTACAAAGATTAAGAAAATAAACCCTGTGAAAATAAATCCTTACAACTCTGGCTTCTTTTCCCATTGTAAAGATTCTGGCTTGGAAAGAAGCTAGAGTTTGCATAACTGGATTTCACAGCAATTACACAACAGCCAATATTTTGAACACTGTAATGATTAAATGCAAGTGTGGCATACCCTTAAGGGTATTTCTCTTGGCTTCACACACTGCTGAATTACAAAGCCAGTATGGCACAACCAGGGTCTGGTGGCAACTATATTCAAATGCTGATCCGCTGCCTGACAGAAAGGATGATGCTGCCTTTAAGATCAAGCTTAATTTTGACTGAATTTACCAGAAGCTAGGGAAATGGTTGGTTTTAATTGGACACAGAAAAGAAATTGATTTTCATGGCTATTTGCAGATCAATTGAAAAATGAAATGAATTTTGTTTCATCCTCCCTTTTAACCTGAATAGGTATTTAAATAATAATGATCTGAACTAACTTATCAGGATTTCTCTGTGCTAACAGCAGAAGCAGTAAAGCCTGCTCTGGAGTAGTCATAAATCAACCTCTAGCACTGCATACTTATTTTAAAAATCTTGGCATTAATTCTTGTCAGTATCACAATTCAATTTAGTCTACTAAGTGCCAGACTTGGCTTTTACTAGAGTCAATTATGCTGCACAGAGACTAGGAAGACCACTTTGATCAGCCTACCTACCCCAACATGGTACCCTTCAGATTACATCTGGTGGGCACCACATAGAGGAACACTGCTAGAGATCTTTAGGGCCTGGGACAGTTAAGTTCAAATCTCAGAAGACTCTCACTAATCTATCACCTATCAAAGAAAGAATAGCTCTGTCTCACAAAATTGTCATTGTAGGTATAGAACTATTGGCAGGATTAGTTGTTTTAATTTATATTGGTTTAATATCTTTCTATGGGGGAGGGTGGTGTTTAGGGATTTCAATCTGTATATGTATTTTAATTTTTGTAAGCCGCCCCGATTGTTTAAACAGAGGGGCGGAGTATAAATTATTATTATTATTATTATTATTATTATTATATTAGGAACTTTTCACACCAATAATACTAATACTAGTACTACTTCATACCCACCTCTCCCTATGGATCAAGGCAGGGAACACCAGATTAAAAGAAAGCAACAAATAAGACACGTAACAGTTTAAAACACGAATACCAATTAAAAATACATAACCAGTTAAAAGAGCATAACATCCATTTAAAAAGCATGCATATTAAGAACAATCAATTCATAATTTAAAACTCATAATTTAAAAACAATCTGGATAGGCCTGCCAGAAGAGATTGGTCTTTAATGTTGTTTTAAACTTAGACACCGTATCCAGCACACCTGGGCCAAAGTCTGGACTCAAATGTGTTTGACTTCATAGGTCATCATCGCGCTCTGAACAATGCCCAGAAATAGACTGGGAACCAGTGAAACTGTTGTAATACAGGAGTTATATATTCCTGGTAATGAGATCTGGTCAATAGTATGGCTGAAGCATTTTCAAGTTTCCAAAGGCTTTCAAAAGGCAGCTTTACATAGAGTGCACTGTGTGTGCTTCCCTGCGCGCGTGCGTGCACCTTCAAGTAGCCTGTTGACTTATAGCGACCCCATGAATTTCTTAGACAAGGAATACTCAAGGTGGTTTGTCAGTTCCTTTCTCTAAAATATAGCCTATAGCACCTGGTATTCACTGGTGGTCTCACATTCAAGTACTAACCAGTGCATTACAGAAACCCAAATATAACACATTTTTCTGTGTTTGCTTTAGTCACTTTCTCAAAAGTTTATGAACTCTTCTGCTACATATGTTCATTACACAGATAAAATACTTTTGACCAATGCCAGATTTTTGTCCAAACTAGAATCAGGGATTTTTGTCCAAACTAGAAATTAAATCCAGATTGCTTAAGACACAGTACAACTGCAGAAAATTTATGCTCCTACAGCTAGGTCATATTAAACACACTTTAAATGCATGCAATGAAAAGTTATGATTTGGGATGTTAGGGCATTAGTAGTACATACAGTTATGATAAAAAATTAAAGTATGATGCAACAAGTGTGCTACTCAATCAAATAATGTGGAAAGGCATGTATCCTGGGCTTGTCTGGTATCTTGTTTTTATCAAATTCATGAACTGACACTTTTTACCTACCATCATACAAATGAGGCACAGACGTGTCTTACTCCTGAGCAGTATACTAACCCTTGGAAAATAAAACAAGGTAATTTTATAGCTACTACGACATAGCTAACTAGACACAGTACTGCAGAGTGACAGTTTGTCATGAAGCAGTAAGGACTGCGGCAGTATGGTGTTGAGTACAAATGTCAGTTTTTAAACTGTTATGCCTTGGCAAGCATCAACTTAAAATGTGTCATGCCATCCCGAAAACTCACTCTCTGTAGCACACTAAAATAAGGTTAATACTGCCATCATTTAGCAAATTTGCAGCCTGTTGCAAGGAAGAAACTGAAATGATTGCACTCTAATGATGGCATTATCAATTCTGAATTAATTCTATATACTAGTAAACAGCAAGTATAAGTAGAGTTGTAGTCCAATCCTTAAACCACTACACTACACTGGCTCTTGGCATAACATGTATCTATGCTTTTTCAACATGCAAGGGTAGCTGGTGAGGCAGGCTACTATACTTTCCTTTTTTCTTTCTCTTTTGCTCTTTACATGCTCAGTAGGCAGCTGTTTACTTCACCTGTTGTTTTTAAGCACACATAGCAACAGTAGTATCACCTGGAGTAGAGTCCCATTCTTCCATAGGTCAAGATTGATTTTATTGTATACTGCAGACATGCTGCTGCAACCCAACTCTCAAAGTCTGTCTTTCTCCAGCCTTCCTCCAAAATCCTCCCAATGCCAATGCGGCAAAAACACTTCCTGCTAGTGGTGTTTCCATTTCAGCGAAGATGAAGGATGTTTGTATTCAGGTGTGAATTTGTGGGGAGTTTATGGGGGCCCTTCCCAGGCATATCCATGCTTGCCCTCAGCGTGACTCCTGACCATGTCATGGATTGCATCTTATTTCCTGGTAGCTTTTGTATGGCCCCTCCAGCCAGATCAGCCAATTTGATATCAAGGCACGGTTTCCAATCACAGTTAACCAAAAGTTGTGAGCCAAAATGAACCAAGTAGTGGATTATGTTTTTTGCAGTGGGAACCACAGGGAAGTACTGTTACACATGGCTGACAATTATTCCAACTTTAACATCATTTGCAACCAACTATCCTTTAAAGGCTTACAACTTAATATAACTTATGTATTTCATTCTTTCCAACATGCATCAAATGCTGAGACAATTACATATCCATCTGCCACCATTCCTATATAATTATACATCTATTACACCAGGTGTTTACATCTAATCAGCATTTAATTTCATCTTAACATTTCACTCTTAAAATGTCATAGGAATATAAGCTACCATGCTCAGTCTATAATAATAAAAGATGTGTAACTGTCAGAGCTGTAGCTCTATGGCCATAAAACCCAAACAACTGAAACTTGCCTTATTTTCTAAGAGGACTTTGGGGTATGCAGTTTTTTTAATGGTTTTAAAAATTTATTTAAATTAATAAAAATTTAAATAATTGTTTAAGGTCTGCAGTTCCACCTTCACTCACTCAAGTGGCAGCCTTCCCTGCCAGTGCACAGCTTTGCAGTCATATACTTATAATCTACAAGGGAGTGGATCAAGGGACAAGTTTATACAGGTTGATTATCCCTTATCCAAAATGCTTGGGACCAGAAATGTTTCACATTTCAGATTTTAGAATACCTGCGTATATATAATGAAATATCTTGGAGATGGGAACAAAGTCTAAACATGAAATTCATGTATGTTGCACGCACACCTTATACATATAGCCTGAAAATAATTTTATACACAATATTTTGTGCATGAAACAGTTTGTGTACAATAAACCATCAGAAAGCAAAGTTGTCCCTAACTCAGCCACCCATGTGGATCATTTGGGAGTATTTCACAATTCCAGATAAATGATACTCCACCTGTAATGCTACTCTTTCACTGTTGCAATGGGGAAGTCCTCCTTTATGGGCATGGAATGGGTAGACCCCTCCCTCAGAAGCTGTACGGTTGCACCATGGCAGAAATCACACCTGGGGTGCCCAGGGGCAGCAGGGGTACCCAACTCTGACAACAGTGTAACTGTGCCTCAAAGCTTTATTTCATCCTCTGCTAAGCTTGATACTTTTGCTAATGGTCTACACCAATGCATCTCAAGCTATCTAATGTGAGGGACTGGCAACCATTCTCCCAACCACCCCCCAACTAATATGCAAGGGATTGGTATTTTACTTGTGCCCATTAAGTGCTATTTCTACCACTACAAAGCTAGATATTTTGTTGTGAAAGTTGTGAGAGAACTGGCTCCTGCTTAGGACATAATCCAACCAGCCATGCTTTCCACTTAGAGCCCCCGATAAGTCAGCATTTCATGGCCACAGACTACATTCGTTCCTCATTGGACTCTTTTTGATTCTGCTTTCAGGATTCCCCCCCACACACACTCTTTTTTTTTTTTTTTTGTACTTCAGTACATCTAGATTTTCCCCTCCCTCAAAATGAGAAAAAATTCCCCTTGCTCCTTCATTTGCTATTTTTGCTACATAACAAGTGCTGTTTGGGCTCTTGGAGAACTGTGTTCTCCATTCTAACAAACAAATAGTTTTAGAAATTATTTCTACTACAGAAGCACAAACCTAGAAGGAAGAATGGAATGTGATTATGAAGATCTAATGAGAAAATGTAAGTTCACCAGCAATTATGAAATGTTAATTGTAACACATCCCCTACCATTAATATTGTTAGTGAGTTGTCTCTCTCTGGCTTTTCTTCGCAAATGAAGATTCAGGAAGGACTCATCCCACGCTTTCTGCAAGCGCGCTGATGACTAAAAAGGCCAATCCGAGATAAACAAGTCCGGTTGCAGAAAGCACAGCAGAAGGTCTCCTTGGGTGATGTTTCCGGGTTGTGATTCTTTCTGCGTTGTCGTTTCTCTTCAAGACTTGTTCAGCGTGAGTTCTCAAATAAGGCTGCAGCATTGTGGATAGTGCGTCTCCATGCCTCCCGATGTGAGGCCAGGGCGGACCATTGTTAGTGATCAATTTGGCCGAGTCTGAGATGTTGTTTCAGGGAGTCCTTGTATCGCTTTTTTGGAGCACCCCTCTTACGCTGACCCATGGCGAGTTCACCATAGAGTACTATTTTGGGGAGGCGATGGTCCTCCATCCTAGAAACGTGCCCTGCCCAGCACAGCTGTGTTCTCAATATCATGGCCTCAATGCTGGTGATCCCTGCTTGCTCAAGGACAGCAACATTTGTCACATAGTCAGTCCAGTGTATATTTAGGATTGTGCGTAAACAGCGCTGATGAAAGCGTTTGAGGAATCGTAAGTGGTAGCGATAGGTGACCCATGCTTCAGACTGATAAAGGAGAATAGACAGTACAATGACTCTATACACACTGATTTTTGTGCTTCACCTCAGGTGTTTATTACTCCAGATTCTTTTGTAAAGTCTTCCAAATGCGCTATATGCCTTTGTTAATCTGTGATCGATCTCTCTGTCAATCTTGGCATCTGAGGAGATGATGCTTCCCAGGTAGGTGAACTGCTGAACGGACTTAAGCACAGAGTTGCCAATGGCAATGTGGGGATGATGGTGTTCGTCCTGTGGTGCAGGCTGGTAAAGAACTTCCGTTTTCTTCTTGACTTCCAGCCCAAACAGCTCTGCAGTGAGTTGTACTGCCCAATCAAATGGTATTCAACCTGTTCTAGAGGGGATTGTGGTCTCCTCAACAGCCTATGTGCACAATCCTGGGGGTGTTCCTAGATCTACCACTGTTCCTTGTGGCACAGGTAGCCTTAGTGGCAAAGTTGATGAAACACCTTTTCCCCCCTTTTTAAAATTTTCCTTTATTTAGTTGTATTAGTAACATACATCTATACAGTAAACATACTTAAAACATGTTACTTATTCTAACAAAGCATTTTCTCCCCCCATCCGCCCCTCCCACTGTCAAACCCCTCCAATAGCTATAAAGATGTTTTAAAATCTGCTATGCGTGATGTGGAATATGTTTCTTATAGTTTCTCTTACCTCTTTGTACCCTTTTTCACCCTCAACTTTCTTGATCCAAAATCCTACCTATCCCAACAAGTCATTTCTTTTATTTGTCCAATAAATTTTCCTCTTCTCTACCTAGGACCCTATCTAGACAGAGACAGGCTGACAATAGTTATCCCTTCTCTAGTAACCTCCCAGTTAGATTATTGCCATGTGTTGTATGCAGAGCTACCTTTGAAAGTGGTTCAAAAACTCCAGCTAGCCCAAAATACAGCTGCTAGGCTATTAACTGTGACCGGACAATACAACCATGTGACACAAGCATTGGCAACTGCAGTGGCTTCCTGTTTGTTACCAGGCACATTTCAAAATGCTGGTGTTGACCTTTAAATCTCAAAACCGGGGTGAACTATGATTTAGGATTCGCATGCAACACCACATCTCTATGGATAAATTCATACAGACATAGAGAGATGGGTTCTCTTTCACCTCCTTTAATCCATATCAGGACTACAGATTCCCATTGTTCTTAGGGCTTGTCTACACCAGCAAAAAACCCCAAATCCCCCCTGAATCTGGCCTGATAATGCCACATGATGTGCAGCCTTTTCCTTGAATCTGGTGTGATAGTGACACACAATGTATGGCCCAATTCACACCAGTCTCAGGGAATACTCCCTTAAGCTGAGTTTTAGAAAACTCACAGTTTTCTCCGAGTTTTCTGGAAACACTAGAGAAAACTGCCATGTGAACAATCCATCCACACTGGATTGGGGGGGGGGAATGAAGTGGAGAAGCACCACCTGAGGTGTCGCAATTACATGTGAACTTTGGGAAATGCCTCCTGCTATACTAGTCCCAAATATGATGAAGATCTGTTTTTTGAAGACAAGCAAAAACAGCCTTCTCAGTAGTTACGCTAGGGTTGACTGGGAATTGTTTGCCATGTAAAGGCTTGGCTCCCTATTTTGCCCTTTTCATTGCAAATGACAGTTTAGGTATGGTAGTGGAGAGAAGAAAATTATTTTCTTGGAGACTTCTCCATGTGCTTCTTCATTGTCTGTTGTATCATGTTCTTACTATGTATGGAAGTGAATGTATTTCTAATCAGTTTTAACACTATAATCTACTCCAGTATGTGAGAGCCAGCATGGTATTATAGTTTGGGTGTTAGACTAAGACTCTGGAGAACAGGGTTCGAGTCCCTGCTCAGTCACAGAAACCCACTGGGTGGCCTTGTGCAAAACATACTATCTCAGCCTTGAAAGAAGGCTTTGGCAAGCCCCCTTTGAACAGATCTTGCCAAGAAAATCCCATGATAGGTTCACATTTGGGTCATCATAAGTCAGAAACCTGAAAGCATACAACAGCAACAAAAATTCACCCCACGTTGTGAGCAGCTGAAACTGACAAAAGGACAGGATAGAAACACACACACACACATGCACGAACACACACTAAATGTACAGCACCAGCCATCTTGAACAACTTTTGAGAGATCTTCAGTTACTCAAACAGATTTTGTAAAGTTATCCTGGAGCTTCCTGCTGCTTAAAGAACTATGGAGCATCAAATGATATAATAATGAATGGGGCAAAGGTCACACAGAATTCCAAAGCAAGGCAGCAACTGACTGGTATGGTGTACAAAAATATTATTTTTATTGGAAGGCAACAGTCTATAAGCACATATGCTTAAAACCCATTGAAATCAATGGGACTAGAAGAGCACACATCTCTAGGCTCAGTTGGGGTCCAGATGTTCAGGAAAAAGAAGTTAATAAATCTATAGAGTGACTGAAGTGTTGACCTGGAAAGTTCATCCGTATGTTGTGTATGCAAAGATCTGCTTCTGAACTTTTAGTACTCTGTTTCTACTGGAACTGAATTAGATTGCCAACTAACTGTGGCTTTGCACTCTATTTCACAATTATAGAGTTAAGGGTGAGTGTGTAACTTGGTTCAACTGTGAAGCTATTTTCTATGCTGATGAACCCTTTAGATCTGTTGTTTAATTTCAGACCTTGTCCATTTTTTCTCTCTGAAAGAATGTCCAAGTAGAAATTATATAGCAGCTTTATTAAACTGGGACTATTTAACTCACATTTTTCCTTTTCCTCAGGACAAGCAACAACCTTCATAATATTGGACAGGTATCGTTAAAATTTTATTTTCAGGTACTGTTTTAGCATTTCATATAAATTATCTATTTGAATCAAGAATTGAACAATTACATATATTTAAAGAGCCAGTGTGCTGTAGTGGTTTGAGTGCTGAACTATGACTCTGGAGACCAAGGATCAAATCCCCACATGGTTATGGAAACCCATTGGGTGACCCTTGGCAAAGCCACACTCTGTCAGCCTCAAAGGAAAGCAAATGCAATCCCCTCTCCGAACAAATCTTGCCAGGAAAACCCCATGATCGGGTTTCCTTAGGGTCATCATAAGTCAGAAGCGACCTGAAGGCACACAACAACAGCAGCAACAACATAACTTTCAGGAGAAGAGGTGAACCTTGAAAGTACACCAAAATTTGTTCTTATAATATTAAGCTATATTAAACTCCTAAATTAACTATTTCAAAATTGGGAATATACTAAAACACATTCTGTTAAAACATTTTTCACTTCTGTTAAAAATGGATCCTTTTAGAACAACCGTAATTCAAATAAATCCCTTTTTATTTTCATTCTGGGTTTATAAAAATGGACCCTTTGAGGACTTTTGATTAGGTAATGCATGAACTCCATCTTCACTCTCACCTCCAAATTTTGTGTGTCTTAGTGTTATGTAATTTTAATCTTTACTAAGCCGCAAAAAAAAAAAGAAAAAAAAGATTGAAATTGGTTCTCCAGCAAAAAAAATTTTTGTGTATTTTGCTGCTGAAGTTCTGATATCCCAAACTAAGTTATCAGAACTGAGTGCTGCGTTCACAGCTCGTTATGACTAAATGCTTTGTGTAAAACTGGGCCACCATTGTTAGCCAACAGAATTAAGTCTTCTCTGTCATTAATAATGAATGAGTATCAAAAAGGTGTTCATTTAAGAAGATTTATCAGTGAGAATATTAGGATGATTTATGACTTTCTGTTCTGTACAGAAGAGCTTCATTTTCCTGGCTTGCTCCTGTGACTTTGAAGAAGCCTGTGCTTTGACGGCACTGTGCCCCTTCAAGGGCTAAGGTTCTCTACCCAACAGAGAGAGATAATACAAAAATGCAGATGTTGCACAGAAGTTACTAACCCAAGGTTCAGATGGTAGATAAGGCTTAGTTCCAGCACTGCATTTTATGTCCTAAATTAGGCATCTCAAACCTACACGCTGGCATTGGGCTTGATAACTTACACATAAAATCTCCACCTTTTACTCTTTCTACTGTAATTCAGTCTAAATGCAGCCAATATTTCCAGTACTAAAATATACTTTCCATATGATTAAATACTGTCAGTATTTAATTTTGCATTTATAGGCCTTTATATTACAGTAAATACTTCAGAATGATATGCTATTATAATTGACTAGGACTTAAAAGGGGAGGGAAAGTTCAATTTCAATTTAATGGTTTTAGGTCTTAGGTCTTCTCTATAGTAAAGTAGAGATAGCAACACCACAAAACTGCAAAGGAACTACGTAATGGTTAAAAACACTTTGTATTCATGTCTCCTTCCTTCTCCTGTCCTTAACATGTCCTAGAGTTCAAGTATGTGTGATGCGATTTGGCTGGGGGGGACTCCTCTTCCATTTTGCATGGGTCCCATGGTTGCCCATTTATTTGGAAATCAGCACAGCCTCTCCCCCTAAAAGTAGCAATTCCATAGAATTGCTTGGATTCAAAGCTTCAGAAATTACTTTTTTAAAGTAATTCATTCCTGTTATTCATTGTATTATTTAAAAAGGAAAGTATTGTTGCTACTAGTTACATTGTTTTCTAAAAAGGTAATTCATTGCTCATTTTTGGTAGTTTTCATTATTCTATTGGAGGGGCCCCTTACAATTGATAAGCGGTTGAAAACATTCTGCCTAAAATTCCCCCCCCCCCAAAAAAAATGCTGTAAAAGTAACTGGACATTGTTTCTTCCTAACACCAATGAAATACTGTACAGTTGTCCCTCACTATCTATGGATTTGGTATTCATGGATTTAAGTATTCACAGCTTGAAAATATTCTTTAAAAAATAATAATCCAAAAAGCAAACCTTGATTTTGCCATCTTCTATAAGGGACACCATTTTGCTATGCCATTGCATATAATGGGACTTGAATATTCACAGATTTTGGTATCCACGGGGGGTCCTGGAACCAAACCCCAACAAATATAAAGGGACAATTGTAACTTTATTACAACTCATTTCTCTGTGTATCTTAACAAACAACAAATCATAATAACAAATAACAAATTTATCAAAGAGAAACAAAAAATACAGTAGGACCCCCATATCAACTGATTCACCATCCACTGATTCAGTCATAGAATCATAGAATTGCAGAGTTGGAAGAGACCACGAGGGCCATCCAGTCCAACCCCCTGCCATGCAGGAAATCACGATCAAAGCATTCCCGACAGATGGCCATCCAGCCTCTGTTTAAAGACCTCCAAGGAAGGAGACCCCACCACGCTCTGAGGGAGTGTGTTCCACTGCCGAACAGCTCTTACTGTCAAAAAGTTCCTCCTCATGTTGAGGTGGAATCTCTGTTCCTGGAGCTTGCACCCATTGCTCCGTGTTCCAGTCTCTGGAGCAGCAGAAAACAAGCCTGCTCCATCCTCAATGTGACACCCCTTCAAGTCATCTGTGGTTGGTGATGGTGGGGGTGAAAGGGGAAAAGGAGGAGGGATCACGCCACCCTTCTCCCTTCCCCCATGAGGGCTCCGGTGGTGGTGATGGCGAAGGGGGGAGTGGAGGAGATTTAGAACTTACCTCCCATATGAAGGCTCCAGTGGCGGCAGTAGCGATGGCGGTGGCAAAGGGGAAAGAGGGATCACGCCATCCTTCTCCCTTCCCCTGTGAGAGCTCCAGTGGTGGTGGGGGCGATGGTGGGGGAGAAGGGGGAAGACATCTCACCTCCCTTCACCCTTGATGGTGCTGGTGGCAGTGGTGGCAATGGCAGGGATGAACGGGGAAGGGAGAGGAGGAGGAGGAGAGAACTCGCTTCCTTTCTCCCATCCCATGTTCACTGTTATCCTCAGATTTCAGTATCCACAGGGCCCCCAGGAACCAATCCCCCGCAGATATGGGGGGGTCCTACTGTGCCCCCTTATAATTCATTTCCTACAAACTCTGGAGTTTATTTAAATTGCAGTCTTAACAGGTGGAACTTTTCAACCTATGGGGGAATAAGGAGGGGGGGAAATCAATACAACTTTTAATACAAATATCAAAGAGAATGTTCACAAAACATTTTACAGGAAGATGAGATAGTAAACAATATAAATACATGAAATCAAGGGGAACCATGCCAAATGGCAACAGCACTTCCCAAGTAAACTTTCCTGGTAGCTAAGAGGCTATTTTGTCCAAAACATTTCCACTGTTTCAATAATAAAAAATGGGCAAATACTCAAACTGGTTGCCATTAATTCCTGTATGGAAACATCTGATGTAGAAGGCTGCTTCCCAGTCGCTATCGCTCAATAGAAGTAAATTATACTACCACTTGGAGTTCCTATGAAATAAAGTCCAGTGGGCAAAGTATTTCACTTAACTCATTTCGTTTATTGTATGTATGTATGTATTTCATCTGTATGTTGCCTTTCTCTCAGAATTAGACCCAAGGTGGCTCCCAAAAACAATCCTAAAAACAATATAACCAGGTAAAACAGTATAAAAATGTTTTAAAAACAGACACAAATTTTAAAAGATAGATAAAACATCCCCATAAAAAGCTCCCCTGCATAGATGTTAAAAGTCTGCTTGAATAAAAACGTCTTTGCCTGCTGGCAAAAGGAAAGCAGGGAGGGGGCCAGGATAGCCTCCCATGAGAAGGAGTTCCAAGGGGTTAAGGCTCTCTTTCATGTCCTCACCAGGTTGTGCCTATGGTGATGGTTGGGGCCAACAGAATGTCTTCCCCTGGTGATCTTAAAGTTTTGGCAGGTTCAGATACGGTATTTCAAACAGTCTGGACCCAAGCTGTAAAGGGTTTTATAGGGCATGATCAGCACTTTGAATTGTGCCTGAAAATGAACCAGGGGATGGTTTCAAATCATGGTCCAGTGTTACTTACTCTCTTCTCCCTCTTGAACTCAGAGTCTAAGGCCAGAACAGTGGGCCATGGGGAGAACTGGGAAGATCTGAGCCAGGAGTAAGTTGGAGGGGATGTATGGGTGTCTCTGGTGAACAATATTTTGGGTCACACCAATAAAGGCCCAATGAGGAACTCAGCTGGCAACTTCGACTCCATGCGTCCATCTCCTTAGACCAAAGCAATGATAACTGATTGCACATCAGACTCTTAGAGGATGAGCTAGACAAGCAGGGATCTAGTTAGTCTTGTCAACCCCTACAGTCTTAATAGCTTGGGTTTACCATGCATCTGAAGCTACTGCTTTCCTGTAACTCATTCAACAGGAAGTGTATGATCTGCTCCACCCACTGAAATCAAGGAGGCAGTCTACACATGCATGCATATTGAAGTGTTTGGGTTAAATCCAACTTTTACTCCAAACTAGAACAGATCCACTGAATCAATGGGATTTGTCCATATTGAGACTAATTACTGGATTTACTCTTGCATCTTTAACAGCTGCTTTCAGCAATCCAGCCTCTAGTATCCCAGAACAAATAGTATATATGTTGCCCAGAAGCTGCAAAAGCTGAATTTCTGGACAAAATTCGTATTGCTTAAGGGCAGCATCACTTTGAAAGCAGTGATCCGCAATGCCTCCATCGAATTGTGACAAAAAGAGAGAAAGTTTCATTCACACCCAGAGTGTGAGCACTCACAAAACACACAAAAGAAAAAACATATACAACAGAGACAAAATCTCTCAGCACACTTACTTATTTGCATCATAGAACAAAGATATGCATGATAATTCTCAGTGGCTGCTAAAGTTTCTCTGACTGCAAATATTAGCTACAATACTTCCCGAAAAGAATGTGAAAATGTTATTTTAAAAAAAGTCAGAAGGGGAAAAACACATTGTAAATCAATATATATGCCCTGGGAGATTCTTCCTCATTGTAATTATGACCAAAATACTGAACTGAAATGCTTAAAATATTCTTGACATGTTTTAGTATTTCCACACCTTAATCAAGTCTGATTTTGAATTCTATTTCAATGTAATTTTTTTTTATTTCCTTGAAGCCTTGCAACAGAAAATTTCAATAAGAGAATGGTTTCTCATATGTATTCAAACTTTCTTGGCAATTTTACTTCTATGCACATAATAACTTATTCCAAGTAGGTCAAGTATTTTGTATTCCATCCCATTATCAGAAAGCTCAGAATGTCACAGATCATCCTTTTCCTTTTCCTTTAAGAGCAACAAGTAAATAAATACACAGTTGAGAAGCTGCTCTCTCATTACAATCTTATGCTACATTTCTTGTATTAACCAGCTGTAATGTAGGCAGTCCAGGTAGTCTGCTAGAATGGCTGCAGCTAGATGACAGGTGAAGAACAGCTGAAGACAGCAGGTCTCTCACTAGAAGAGGCTGTGATTGCCCTGCTTCCCTTCCCTCCCTGATTTGTGGCCTATGGAAACGGCTGCTGTTCGGAAGAACCAAAAGCTGCTGGTTTCTCACTAGATTGGAATAGCATAGTGTGTGTGTGTGTGTGTGTGTGCGCACATACTGATTCAATGTTACAATTGTATGTCTTAATCCACTACAGTGGGCCCTTATTATCCGCTGGGGTTTGGTTCCCCCTTAGTTACCAAAATCTGTAGATGCTTAAGCCCCATTATATACAATGACATAGTAAAATGGTGTCCCTTATATAAAATGGCAAAATCAAGGTTTGCTTGTTGGATTTTTTTTTTCTGGAATATTTTCAAGCCATGGATGGTTGAATCCATGGATACAGAATCCATGGATACAAAGGGCCGGCTATATAATCTGCCCAGCCAAAACTTTGGGGGATTGGGGTATACAAATATTATAAATGAATGAATGAAACAATTGTACTAATTATTTAATGTTAATGCTTATAGTATAATTAGGTTTTTAAAACTTTCAGAATTGAATAAGCTTCAAACAACAAAAGTCTCATGTGCCATTGCACACCAGAGAAATTTCAAAGGGAGAATCCAGTGGGAAACTGTTCAATTCAAACTTATCAAGAGATCTGTTCAATTCTATCATTTTCAGCTAATGCCCCCAGTTCAAGTTAACTTAACAAACTAAGAAGATAATATTATTAGAGCTAATCTTAGCTAATATTAATAATAATCAGAGCTAATATTAACTGTTCTTGTGAATGGTCAGTGAACTAAATTGTGATATCTACAATTTTTGCATTTCTTTGCCATTTGATCCCAATGTGTGTGCTTTTCTTGCACCAATGTATATGTGTATCCACCAACTGAAGACAGGACTTCCCATATTTGATTATTTGGACTTGGTCCACAAAACTGTATGCTATTAAGAATATGTCTATCTTTAAGATTCTACATTATTTTTCAATGGCTTTGCTACAACAGACTAAAATGACTGTTCTTAAGAAACGGAAAACAGAGTTGCTACCGGTAGATCCTTTCTCAGCTTCCCTCCACCCAGACACACTAATGAAGAAAGTTGATCAACACTGTACTCTAACAGTGAATGTAATACTTGACTACATTTATTTCCCATTCACACACATACAAAGAACGTGGTGGGCAAAGAAACTGTTCTCTCCCTTCATGGAGAGGGAGTATGACTCTCAACTGAAAATTGGAACTGGCATGCAAGAGTAAGGGATGTAAAGCTTTAGTTTTAGTCTTTCTTTTTTAAAAAAAATCAAGCACTAAAATCAATGAGTGTTGAGGGAAACAGTCATACCAAATGCTCTGTTCATGCCAAAAGCTTGTGCAAGTATGCGAAAGTTGGGGGATGCAGTGTTTTTTGTAGAAATCAGCTCTCAAAGAATCAAACATTTCATTTTTAAAGTACTGTAATAATTTGTTTACTATAACTGAAAATGCACGGGGATGGTATGTTAGAAGTTACTGCATAAAACTTCCAAGTGACAGAAGAAAGAGATCATATTTAGTGATTGTACATGTCCTTATCTCTCCCCATGAAATAACTAAAGCAAATTATGAAAATAATTAAAAAATGCAGAATTTGATAAAGAAAAGTAGTACAAATGAATTATGATGCACAGAATTCAGTTTATCTTTTGTTCCTTGGTGCAGAATTTACTTAGGGAGTAAGGAGGTACATAGACAGCCTTGGTCAGACATAAAATGTAAAGACCCCGTTTTTATCACTAGTTTTAAAATAATAGTAACAGCAGCAGCAGCAAGTAGTAGTAGTAGCAGTAGCATACTTTATTCTGTTTTTAGACTAAGCAATGAAATACTTCATGTTACAAAGCTAGCCTCAAGTGTTTCTATAAAGATTTCTGCAACTAAATAAGTGAGATCTTCACCAAACATTTATAGTTGAAAAAAAATGGTACTCCCACTACTTAAATTCAAAGATCTTTTTGAAAAAGAAAAAGTTATTATCACAGTATGAAAAAAGTCTTTGATAATTAGCCATTTTTTAAAAAAAAACTAGAAATATAACCTGCTAATGAGCACAATAACTTTTAAAACATCTGATTAAAACAGAAGAAACAGATTATGCTAATGTTTTTTTCCAAGACTTTACCTAGCTACCCCTTCTATAGATCTTCTAGAATCAACTGTTAATTATATCACAATGAAAGCACAAAGTCTAGCCTAATTGCGTTTGTGAGTCATCTACCTGGAAGGGAAACTTTTTGTGAGGGCAAAGTGAAGATCCCAAAGATGAACTAAATGAAATATATTTTAGTTTCACCTTCATCTCTTTTTAAGATCTTTCAGAAGTCAAAAGAAAAGTAATACTACAATGTCCCTCCCTTCACTGACTGAATACATCTTAAGGTTCCTCCCCATTCTAACATCAATATATTATTTGAATGAGATGCACTAATTAGTTAATTGGGCCCAGTTCATGTTACCAAATGCATACTAAGAGCTCAAAGTCATAAATGTTCATGGTAATTCCAAAAGTATAAAGGCATACCTCATTTTACAAAGCCTCTGCCAGGGAACCTCCTTTTTACATCTTTTTACAACCAACCCACTAATGCCCCCTTTCCTCTTCATCTTCTCCCCAGCTGGAAGTTTCTTAGCAGCATCAGCATAGGGAAGATGGCAAAGGAGGGCTGGATAAACAAAGACTTTCAGAGTGCAGCAGCGTATCTGCAGTTTTTTAAAAAATGCAATAAACTAAGCCTGAACTGGAAAAGGAACCAATCTGTGACTGCCTAGAATAGGCAAGCTGTCTCCAGAATCCCTCACTGGGCATATAAGAACAGCAAAACAGATATGGGGAGAACAGATAAGCCTTCCTCACCAGCTCCTCTCAACTTTTTTTTAAAAAGCATGTATCTATCTATACATTTGGCCACCAAAATGGAAATCATAAGAGGAGGCTGCTAAAAGAAAACCTCTGGGTGTACTTTGGCAGAAGCCTTCCTGTAGTCTCTTCTAAGTGCAAAATGTTTTATAAAAGGCTTATTTGCTTCATTTCACATGTGACATTGTTAGTTTTGATTAAAATGTTTGCTGAAAATTTTGAACTGCTCTTCCCTTTTGTGTTTTAGGGACCTATTCCAATTGCTTCAATGTTATTTCTGTCTCTGGTACCAAATTTTCTGCTAAATAAGTAATGCTCAGGTATAACTTTATTTTCATCTTCCTCAGAAGGAAAAAAAAACCTAAAAATCTTAGTTGGCAATATAGTATAAATGGGGAAATGCCAAGTCGTTTATAAATTCGGCAGATGTACACATCTAGAAAACAACCATCACTGTGTCCAACTGGGCTTTTTCAGTGAAAGTAGACCATCTAGTAACAAGAGTTGGGGTCAAGTTTAATTTTGAACATGATCATGTTTAGGTTTACCGTTACCACCCCACCCCGCAATTAGAAGCCATTTAACTTATAAACTTAAGAAAATAAAGGGGGTACCTCAGAATCACTACTATGGTAAAACATAAGGTGGTCCTGATTACCCCAATGTCTGACTATATCCACACTTAAAAAGCAGGCTGCTACCCAAGGTCTTCCAAAGAAAAAGGGGTGCTACCATGAACAAAAAACCCTGCTACTTATATCACATCTCTAAGCAAACTCGTCTGCTACCAACACTATTCTGTTCTCACTATTGCCTTTGTTACTATTGTCTATGTAATTTTATTTATTTGGCTTTGAACATCTGAGAACCCAAGTTCTCCCCTACTCTGAAGTTTTCTTCAAAGCTCACTTTCCTGGTCTTACCTCTCTTTGCTAACTGTTGCCAATTTATTCTCCCTAGTCACCAATTCCTAATTCCTTAAGCATCCCAACCTATCCCATCCAAAGTTGGACTTTAAGCCTTTGGGCCATGTCACTTATGTGTTTTGTATGGCATCTATCATGCTGCTAGCAGTACATGCTAAAAGTGGTAGCATTTCAACCTAGCCATATACAAAGAGTGGAACTTGAAAAACATCTATGACATTAAACATTTAACTTGATTATCCACCTGTGTGTTTGAGGCTGACAAATGACCTAGACTTTCTTCTTCTGATTCCACGAAGAATCAAGGAAGACTTTCAGTAGCACAGTGTGCCCAGCAGACAATGCCCAACATACTGAAATCCCACCATGGATTTTAAGGGATATCAAGAAGAGAAGAAACTAATTAAAGTTGAAATATCCTGAATATAATCTCTATCTGTTGACTCAGCTCAAGAGATTAAATCCCTATATACTTGGTTATATGAGAGAAAGAGAGAGAGAGAGATTAGTGATCCCTTCCCAGCTGTTAAGGAGCAATACCTGAATATAGATTTCTTGTGGGAGTCCATAAGAGATGACAAAACATGTGATTGGAATGATGTCAGTTCCCCAAAGGCACCAACTCATACTTATACAGAAAGAAAGACATCTCCATACCTTTACATATACACAAGAGGAAATATAACAGAGTGATGCCTTTATTAGTGCCCAAGAAGAATAATGGACTACAATAGCTCATCCTAGAAATAGGCAGAGTTGGAAGTAATGTGGGTTAATGATGAACAACATTCCTTCATTGTTAAATGACTACGCTTCTTCCATGAATAAGATACATCTAGACTTGTTTTTACCACACTGCCAAAGTCACAAGAGGTACCATATGTACTTGTGGATAAGTCTAAAAAATGACACACAAAAACATCAACCCCCAAAACCTGGGTGGACTTTTCCATGGGTCAATGCTGGAAACAGATGATGGCAATGCTGTCTGGATGGTTCTGTGCTCCCTGCCATTTTTGGCACTTGAGGGGGAGCAGTGGTGGCCATTTTGAATAGAGGCTTACCGTATAAGCCTCGTATGCCTTTGCAGTCTCTCTGCCAGCCTCGGGAGGTGAGGATTATACAGTAAGCACTTATTAAAAATGGCTACCACAAATGCAAGATGAGGCCTATATAGTAAGCCCTTGTTTAAAAAGGCCACCACAGCTCCACTTCACCTCAAGTGCCAAAAATGGTGGGTGTGCCGCATTTTTCGGGCTCCCCCACATTGCTACTGAATGACACCTGGGCCAAAAAAGAAGGTGGGGAAGGAGGGAGGTCTGTGTTTCTTTCTCTGGTTTGGACAAGGGAGGGGTAACAGGAAGGGAGCACTGCTTCCACACCCTGCCACACCAAGAGGGGCCTCTGCCTCTTGTCACTGCCTCTAGGTCCCTAATAGAGGCAGGTTGCTTTCCTTGCTCTTTTCAGCCTCTACCTTTTTGTTCAGGGTGCATTCTCATTCTTTTTCCTCATTTATATTCCTTTCCCTATCTGTATTTGTATAGTTGTAGGCATTTTAAGATCATCAATGCAATTAACATAGCAATGCAACTACAATTGTCACCCCTCAAATAAACAGATCCTTTCTTTAACTCTTCCTGAGTAAGTTCTCATTATGCATTTTTAAAAGAAGAGGAAACGATTTGATTGTTAGGGGCCCGTAAGTTTTACCTCAACTTATCCATGAATCATAGCAAATGCTATAATTTTGGCCTCAAAACTTATCCTCAACTTATAGACCAGTCATTTTGGCAGCAGCAGTCATAGTCATGTACTTACATCCACTTTTGGTAAAATGTGGAGAAGCCATGCCTTTCAGGTTATTGCATAAACTGGCAAGACAACATGTTTCTTGGATTTGGGTTCTTTTATAGTAGGAAAATCAATTTATAAAGACTGGGACATAAATCAGTATTCTATCTATAATCACTCAGTGTGCCACCCTAGGCTACATTTAGACAGTGTATGAAAAAAGAAAGAGTTCCATCCCATTGCTGCTGATTTTGAAAACAGAACAACAAGAAAAGACAGAGAACTGTGCCACTGTGAAAACTACTTCATCTCTGGTCAGCTCAAGGAACCTGCTCAGCTCCTCAACACAGAGAATACACAACATAGTAGTTAAATCTGCATAATTATACTTACACCTAAGTCAGAAATGCATTTCCTTGAAATTAGTCCAGTCATTTTATTCAGACTTAATTCAAAGCAAAAAAATTTAGAACAATAATGCCAAACTACATTCCCAATAATATTCATAACTACAATTTCATAAACCATTTAAAGTTTATTTTTTTACAAAACTTCTAAATAATGTTATCATAAGTGCTTGAATGGATAGACAGAAAAAGCTTCTGGTTTTTTACAAGTAACCATTACACTTCTGATTATATTTTGATCCGTTTCCAAAGACTGAAACTATTATTTCCAAATAATAGAAATATATGTCTGGTGACATTCGGCAAAATTTTGACTCAAAACTGTTTGGTCAGTGGTTTCCAAGCCTACATCATTCAAAAGCCACCTTGAGTCCACATGCCGCTGTTGCTGCTGCACCTCCTCCTTCTTTGCCTTGGGACTACAGAGGTGAAGAAAATGACACACTGGCCCTTTCTACATCTGGACACTGTAAGGTTCCACCCCCAGGAAGAACACCATGGCAAGGAGAAGACCCGACAATCCATTAGTCAAAGGAGGGGTAGCTCCTGTTTAGCCCCTCCTGCCAGAAACAACACTCAAGTACCCTGGGACAATTGGTGGATTTAACATTTGTTGGCATTTGTGTTATTATAATACTCCATTGTAGGCTACCTTAAAGATTGGAAGTTGGGATATGAATTTTCTAAATTTTGGAATTCTGGATAAGGGAGACTCAACCTGTATATTCCTGCTGTTCCACTGATAGTGCCAAATCTGGAAGAACCAAATTTGTGCACATAATCTTTCAAGAGGAGTGAAATACCATTCAACAGGCCCTCTGTAATTACACAGTGAAGGCAGAACACTAGTACAGCATACATCTGGGCTACAGTCCCATAACATTTCCCATGGAACACTTTGCATCCCAGTCCGAACAACATTTGGGATCTGTGCAACACAACAGAAGCAAATCTTCTTGTTTGCTGACCATCAAATTTAACACAGGATTAATTCTGCCCCATCTTATTAGGCCCAGTATGGTAAAGTATCAGAAAGCTACCAAATTTCAGGAGGAGATCAGCAAAATACTGTCAACCTAGCTTTAAATATATGAAATGGGTCCAAAGAATGATACCCAGAGATCTTCTCAGCTAATAGCTTTTCCATGTCCTTTTATGCTAGAGTTCCTCACACCCCAAAAGAACCACTCTGAAGGGCTGAGGTGAACTATGTGCCATGAAATGATATGGAAGGAGAAGTAGTAGAAGGTGGCAAAACAACAACTAAACATACCTCAGGGTAGTGTTGTTCTGTTTTGTTCTCACAAAGGACACTTTGGGGTCAAGCCATGATCCTGTGTAATTTGGTGAAGCAGAGCATATATTTCAGAAATACAAGGAAATGGCAAAGAGAAGGACAGTGGCCCTGTGATATCTGCTGGAGTTCAGTTCCAGGACTCTTGCAGATACCAAAATCTGAAGATGCTCAAGTTCCATTATATACAATGACACAGTAAAATGGTGTCCCTTATATAAAACGGTAAAATCAAGGTTTGCTTTATGGATTCCTTGTGTGTGTGTGAGAGAGAGAGAATATTTTCAAGCTGTGGATAGTTGAATCCGTGGATGAAGAATCTGTGGATACAGTGGGCCAACTGTAGTTATTAAGCTGTTTTCATAAAAGTTTCAAGTTAAGACTCTTGCAACATAAAAAGGAGGAAGGAAGGGGGAGAAAAGAAAAAGAAACCTTTAAGATTAATTGCTTGTATTTTCACATGAGCTTTCATGGATAGAGATCCACTTTTTTGGATGCAGTACTGATTATTAAGCAGACATCCAGCAAGGATGAGGGCAAAGATGCTAGATGTTTAGACAACAACATTAAGGAGAAGGCAATTATATAGGTAATATATCAATAGATGAATATGGTTGTTTCCCATGATAACTTAGTTTCTTTCCCTTTGGTGGTATTACTCCTGAAAGCTTCAGCAGCATCTGTTCTCTGTACCAAGATAACCTCTTTTTATCCAATACAATGTCACTTGAGCTGCAAAACTAGCAACATTAGAAGGTGCCTTGGCTGTCAAATTTGTCACTTAAACATCACAGGCAGGCACACACGCGTCAAGTCAAAATAAAATGGAACCAGTAATAATTCCCTTCTTAAAGAAAAAATATATTTGTTGGTAGACTCCAGCATGACAGCCATATTCCATGGTTCACTGCTCACTACACACCTGCCACTTGAGGGCAGAATGCATGATTAACTGAAATAAAACACGGCCATGTAAAACAAAATATATTCCCAAAGTTAAAACATTTTTTTTTACATTAAAAGCATCAGAGATAACAATATTTCAGCTATAGTGTTAATGGTAGCATTTTACAACATCAGCGCCTTTAGAAAGGTAATAAAAACAAGAAATTCAATAACAGGAGGAAAAATCCTTGACCTAAAGTAAATCAGAATTTTTTCCTTGTCTCAAACTCCTTAAAAGGGGAGAATCAAGTACAAGCATTTTTTTACCTTGAAATTTTGGCACAAATATAAATATATAAAGATTTCTGGTAAATTTTCAAGAACAGAAATACCTCTTGAAATGCAGGTACAATACTGTGCTTTTACTTAAGTCAACAATTTGGAACCAAGTTGCAAGTTCCAAAATGGGACTAAGAAGACATTCCTTTAAAGGTAGAATCTTATACTAAGGATCTGTCAGCTAAGGGGTTGCAGAATGTGGAAGGATAACAGATATGTTATTCCCATGCCATTTGGAAGACTTTACAAAAGAGTCTGGAGTAACAAACACCTGAGGCGAAGCACAAAAATCAGTGTGTATAGAGCCATTGTACTGTCTATTCTCCTTTACGGGTCTGAAATATGGGTCACCTATCGCCAACACTTACGACTCCTCGAAGGCTTTCATCAGCACTGTATACGCACAATCCTAAATATACACTGGACTGACTATGTGACAAATGTTGCTGTCCTTGAGCAAGCAGGGATCACCAGCATTGAGGCCATGATATTGCAAACACAGCTGTGCTGGGCAGGGCACATTTCTAGAATGGAGGACCATCGCCTCCCCAAAATAGTACTCTATGGTGAACTCGCCACGGGTCAGCGTAAGAGGGGTGCTCCAAAAAAGTGATACAAGGACTCCCTGAAACAACATCTCAGGCTCGGCCAAATTGATCACTAACAATGGTCCGCCCTGGCCTCACATCGGGAGGCATGGAGATGCACTATCCACAATGCTGCAGCCTTATTTGAGAGCTCAAGCCAAACAAGTCTTGAAGAGAAACAACAACGCAGAAGGAATCATAACCTGGAAACATCACCCAAGGAAACCTTCTGCTGTGCTTTCTGCAACTGGACTTGTTTATCTCAGATTTGCCTTTTCAGTCATCAGCGTGCTTGCAGAAAGCATGGGATGAGTCCTTCCTGAATCTTCATTTGCAAAGAAAAGCAAGAGATACTGGCAAAACATCCTGCCAGTCGAACAAGTAAACTAAGGCTGTTATGGACAGGATATTGGTAACCCAGCAAAGAAGTAATTCCAGTAATAGCCTATACCCCTTCAACCATCAGCCATAGCCAGCCTGAAAGCACTTTACATGAAATCCAAACCTTCTACATGAAATCTTCTTCCATAGACTGGAGTATATATGTAAGAGAATAGCAACCCCACTATTGCTCAACACTTAAGCCCACACTGCCATTAGACAACACACATTGTGTGGTAAATCAGCACCCAATGAGTGCCCAAATGCAACCCCCACAGTTGGCGACCATACATAACATGACTAGGCAGGAGGTTCCCTCTCTCTGGCTTCATGTTGTGTACACCTAAGACTTCACAGCATGGGATTCTATTGATGGGGGAAAGGGGGAAAGGACATTTCACATACAAAGGTCTATATCTAATTGCTAGTTTCAGTTGGAGTAGAAATCAATTGCTGAATGGTAAGTCAATGCCTATGTTGATTCAGTGGGTCTATGCTAGTTGGGATTAGCAATGAAATTTCGGCCAAAGGGACCACCTAGTCAACAGGATGACCCCACCTGAGTGGTTGTAAATCTGCTTGTTCAAGAAGGCTACTATGCTTCATGATAAGCAGTTATAGTTGGATCCCATATCTGCAGAACCAATATCTGCAGTTTCAGTTATTTGTGGGACACAAACAGGGACACATACCATAGAGTCATCCTAGAAAATTCCTAGAGAGGCATCTTCTCTAGTCATCTTCTAGGTCATCCAAAACAACTCTATTGTATATTTTTACCAGAGGTCCATTACTTTTAATAGGATTTGTTGCTATCCGTGGTTTCTTGTATCGACAGTAAGTCTGGGAACTGAACCCCCATGGATACATGGGTTCAACTGTATATCACAGGTGAAGGTGTTTGTACCATGGAGTTAGTATAACAAGGATGGGTGTGGTTGGCATGGGTGTATGGAGCAGTCAGCTGGAGACAGGGTGAAGAAGAGGTTCAATGAGCAGGGAGATTCCTGGTTGTGCCATTGATGGAGTGGGGCTGCATGGCGTTGCTGTGTGTGCAGTTATCTGGGAACATGTGATAGGAGTCTCTCATCATGAGTTTATTAGATCCCCCTTATGATCTGGGCAGCATGTGGGCACTGTTATTGCTACAGTGGACTGTTATTGATTAGTGTTCGCAGAGGGGTGGGCTATAAATAAATTTTATTATTATTATTATTATTATTATTATTATTTGTGGACCTCTGTGAGTTTTATCTCATTTTTGCATTTTCTATCTATATGTTCCACTCCCAATCACAACCTCAAAGTTGAGCAAACACTAAAATGTTGCATCTGTTCCATCTAAATATCAGTAGCATATTACTAGTCCCAATGCCTTTTGAGTACAGTCGGCCCTTCACATTCGCAGGAATTAGGGTGGAGCATTCCCGCGAAAGTGAAAAAAACACCAATATCATAAGCTCCTCCCACAACACGAATGCTACAGATTCCTTTCCTGTCAAATTCTTATTCTTATTATTTTCCTGGCTGAAATATCTTCCTACCCCCTTCATTCAGTTCTTCTTTCTCCTAACCGTCTCCTGTCCTGCTAAAATCTCCAACCACTGGTTTGGGTTTCCAGCTTGCAACCGGGGTCCCTCAGTCTTATTCTCAAGACTTTCCTGGCTGAAAGACTATCCCACCCCCTCCTTCAGTTCCTCTTTCCCCCAACTGTAGAAGCTCCACCATGCTCTGCTTTTTCTGCCACAGTAGAAAGCCCTGAAAGCACCACTGAAAACATAGCAAGGGGGCTTGCCTTCCTCCAGCATCTCCGGGCATGGAGTAAACTCCAAGAACTTATTCCATGCCTGGGGAGCTAGAAAGAAGCCCCACCACCCTCTGCTTTTCCCGCCATGGCAGAAAGCACTGAAAGCACTGCCAAAAAAATAGCGAGGCAGATGTCTTCCTCCAGCATCTCCAGGCACAGAGTAAACTCCAAGAGCTTAGTCCATGCCTAGAGAGCCACATCACCCTCTGCTTTCCCTGCCATGGTGGAAAGCCCCTCCGAAGAGAGAGCAGGGGGAATTCCTTCCTTCAGGATCTGCCAACACAGAGTAGGCTTGGAGAGCTTAATCAAATCTGCAAATAATCAAATCCGTGAATGTCAAACCTGCGAAAGTGGAGGACTGACTGTATATAAATTCTCTGCCCTGAAGGACATGTTTTTCACCTGACCTGGAGGCCATGATAGCATCTGTGTGTGTGTATTACATTAGCGGTGAATTACATAACTATTGCACAGAGTTCAATGCAGTTCCCATCTCTACTGAGTAATCTGGTTTACTGTTTAAGCCTGCGAAAGCTTTGTTAAAAGCAGCATAACTAACATGCATGCAAGGCCAAGGTTATGCTAAGTAGCCCACCTGATGTTAAACTACATAGCCCAACCCCTAGTTGTCCACATAGAACATGAATGTCTGTAGGAGGAAGCTGTCATGTACACAACTGTACATGCAGTGTACTAGAAATTTGGGACCCTGTATTGCATGAAGGCATCCACACATGCAACTATACACAGAAAGGCTTCCCTCTGTAGACCGTGCTGGGACAGACCTATGTGGCACACATGATGTTAGGGGTGGAATAATCCTGTCTGCACTTGCATATTTGTTGTCTTACACTAGTAACACTTAAAAATCATAGCTTAGCAGAAGTTCCTTTGTTCCGCAGGTATGAACTAGCCCCTACCTGCAAAGCTTCATCTTTAGTTGTCATATACAGGAACACTGAAGCTAACAAATCTGATTAAAAATATTTTAATCAGATTTTTCTCCAGGTTTAACTGGAGCTGAAAAACTGATTTTTTAGATATGAATCAAAGTGGCAAGGTTTATAATCAAAACTGCATAATATTTCACAACATGTTCTGTTATCAAAATCCACAAAACTTCAAAGAATTGTTTGTTATGTTCTTCGAGGAGCTCAAGTCAAAACAAACTAAGAGATAATGCAACTAGGCATAACACAATAAAAGATATTACCTTTTCAATGCATTATTGCTGCCAATTACAAGAATCACTTCAACTTAATTTCAAAAGCACAATCACCCTCAACTGTAACAGTCTCTTTTTTTAAATTTCAAACTGTATTACATTAAGGCAATAACTCACCTTCCAGCTATAATATTGGTCTCCCTTATTGCAAAAATACATTTCATAAATACTTCATTGACAAGTCAAGCTAATTCAGGTTAATTTTATTGTATTTTGGTGCTATCTCACATTTGTGTGCAATTACCTCTATCATTTTATTGCCATAGCAGAAAGTAATCAGAGCAATTATTTGAAAAAAGAAGGCATATAAATTCTAAGCCACAGTTTCTGGCATTTTTGATAAAATAGCAGCTTTATCTCAGAAAGTGGCAGGGACATCAGATAAATCACGCATCAGTCAAGTGTAGCTGACCCCCAAGTGCATTGCACAATATCAGAAGTGCTTCAAAAGAAACTTTCCTGCATCATCCATCATCCTCCATAAGACTGAAATAGGTACCGTACACCTGAGGAGTCAGAACTAGAGAATAATAACAGAAAAATATCATCTAAGCAATATGAGTAACACTATTAACAACACTACCCTTTAAGCTAAACCACTGGAAGTCTTTAGCATCTGCTTGTAAACAAATAGAACTACTGTATTTCCATAGTCATCTTTAAAACAATCAAACACATAGTTTTACAGTAACATGTATACCAACCAAATTCTATTTACAGTGCTCTTAATATCCTACACTGAAGTAAACATCTCTCTCTCTCTCTCTCTCTCTCTCACACACACACACACACACACACAGAGAGAGAGAGAGAGAGATCTTTGCTTATGTATATATTAGCATACATGCACAGTGCGTAGCAGTCAGAATAGAAGAGACCACAAGGGTCATCCAGTCCAACCCCCTGCCATGCAAATACAGTACTATCAAAAAGGGAAATTGATGTGTCATGTTTGTTCCATACTCATTTGGCTACCTCCATTGGTATCCACAACTCACAGTGTACAGACGAAGTACTTTTCTGGCAAATGAAAGCAGGAAGGAATGATTCAACATCGTCATTTTTTCAAACTCCTATATGAAAGCAGGGTGTAAAACAATACCAGGCAACTGGTGAGATTGGGGAGCAAATTTTTGCATCAGAAAGAGGACATGTCAGACTCAAAGTTCGGGGGAGGGGGTTGAAAAAATAAGGGGAAAGATTAAGTGGCTACACATCCAATTCTGATTTTGTTTTTGTTTTTTTATTAGAAGATGAGGATTTTTTTGGCTGCCCCCCCCCCCAAAATGCAGCTCCCAGAGGCCTTCTGAAGCAGTGAACTGTTTTTTGTCATTTTTTCCCTGGGTACTGGGAAGTTTAAGGGAAGCTAACACACATTGGAAACTGCTTAATGCAGTGTAGAAGTGTAAATTGCTATTGCTTAAAACAATTTGTAAGCCACTCTGATAGGCTTGTGGCTGAAGAGAGGGGTATAAATAAATAAATAAATAAATAAAAAGAGGTCACTAAAAAGACTTCAGAGGCTTTATTCACCCTGATACAAAATCTTTTAACCTACCTTAACTTCAAGACAAGTACCATATGTTCTGGCATATAAGATGACTTTTTAACCCTGGAAAATCTCCTCAAAAGCCGGGGGTTGTTTTATACGCTGGGTATACAGAACTGCGATGGGGCTGCCAGCCCTATCTCAGACTCCGGAAGGACGGGAGGTGGCTAGCAAGCTTCCCCGCCCCCGCAGCCAGCCACCCCTCCACCTTTCCCGAACCTGAGATGGGGCTGCCAGTCCCATCTCAGAGTTGGGAAGGACGGGAGGTGACTAGCAAGCTTCCCCCACAGCCAGCCAGCCCTCCGCCTTTCCCTAGTCTGAGATGGGGCTGCCAGCTGGGTGGGGGGAGTTTGCTAGCCACCTCCAGCCCTTCTCGAGTCCAAGATGGGGCTGCCAGCCCCATCTCGGGTTCGGGAAAGGCGAAGGAGTGGCTGGCTGGGGGGGGGAGCCTCCCCTGGCCATCCCTATCGCAGGTTGGGGAGGCACTGGAGGTGGCTGGCCAGCCTCTCCCCACTCAGACAGCCAAACCTCCGTGCTTCTCTACTCGCAATGGGGATGGCCAGGGGAAGCGTGGAGGTTTCGCTGGGTGGGTGGGGAGAGGTTGGCCAGCCACCTCCAGTGCCTCTCCAACCCATGTTTTCCTTGGCCATCCTCACTGCGAGTTGGAGAGGCGTGGGAGGTGGCTGGTAAGCCTCTCCCCACCCAGCCAGCCAATCCTTCCAAGCACGGAGGGTTGGCTGGATGGGGGGTGAGGCTTGCCAGCCACCTCCCGCACCTCTCCAACCTGCGATGTGGCTGGTAGGCTGGATGCGGATAGTCTTATACGCCCAGTCATCTTATACGCTGGAAAATATAGTAACACTCAAAACTTGGAAGTAGCCCAGAAAGCTCCAATCCACCTATTAAATATACCAGTGCAGGAGAAGAATTGAGGATAAGACAGACGAGGGGGTCGGGGAGAGTTTGTAAAAACATGGATTTTTTTTTCCCCATTAGAATTGTAGTGCAACTATATAATAATAATAATAAAAATTTATTTCTACCCCACCCCTCTGCAACGCAATCGGGGCGGCTTACAATATAAAAACTCCATAATTACAATACCCTAGCCCACCCACCCCTTAAAATAATATTAAATTATAAAGGATTAAAACCATACAATAATTAAAAATATATTAATTTAGAAAAAAATTAAAACATACAATAATTTAAAAAATCCAATTACAGCTCAGAGGGAAAGGACAGCTGAGTCTTGGGCAGGAATAGTTATTCAGGAAAGGCCTGCTGGAAAAGATCCATCTTGACAGCTTTTTTAAAGCTGTCTAAGGTGGTAATAAGACGGATCTCGTCTGGCAGGCCACTCCATAATCTGGGAGCGGCAGCAGAGAAGGCCCTCTGGGAGGTCACCGACAGCCTTATTTTCATAGGCTGTAACAGATTCTTCCCAGAGGATTGAAGTGCGCAGGGAGGGTCGTACAGAAGGAGGTGGTCCAGGAGATAAGTTGGACCCAAGCCATGTAGGGCTTTAAAGGTCATAACCAACACCTTGTACTGTGCCCAGAAACTAATAGGCAGCCAGTGGAGAGCTTTTAGCACAGGTGTTATATGCTCTCTTCTGGAAACACCAGAAATCAACCTGGCTGCCATATTCTGAACTAGCTGAAGTTTCCGAGTCAAGCACAAGGGTAGCCCCATGTAGAGCGCATTACAGAAATCCAGACGGGAGGTTACCAGTGCATGTACCACAGTTTCGAGGTCCCTGGTTTCCAGGAAAGGGCGCAGCTGGCGTATCAGCCAAAGTTGATAACAGGCACTCCTGACTGTCGCATTTACCTGATTAGACAATAGATCAGTATCCTGCTACCTCAGCAAATACAGAACAAACATCTTCCTTCACAAGAGTAGATGTACATATTCAAAACTAATGAAAACGTAACACTGTCTCTGTATCAAAAACTGTTCACACACTGCTCAGGGTTCTGTCATCAGAATGCTCAATAACCATCTCTCTCTCTCTCTCTCTCTCTCTCTCTCTCTCTATATATATATATATATATATATATATGTAAAGCTTGGGTGTGTACAATAGACCTGGGTATGTTTCCTCTCCCAGTGTGCTGATTGGCTGCTCAGGAAACACAGCCAACCAATCACCACCACATCCAAATTCCCTCTCCACCTCACAATCCACTACTCAAACTGCACCTACACCCACAGCCTCACAATGGCCCCTCCCTGCTCTCACCAGTTACAGGCTGTGAGGGGCCCAGACATTCAACTGGCAGCGGTGGCGGGACACCACTGCAACAGGACCCCATTGCGACGGGACCCAGGCAGTCAACTAGCAATGGTGGCAGGATGCCGCTGCTGCCGCTACAGCAAGTCCCAGGCAGTCAACTGGTGATGGCAGTCGCAGCAGGGCAACAAAGCAAGTCACCCCCCACAATTCTCGGGAAAGTGTGGAACACTGAGAAGGGGAAGGAGGAATTTAAAAATCCACCGGCCTACCTTACAGGGTTGTTGTGAAGTCTACCGGGCATTTTGGGGGGAGCTTTTTAACAAGGTATAGTATGCTGGGTCCAGCTAGTCTGGATATAAATTGATAGCCCTGGACTGCTTCATGATTATTAACTGTTTCCATAAAGCAGTGAAATATCCATCATTATCACTGACAGAGTTGTATGGGGCAAAAGAGACATATTTTGAGAGTTTTCTTCCTCAAAGTACGATATGTGCTCTGCACCACAGAGAGCCTTTCAGACTATTGCGTTTCAAGGACATAAGCCACAGTTCAGTCTCAACAACAACAGTCTACTCCCATTCACACTAATAAGTAAAGAAAATTAGTAATTTGTTCATACATAAGAACATGGTGAGCTTCTAAAAGACATGATTTCCCCTCTGCCCTTGTAGTCATCTAAGACATGGTTCAGGACTGTCTCTTTCTTTATTCAATTCCAGATAGCAATTGCTCATATTGTTCCACAGAACTGCATGGGAGATACTGAGAACTGGATTAGCTCTGCATATCCCCACATTTAGAAACCATACAAATAATTAAGACTATATAAAGACTTGTTTATAATGAAACAACACTAACAGAAGAACTTGGGAGAAAAACAAATTCATGTCATTACCTAAAAGTATTTAATTTTGATTAAGGGTCATACCATGAGTTTTGCTGCAAGTTAAAAAAAAAAAAAAGACCACACCAGTACATCAGTGAACAAGATGCCCTGCTTACTTCTGCTGGGTAGGGGTGTTATGTGGCTTGCATTGTACACACACACTCAATAAAAAGAAAGAAGAAAAAAGAGCGAATGATTACCACAAAAGCACCTTATTCATACCTGTTTAAGTGTGCTGTATGTTAAGTATGCTTAAATGAAATGACAATTGCTTATATTTAACTAAACATTTTATAAAATATAGTTTTCTATGAAGTTCAGATTTATGAAAGAAATAATTAATTTTATGTTCTTTCCCTTGACTCACAACACTCATTCAAATGCTAGGTTGCGATTTGGTTATTTTTTTAAAAATAATTAAGATAAAGAATATTCATCAAGCCAAAGAACAGCAGAAAACTGCTCAGTTAACCCTAAAAATACAGCAATGTTCAATTAGGTTATGCTCTGTGGAAGATAGATATGTGATGCGGAAAGGTCCACTGCTGCCTGTTACCAACCATGACAGAGCTACTGAGATTTACAGTGCAGCATCAATCTTGTCAACTGGATTCTTAACACTGACTGCTGGACACTGGGGAAAGATGCCAACTATGTTATGTGAATTCTTCTCCAGCATTATTACTTTGTGTGTGGACCTAAATGTGCTGTTCCCCTCAGCCATGCAACAACTTACTTTTTGATGCAGTTTTGATGCCATGTTAAGTCCACAAAGCACTTTAGCCTACAAGTGTGAAAAAAATGACACTTGTTAGGAAAAAAATTACAAAAACATACATTTCATAAGCAACTAACAGAGGCGGCATAGGCTGTAATATTTATTCTCTTATAACATGAAATCACACACACACACACACACACACAGGACAGCATATTTTAAGAGTGTATAATACAAAGCAGTGGATGGGAATTTTTCTTTTCTTACAAGCAAACAGGAATTTTGAAGTTCATAAGGTCATCCATCATCTGTAATGAGTCATAATCAACAGATGACATTATGAGGACTTCTCTCATCGCTTTCCCTGTAAAATAGGGATCCACAGGATAATAGAATAGCTTGAGACAAATCCGAAAGCCTGTAAAAATATTGCTTAAAATATACCATGCATGAACCACTAAACACTGGGTTTCTTTTTCCTTATCCATATTTGTTTCCTTCCTTAGATTAAACAAGATATACAGAACATATACTGAGATATAGGGGATGATGTATAAAGAAAAACAAACATGAAGCTGAAGTGCTAAGATTTCTTTTCTATAAAGATACCATGGCTATCACTTAAATTTAGATACTAAGATTTTTTTTTTCAACTGACAGAAACTGAGGACAGAAATTTTGAAATCTTAAGCACATTTCCACGAAATCTAAGAACATGAAATATAGGAAATGATTTCCTAATAAGAACATGTAGGATCAAGGTTATATCTGCTTCATAATTGTTAACAACAATGTTGCTTTTCAAAACTCAACTGGGACTGTATTTACCTTCTACCAAGGATAAATACAAACAACATTTACTTCACCGTAAAAACATATCTGGGAAAGGAGATTACATTTTACTGGAGAACAGGTAATCTAAATTGTCCACCCTAATGATGGTGAATATTTTACTACTACTCTTCTTCTTTAGATTTCTGAATAGGCACAGAAGTAAGACTTTTCTCTCTGTGTGGCAAATACAGGTGGACTTACCAAAACACCAGAAAAGTTACCATTTGGGACTCCAGCCCATTTATTTCAGCAGACTGGATCCCAAGCTAGTAAGATAAGAACCATGGCCTAAAAGGCTGATCTAGCAAGGCAAGTGAGAGCTAAGAGTACAAAAGCATGTGCCAAAAAACAAAACAAAACAAAACCCTTGCCCCAAAACATGACTATATTTAACCAAGGCTTTCATAGTTGTGGATCATGCCCTACCAGTATGCAGTTTTGGTAACATAAGATACCCTCCTCCCCACCCCCACCCCCAAAATCTGTACAAGGTTTCTCAATAATTAGGATTACAAAGCTTAGTTTCATTTTGTTTGCTGGAGGTCTTTTTTTGCTAAGTCAGACACATGTACAGGGAGTATTCTCAGATCTTAATTAGAGGGGTGGGGATGTTGAAGTCTTAACAAGAAGTGGACTTCTCCCAAGTGTTTTAGTTAAATGTGTGTTAAAAATAAAGAGCTTTGAGCAGCTTGAATAGAAATTATATCCCCTTTCAATCATGCTAACCCAATTTAGTACAGGTAGCAAAATCCATCAAGACCTAGATTTCAAAGATAAATTGGGGTGGAGGGAGGCACTCACTTTCAAAATTGATTGAACTTTTTGTTTGCAATTACTTAATGAAGCATGCTTTGTAAGAACAAATTATTTTGAGTAATAAAACTACAATATTTGTTTTCTTTTAATTTCAACTCATTTCAATTCCTACAGCCAAGAAGTGCTGTTGTCATACAACCAAGGCTCTACAATTTTTCTCAACTTTACTTGTTCAAAAAAAAAAAAGGCTTTTGAATTTTTAAGTCTGCATCTCACCTGATGTACAGTTTTAAAGTGGTCGTAAGTTAAAGGTGAAGGTATCAAGTATGTATCATTTGCCTTTGAGACCAAACAGCCAGATTGTTGCCATATAACCATATGGGAGAGGTCAAAATGCTTTAGCACCCGCACATTAAGATCAATAATTCTTTGACTCGGCAACATAACAAATTGATCAGCATTTTTTCTCATTTCCTCAACACATGCTCTTCCCTGCCACTGCAAACTATGAAAAAGAAAAGGTTAAAATAGTATGATGGGACTGAGGAACAGAATTTTAATGTGAAATCTAAAAGTTCTCACTCTGAGTAAGCAGTCTATTATAGCTGATAGTTTGATAACTTTCTTATACAGGTTGAGTATCCTTTATCCTGAAATCCAAACTACTCCAAAATCCAAAATTGTCCACATTGGTGGCTGAGATAGTGACACCTTTGCTTTTTGATGGTTCAATGTACACAAAATTTGTTTCCTGCACAAAATTATTAAAAATATTGTGTATCAAATTACCTTCAGGCTATGTTTATAAGGCGTATATGTAACATAAATGAATTTTGTGTTTAGACTTGGGTCCCATCTCTAAGTTCTCATCATGTATATGCAAATATTTCAAAATCCAAACAAATCTGAAACCCAAAACACTTCTCTCAAGCATTTTCTATAAAGGACACTCAAACTTTACTACTTTTTCTTTAAAAAGAATCAAGGGATCTTAAAACTACAAAACAAGTATTTCAAAAAATGCAAATTTCCTAAAACTACACAGTCTTTCAAGATAAGTCTTCCAGGGTGTGTGGGTGGGGTGGGGGTGAATTGGTATTATGCTCATATTTAAATACTGTCCAACTATCAAATTATTACACAGTTTGTATTTTGTTATGTTGGTCTAATGAAGGCCTCAAATGCTTATTTATCAAAGCAGAACTCTGAAATGACCCTATTTCCCCAGGCTTGAACCAAAACAAATACAAGCTTCTCTTAGCTGACAAATTCAAAATTCCCTGTGCCTTAACACAGCACTTAAAAGCAGGTTGATAGGAAGAGGGACTATCAAGTCAAATGCTAAATCTCAAGTGAAGAGGTAGACTCACGAATGTTTTTGCCTTTCGGCTCTTCTTCTAACTTATCAAATGGAAAATATGATTTTGAATATTACTAAGATCCAGTTGCTTTCCTACTTTCCACAAGGTAACTATGTATTCTGGAGGCAACTGGTGTTTTTAGAGGAATGCAGAGGGGCCTAATTACTTGTAAGGAGTAGGAAAAGGCCTTTCCAAATAAATATAGGAGCAATTTTTTTAAAAGTAGAGTCATTCTTCTATAATATGAGATTCAAATGTCTGTGCACTTTTAGCCACTTTGCTAGAAGTTATGAGAAACAGCTGAGCATTGCAACTTTTTTCTATGAGGTAAATATTTTACTTCTGTTTATAACATCTCCACACATTAAATTCAAATGTGGCATGCAGAAACAAGAAAATTATTTAAAGCATTTCTATTGGCATCTTAGAAAGTAATCTCTAAATTCAATGTGCTACTGTATAACCCTGCTTTACTAAGTATGTAACAACTGGGACAACTGAAGCAGTGATTTATTTGAGAGTAAACACAGCATGTTGGGGAACTTATTCACATACAGTGTTCCTGCTTTTCCTTACTAATGCAAGTATATGCCATTAAAGAGCAGCAGCAGAAACTCAGAACCTTTTGTCACAAATTGAATGGTGTGAACACATTAATACATACTTCAGAATTTAGGAGAATACACTGGTCTCAAAGAGGTGCAGCATCTGCATTTGGGATGTAGCTACTAAAATGGAAGTTTCTGTGATGGAATGCTGTCATGATGGAGTGACGACCTCCATCATGGAGCATCTCATCTGTAAGAACACAGTTCACGTCATCTGTAAATTTCCATAGCAACACGTAAGGAAGAGGATGGAACCTCATTTCCTAAACATGACATCACATCACCTGACTGGAGAGCCAATCAGATCTGGCAATGCACAACCAATCAGCGTTGGCTAATGGAGTTTTGAGTTTCTGAATTCCTTTGTTTTAACCACATGACTTGAGGCCAGCAAGAGAGACACATGGTTTACCGAGGTCTGGAAAGCAGACCTCCCAGATGGCTCAAGAGTCATCAAGAGCCACATGTGATACCACTAGGCCTGAAGGGCAGGCCTAGTTGAATTGCTCTGAATTCCATCAACAGAGACTGATTACTATGGACTTCATAAATGTGAGTTATCATCTTTTTAGCTTAGGAGACTGTCTAGATAGGAATGTGTTAGTTTTTGTGACTTATTTTCATCCTATGACTGAATGTATTCTATGTAATTTTTAAGCTGAGAGCCTGGAGGGGAGATTTCCCTCCATGCTGTTTCATCGCTGGAACTAGAATAAAGCTTTTTCTGTTTTCCTAGTAACCACACACGTGCTTAGCTTGGTTCATAGCTATCTTGATCCTCTCTAGGATAGAGAAGGGAGGGGTTAGGAGTAACCCTCCTTTAAGGCTGGAAAGTTTAAAATAACAATGTGGTTGTCCCCTTGTAATCACATTTCACAATTGAGATCAAATCAAGGGGTGGTGGCGGCTATTAAAGAAAGCACAATTTCAGGGGATTTCTAGGCTACAGGAACCCTTGAGAGTGTGTCTCAGAGTGTTCAAACAGCAAGAGCCTTCCTTTCTTTCTCTGTGATAGTGGAATGCACAGAGAAGGAGAGGGCTCAAGCTTCACAAATGCTCTTCCGAATGTCTCCAGGGGAAGTGGCGTAGGAGATTAGATACAGCAAAAAGTACTTTATCAGAACGCCAGGATGACATTTCTGTCCAGCAAATGGGACCCAGTTTCACATGACATTGTCCTCATCACATTCTGCCCCTGTGCTGCAGCAGTTAGTAAGGCAGCGCTTTTCACTGACGGGAACTCCCTGTCAATGAAAAGTGCTGCCTTACTAACTGCTGCAGCATAGAAGCAGAATGCGACAAGGACGTCTGAAACCGGGTCCCGCTTTCAGAACAGAAATGTCATCCTGGCATTCTGATAAGGTACTCTTTGGATGCATCTGATAATCTCCTTAGTGTAGCAACACACTAAAAAAAAGCACACAAGCTTTGCAGTTGAAGGCAGCAGCCACAATCTGGATGACCAGAACAATTGTTGTCAGCCAGAGCAGACAATTTTGAGCTAGATGGTCAAATGGTCTGAGTTGGTGTAAAAAAGTTTTCTTTACAGCGTTCTTCTTCACATGGAAAACCAGACTTCAAGGACAGGAGTCCTGCCTGAAATGCTTATCTTCTACAAAAGCAATTTCACATTCACATCCCAGCATAAGAGCTCTTGCCTGTTCTCTGAATGGTGAAGCCCAGAAACAAGTATAATTTCTACAATGAAAACTGATTAGCGCAAGATAAAATACATATGCACCCTTTGATCACTGAAATGTAAAGGCAATTGCAGTCTCAAAGGCACACAGCATTAGAAACATACCAGGTACTGGTATGAAGAATGTAGTTCCAGCTCACCAGCTCTTCTGCTCATGACCACCACTAAGCATGAGATCATGCTTAAATACCTGGGGCAAAAGATACCACCATCGAAGTAGGACTGTTCTTTCTACCACCACTGCAGTCCCTTTTCCTGCCTGTTTGCAAACTTCCCCTCATATTTGCTATGATTTCTTTGCTATTCTTGAAAAGCAAAACTCAGTAGGTGGCAGGGGGTTGGACTGGATGGCCCTCGTGGTCTCTTCCAACTCTGCAATTCTATGATTCTATGAATTACGGTTATTTTCCATACCTTTCCTAGGCTACTCTCATCTTGAAACACATGTATTGGCTTCCTCAGTCACAAGGTAAACCCAACATGCCACTAACAGCCTTCTCTCACTTCTTGATGCAGACAGTCAGTGCTCCAACTAGTCCAGAAAGTTCTTCAACTACCATAGCCACTTCATAAGAGAGCTATATTTATATCTACAAATCTAGGTATAGGTAAGATGCACAGATATCAAGAGTGAGGTACTAGTTAGCTTCCAAATCCTGTTGTACTGCAGCTCCTGTCATCTCTGACTACCAGCAACACTAGCTGGAACTGATGACAGCTAGAAACCAGCAGCACCTACAAAAGTACACATGGCCCAGCCGTAATTTATATACAGTCACCCCTCCACATTCATCAGTTTACCTTTTGTGGATTTGATTATTCGTGGATTTTTTGCCACCACCACTGCTGTTGTCCCATGCCATTTTTAACAGAGGCTTATAAGTCTCAGCTGATGTTCAGTCTCTCGTAAGCTTCGTGAGATTGCGAGAGACTGCGAATGTGCAGCAAGGCTTTTAAGTCCCTATTAAAAATTGTGTAGGGCAGCAGCAGAGGTGGTGGAGAGCTCCAACGGTCACCCACTTAGGCCCTGTGAAGGAACCCCACTGTCTGGAAAGCATCAGTGGTGGATTGAATCCACGGATCATATTTTTGTGTGTATGGGGGGGCACCTAGAGATACTAGCAATTTTTTTCACTTTCATAGGCATCATGTGCTCCTAAGCACTGCAAAAGTTGAGGGCCAACTGTATACTGTTATCAAGCTTAGTTTGTCAAGCGCCTTGTGTGGTCAAACAGCACCACAGAGACATGTTAATAGACTTTGGTAAGCTCCAAGGTTGACATAAGTACCAAAAAGGTTCAAGATAAAAAAGAAACCTATGGAGGGGCAAGGAGGTTGCTCAAATAGTTCAATGGAACCCAAACAGGTTAAGGCAGAGGTGTGGTCATGGAATTGAATACTATGGGGAGAGTGACTGGAATGCCCTGGAAGAAAAAACATATGGACTCCTGAACATTTTCTCGCAGGTTCCACTTGTCTCTGCAAATGTATAATTTGTTGTTATGTTTTGTAAGCACGGGGAAAAGAAATATATGAACAATTTTTCTTATATCCATCCCTGAATATGGGTTTAAGGACATTCTGAAAACAGCAAAAAGGAATCTTGGTTTTAGAAAACTCATAGCATCACTCTGTGAGGAGTCATAATTTCTCCTCAGTCATTTGGTTGGCATGAAATGTCATGGATGCTTTAACAATTCATACAGCCAGACACAGCTCCAAGAGCTGTGCTGTTATTTGGCAAGCTGACTGAGGCCAAGCACATTCTCTGCTTGGTAGATCAAGGAATGATGTTGGAATCTGTTCCAAAGCAAGCTACAGCTCTCCTTTCACAGCTGGACATTAGAAGTGCCTTAGCTTGCCACTAAGAGAGAGCCCAGCATGAGAGAAAGAGTAGTAAATATGCCTGAAATCAGAATCCACCTTCATTTGCTGAAAGAAAAATTTGAAAGGCAGTTTTTTAAAAACCCTCATATTTAAAATGTTCTGTATTAAAATTGTACTTCTCTACCTTCCCTGCTCATTACAGATTTCCACAATACAGGTATCTGTAGAGATGTTGCTTCCATGTTTTGCTTCATACTTTCATCTGATGGCCTACTGTTCAGGACTTCAGATTTCAAAAGACAAGGAGATACACAGGGATTCCCACCTCCTGCTATGAAAAGGTAAAATAAACATTCTAACCAAGGCACTCTTGAAAACCTCCAAAAGGAGAGCCCATAGTTTCTCTAAGCAGCTAATTCCATTGCTGAACTATTATTATTACTTACCTTACAAATGCTTATCCTAAACTCTGCTTGCTAATCATTTAATCCCACTGCTTCTAGTACTTTCCTCTCTGGGCAGGGTGAGAATCCCTTTCCCTTCCTTGTGAAAACATATAAATATTGAAAACGATCAACATATTCCATCAAAATGATATGAGGTGAACCACAGAAAACTCACACTTTTTTTAATGTTCAAAACAGAATCAAGAAATCACTATATTTGACCTTAATAAAAAGGAAGCATATCACAACAAAAATGAAACATATCATAGTTAAAGCAGAATTTAAAAATATATGTATATGCTGAAATATTATCCTTCTGCACTGAGCAGGAAAGCCCTGATACAGAATACTTCATGCTATCAGACTTTAGCATTCTAATAAAAGCTATTATTACATCAATCCAGACTACGAATAAAATTTCATATGAAAACATTTAAAGTACATTAGATTTTTGGTCAAGATGAAAAGACTAAAAAAAAAACCAAAACCCAAGCAATCTATTCTAATTGGGTTCCCATGGTAACTGTACAATTGGGTTTTTCAATGTAACATCCCAAAAGCCCAATGCACACTTGTAAAATATACTTCAAACAGCCTGAATTGTTTTTACATTACAGCACTCCCAGGAAGATCAATTACTATACATCCCCACCCTAACTATTAGTGGCAGGAGATGTTAACACTATTGGCTATATTAACATATGTCATGTAAGAACCACCACATATAGCCATAATTATTTAAAAACTAAGCTGCACATTTTTAGATACCTCAAATGTGTTTTTATATAAAAAGCCAACATTGGTTTGTTGTGTTTACCAAAGGTAAGAAATCAAACCCATATATGTCAAGCAATTTTGCTTTTTTATATTGATTTCAAGGATAAACAGAATCAATCATTAATAATTACATTATAAAATGACCCTCAGGGTTAATCATATTCTTAGAGACTCTCACTGTGGAATTATCAACAACCACTAAATGGGGATAACTGAAAAGAATTCAAATCCACTTTTTAAATATTAATGGCATAATATAAAACAAAGTATACTGTATTCACTAACAGAAGATTGTTTTATTTGCTATAATTATAGTAGCAGTCTTCTTATCCTTGGTATTCAAGAACACTCCTGCAATCTAGCTCTGATTTCCGAGAGCAAGAGCTTAGGCAACAATCTATAACCCACACATATTTGCAGTTACTTCATCCATGTCAGTCTGTTAAGTGCCTGTTTCTACCAAAAAAAAACCCAAAAAAACCCACACCTGTTTCTACCCTTACTTTTTATGCTACAGCAGGTAAAGCCAGAATATTTCACTTATTCTACTGCATAAAAGGAAGATGTTCTCTCTCTCCCAGCCCTATGAAGCAGGTAAATAAACGGAATTAGTCATAAGTAAGTTTACACAGTAATCCTCTTTACAGTTAGCTACTTATCAAGCAGGGTTAGTCCTGAGTAGTACTTGGATGGGAGACTCCCAATTAATACCAGGTGATGTAGGCTATATTTCAAAGAAAGGAACTGATGAAACCACCCCTGAGTTCCTTGCCTAAGAAAACCCAATGAAATTCATGGCGTTGGCGTAAGTCAACAGATGACTTGAAGACACACACCACATACTACACCACACCCTTATCAAAGCTGGGATAATTATCTCTCTTAACTTTCAAAAGCACCTTCACTGCACAGGACAGGTATCGCACAGTGGTTCTTAACCTGTGGTCTGGGGATCCCCAGGGGTCTGCGATGTCCTCACGGGGGTCCGCAAAGGCTTGAAGGCTACTTGGCCCACCCCCTTCCTGCAGTGGAGTGGCTATGTGACAGGCGCCAAGGCAAAGGCTGGCTGGCTGGCTTGGTCTACCATTGCCATTCAATCTGCTCCAGCCTCAAACTTGCAGGAAGAAGCAAGAAAAAAGTGTTCCCTTCTTCACCAGGTTTTAAATTACTGTCGTGTTTTTAAATTTAAATTGGGGTATTAAATCTTGAGTTATGTGTTGGGGGTCCACAGCAACAAAAAATATTTAAAGGGGTCCCTGGTAAAGAAAAGGTTAAGAGCCATTGATATAGCACATTACTGATGCTATTATTATCCTCACAGGTACCCTATATGGCACTGTGAACAAATATGCTTCCAACAGAGCACAACCTCCCAGCTCACTTTATCCTCTCAAGCACCAGTAATGAATGTAGTAAGATTTCTTCCACATACATTTTGTTCATAACTTCAAAGCCAAGTTCTTGGACATGAACAAATATAACCAACTAAACCTGATAGTCTGACAGCAGGGATTATCATGCTACTTATTTTCATAAACTCTCTGTGGGGGTGGAACATGAATGCTTTTAATAAAATAGATAAATACTGTAAAATGCTGAGACTAGGCATTTCACTGCTCAAAAAAGATCTCATCAGTTAACTAGTCAAACACAATAATCAAAAGCACTGTGATATAAGACACTTCAGTACCAACATCTATGAAACATATTTAGGGGTACCCATGTTGGCCAGGCAGCAACATATAATGAAATCCAAAATCCACAAAACAGTGATACCTTTATTGAGCCAACTAAAATGCACAAAATATGTTATGCAAGCTTTCGAAGCTTCACTGGCTTCTTCATCAGGCAAGGATGCTAAAAAACATACAGAAGAAGGCAAGTGACAATGTTCGAGTCACAGACCTACATTTTGTCTTAGATATTACTTCTGTTGTCCGTTAAAATGGTCAGGAGTGATATCAATGCAGGCAGAGGCCACTCTCCTTCTTGGTCATGTGGGGACTAGGGACAAAGGGCAGAAAACAACAGGTAATAACATTTCAACTCCATTAGCATCATAAAAGTAACTTCCCTTGAGATCCAGACTTTCCCTGTCTTGTGCGAAGCTAACTGCCCCTTAATGCAGAGAACACTGAATTTCTCAAGTCTCTGTACTGTTACATATGGAAAAGCTTTTAGGTGTTGCATAGGTAAAACTTGCTAGCTGTAGTCTAAATGAAAGAGTTTTACCTTTGTTGGAGATAGAAACCTCAAAGAGTTGTCCTAATTCATTAGACATTCATGACCATCTTAACTGACAACTGTAATAAAATCTGAGACAAAATATAGACCTGAGACTCAGGTAGCAATGCGAGATAGGAAACTGCTCCTCATCTCCTGTCCGGCAAAGTGTAAACCACTAGAGCTTAGAAAATGGTGGTAACTCTGCCATATACAGTGGGCCCTCCATATCCACATTGGTTCAGTTTAGGAAACCCTTCCGGATAGCAAAAACTGCAGGTGGTTGAGTCCCATATAATTCAATGGCGGTGACATGCATGCGGATGCTTCAGTGTGTTCATGTGCACATCAGTGCCATTTTAGAACCAAGGAAATCCAATGATGGATGCATGATGGGAAAGTGGTTCAGCAGCATCTTTTTGAATCAGCGTAGCAACCTCTTGTTCAAACACCCGCAATGGAGGGACATAATGGAATACACCTGATGAAGGGAGAGAAGCAAACTCGATCACATAACCTAGGTGGATGATGGTGAGTGCCCAGAAATTCCAGCAGATTTTACTACTGCTTGATGAGATGGTTGAAGATATATGGAGGTTTGCAGATGGAGAGGCGGTGGTGCAAACAAAAAGGCAGAAAAGATGGAAGGTCAAAGGTGCTGCTTGGTAGCAGTATGAGACTTCTTGGATGGGAAAGAAAACTGATATCTCAAATGTTGGGAGGAGCATTGAAATCCCAATTGCAATGGTTGTCATAATTTCCTAAATGGCGAACAAGGCCCCCAAAAGGAAGACAATCCAGTCTGCACCAGTAAGGTCTGGGTTGGTGAGCTGAATGGGATGATGGCTGAATCCTATCTTCTTAGTCTATGTGTGAAGAGGGTGTGCATTTGCCTTGTTTGTTTTCGAGTTAAAGATGAGGAAGATGAAGGTAAGATGCTACCTGATACAACTCCTCAGCCGACTTCACCTTTCACCTCTTCTCCAGTAGATGAAGTCAGTGTCATGTCTCCAATGTCACCTTCAGAGGACCACAGATGAGGACTAGACAAACTTTAACTCCAGACTGAAATGCAATTGGGGCGGCTTACAACATATAAAATCTACAGCTACCGGAACCCAAGCCGATCATGAAACAGTCAGTTTGTATCCTAATCTGTCCTTATCCTTTGCCTGCTTCTTTTCTTTATGAGGAGTTACTGTGTCAGACACAGTTTTCTTGTGCCCCTTGCCAGATCTGGGCCATGCTGAGACAGGTCTGCCTGGAGCTGAAGGAACTGCAATCACTACAGAGCCATCTTGGGTTTCCACAGGCAGTGTGGATGGAGTTGGCCAGGTCCTGGACACTGATAGCAATGTCATTGTTCCTCAAGCTGAGGAGGTGGACAGCCCTTCCAGAATCAATGTCAAAGATGCTTCTGGCAGATAGAGACTGAAGCAGTATCAAGTGGACAGTTCTTTACAGCAACATTGGTGGCTTTTCAGAGACTGCTCCCACAAGGGCTAGAGGACAAATATTCCTTATTCTTCCTTTGCTAACAAATGATACCAATATGAAATAATGAGGTTGTATTTTCTTGATGGAGTATTAAAACGTAGTTAATTTACAGTATCTTAAATAGTCTGTTGCACTGTCTTTAAATGTTATTTCAACTATTTAGACATAAACCACAATTTTCTGGTGTTTGTGAAGAGTCAATGACTCTGACTCTGTTAAGATTTTAATTACTTAGATTTCACTGGAACATCCACTGAAATCCACAAGGGAGAGAAGGGAACAGGTCTCAAGAAGCTTGAAGATTGTCTTTATTAGTTAAAAATCTCAATGTATTTCAGCCTCTCATAAATCTCACACTCTCTGAAATCTGTGTTTATCATGCTATGTGAAAACTGCAAATGGACAACCTGTACTGGGAGAAAAAATTAGAATCTTCTCATAGGTGATATTTTCCTGATGCCTTCTGTCTTTGGGCAGTCTTTCATTTATATATCCAGCTATCTCACCCAACATTTTAGATACACTAAAATCTGAAATACCATCAGTATTTATATTGTTTCCCGTAGTTTTCACAGGGTAGGTGAGAAAATTCACTACTCTTACACTTTACCTTATTACATATCTTGGAACATGGTCTTTATTAGGTTAAAGGTCTGACATGTTTCAACCCATGGACACTTTTAAGGCTAAAGTCCCTTGAAAAAGGCTTTCAGAGTATCCATAGGCTGAAACACAATGGGCTTACTGACTACTAAAGACCCTACAGTAGCACCCCCACACCCGCTGATTCGCCATCTGTGGATTCAATTATACGCAGATGGCGACAACAGGGGAGTGGAGGGAAGGAGGAGGCGAGATTGCCTCCCTCCTCCCTTCCCCAAAAGGGTTCCGGCAGCACGGCGGAGCTAGCAGGGGAGGGAGGGAGGCAAGCTCGCCTCCCTTCTCCACAGGGTGTGTGTGGGTTCTGGCACAGCAAAGCTGGCAGGAGGGGGAGGGAGCTGAGTGTGCCTCCCCCTCCCTTATCTGGGGGGGGGTTCCAGCATGGCAGAGCTGGTGGGGGTGGGCAGGTGGGTGAGGGAGGGAGAAGGCAAGTTCACCCCCCCCCCAGTGGCAGTGGTGTTCACTATTATCAGAGGTACTGTCAGCTTTGGAAGATCCTCTTGGAGACTTTTGAACTTCGTAGGAAACTTCACTGCAAGCCTGCACCATATTTATTGCAAGCATCTTAAAAGAAATAGAATGTAATTTTGGGTGCCATTATCTCCCAAATAATTCTAATTCATGTGGCACCTGAAAACCCATTATAGTTAAAAACTTTGCAACAAGTGTAATAACTAAGAAACATTGCTAGTCCCTCCACCAATTTTATAGATTCTACCCTTCAAAAGTCAGGCCTGTTGTCCTACATTTCTCCTATATTCTCTTTGCCAGTCCAGATATCTTAAGAACACTCAGAAAACTAGAGAACTGCACAATTTGTCAATAAAGTAAGCTTATTTTGAACTACTGTCCATATGACTCAATTTGTCAGTAAAAACTGCCACCAGCGCTGTGCTTGCAGAAAAATGTCCATAAATGCATTATTGCGACTGGCAGATCGATGTCTATAATAAAAACAAATAGATTTAACAAGTGCTTGCTTTTACGAGTTGTGCTATTGGTAGAATGTGCATTCAGTTTCACCCTTCGACTTCTGGGAATGGGCAATACAGACTGCACTGGATAGTCTGCTGACTACACAAGTGTTACAAACAGGAAATTATTCTAACATGGGAAATCTTTAAAAGTACATGATGCATTCACAAATACACAGTTTAGAATTTATACCGATCACACATCTATGATATAGCTTATTCTATTTGGTTTTTTTTCACAACATGCAAATGTATCATTGTTAATGGACAGCAAGTTCTTTCCAGCAAGAAGCAGAAACTCAGTATAAAACAGCTGCATCATGGCCAGAATGGCTCACTACTCTTGAGAATGGTACAGAAAAGAACTATATTTTGTTCCCACGAGACTATGATTCAGTTCTGATCTAATTGAGAGAAACCACCACTGTATAACTTGAGTTTTTAACATTCAACATGTGCATTAGGGTGTCATCTTTTACGTTAGTAGTCTCCAGGGTGGTATAAGGAGTCGTTATATATTGTTCAGAGAGAGCAACATTCTTAACTGTACAGTAACATACACAGTAATGTTAACCAGAACTATTTCCACAGAACTATATAATTTCTTTACAACGGAATCCTATGAATGTCTACTCAGAGGTAAATTCCACTGAACAAAATAGCATTTACTCCCATGTAAGAGGGAACAGGATAGCTGCCTCAGGTCAAAATACCTTTATTATAGTTCTGTCCTTTGCAGCTTGAGATAACTGATTCCAAAATTTGTGCTTTCAGTTGAATACTAGATGCGTCTGCATCAGTAACATTTTTCAACTGTTCTGTCCAAAGCTTCCTAATGAACAAGCTTCGTAATGCCTTTCCAGGTCAGGCCCGGGTGTTTTGTGTTTAAGCAATCCCTGATAGCCTTCCCAGTGGGCATGAGCTTCTCCTTCAGGCTAGTATCGTTTTAGTGATGCCATTAACTGATTCTCTACATACGTTAAGCATTAAACAGTGGTGACAAGTTAATTACAGAGTTATCAGGAGATAAAGTAGCCACAGAAACATAAGTTACAGTACAACTACTATTGCTTCCTATAGAGCATCTGTGCAGTTGCTGCATAAGTGGTGTAATTAACTTGTCATGGATCATTCAGGCTGCAGATAAAAAGTTACTGATGCTGGCTTGTAAGTACACTTATTTGAAATGGTAAGCTATATCAAAATATGTATCTATTCTGAAAGATGGAATCTGTGTGAAGGTACAGTGTTTCAACAGACCAAACTTTCAAAGCTTTTGGCTACTTCATAAAGACAATGAATAAATCATAGGATACTGTTCTGGAAAAATCCAGAGGAACATCTTTGGTTTTGCCACTCTACTAGGAAAAGGTGGGGGGAATTAGCATTAGTAAAACAAAGAAAATTAATTTTTCCCTCTACTCTTTAATACCATCAAGAAAACATGAAGCAACTATTAAAAGGACTGAGAAAAGATTACCAAGAGCATGAATTACAATGATCAGATACTGTAGATTACATTTCCTAAAAATCTTCCTGTTATGTAGTTTTTAGAAATAATTTTGGGGTAGTAGACTGAACCCCTTGTGGTAAACATTGTATTCATTGTTCTAAAAGAAAATATTCCGAAAACCCATTTTCCCCACTTTTCAGCTTTTCATTTTTATAGGGGAAAAAAAGACTTTGGAGAACGTATTTTGGGGGAGAAAGTCCTCCCCCAAGTTCTAGATGTTTCTTCCCAAGCCTTCTTCACCTTTCCACCACCTTTTTTGCAATGAATTAGCATTCCTATATGCAAACCTCAATATGGAATAAAAGACAGAAGGCTACCTACTACTCACAATTAAAAAGACTTTCTGTAGCAATTCTGTCTTGTTTCCTTACTGAATTTTATCTGGTTTAAAAAAAGAAAAAACAGGATTGATGAAACAATGGGTAAACATGAGAAGGCTACAAACAGAAGAGATTATCTTCTAGAGTTCCCATAAATTCCCATACAGGATATCCCAGTACAACAGCAGAACAGAATCCTGCAGTCCTGGAAGCACCCCTGTATCTGACCAACTTTCCTTCCTACTCATGGTATATTAAAACTTAAATTCTAAGAATGTTTACTTGAAAGATCATAAAAATTGAGGTTAAGATGAGTTATTTTATACATTTCAAACCAGCCAGATGTTGAAGACTTACAGCAGGTAAAAGCAAACCAAAAATACACATTAAATATAAAATAAGGATTTTTCTGTAATAGAGCAGCTGGAGGGACCAAATCTACCATTGACATAGGCCACCAACTTGACATAGAGTGGGCTAGGATGCCTTCATGTAGGATTCCTTCTCGCACATGCAGGCAATGGGAGAACATAGCCACCAGTCATGCCAGGGCTGAGAAAGTCAGGATAATATCCCTTTAAGTGTAGTAAGAAAATGTTGAAGCAACAAGCCACTCTGCTAGCACAGCTGAAGTGGGTATGTGCACAGCTGTGGCTTGGCAGAAGGTGACTAGCCAAACATTCCAATAAAGTTACACTCTGTGAGTTACTGTTGTAAGTTGGTATCAAGGTGTATAGGATGTTTGGAGAATTGCTGCTGGATTTGTTATTGAGGTTTGCTGTAAGTATGCTATGTTTGTTTTGTACTGGAACTGAAGATAAAGCCTCCAGAAGGAACTTGCTGCTTGTAAGTCTTCTTATTGTGGGTGAAAGTGTGCCTGAGCACTGATAAAGCTTTGCTAGCTGAAGCCGTTGTTTTTCAAGCCCTATTCTGCTGTGTAGTTTTCTGCTGTTTGGCTACTCCTGGGTTTAGTTCATCCCCATGCTGTGCCAGTCACCTCTCAGTGAGCATATACTGATTGGACAGAGCTAGCCTACAGAGCCCTGCAACTGTCCCTGTATTTTATTTATACATGTGGGTAAGTTATATGAACATGGTCAACTTCTTACATGAACAAGTGTGCTCAATATAATCCTCTTTAACACTGCAAGAGATTCTGAGAAGCATCTTCCTCAGCTAGCACTGAGAACCAACTATATCAGAAACCATGTATGAGTCTGGTCTGCTTACAGCATTGGTATGTTCCTCCATAAGTATTTGCTGTATGTGCCTTCTAGTCATTTCTGTCTTATGGCGACCTTAAGGTCAACCTATCATGTGGTGTTTTTTTTTTTTTGTAAGATTTGTTTGGGGGGGGGTGTCTTTGCCCTCCTCTGAAGCTGAGAGAGCCTTGCAACTTACCCAAGGTTATCAAGTGGGTTTCCATGGCCAAGTAATGATTCAAACCTTGGTCTCCAGAGTCATAGTTCAACACTCAAAGCACTACACCACTCTGTCTCTCTCCACAAGTATTGTTGTTTTTAACTTTGACTTATGGTGACCTCATGAATGAGACCTTCGAGTCACCCTATCATCAACAGCCCCGCTCAGTCTTGCAGACTCAGGGCCATGGCTTCCTTGATCGAGTCTATCCATCTGGAATGCAGTCTTCCTCTTTTCCTATGGCTCAAGCATTATTGTCTTTTCTGGTGAGTCGTGTCTTCTCATGATATGGCCAAAGTACAAGAGTAAGTATGCACCCCAAAATACACTGTAATGTTCCAAATAATTCTGGGGCATACCCAAATTGCATGTAAACATGTTCAGCCCCAAGAGGTTAGAAATCTCTCAGTCAACCAAACTTCAGGAATGACTAGAACTTTGCTAGTCCTCTGCAGTGGCTTACTCCTATTGACTTCCATATCCTGGTTAGACTGAAAAGCTACTCTTGCTTTAGATTTTCCTTAGTTTTTTTCCAGGCTGAGAGGCCGTGTTCTGGAAGAGTTTACTTCTGATGTTTCGCCTGCATCTGTGGCTAGCATTTTTAGAGAAATTCTCAGACAATCTTCAGAGAATTCTTGAAGATGCCAGCCACAGATGCAGGCAAAACATCAGAAGTAAACTGCTTCATATCTGGTATTTGACCTTGATGGGGGGGAAAAGCATGATGGGACTGGTGGGCAAAAGATGATGGAAGAGTTAGGAAAACCAGACAGCTATGCTTTGTGAAAGCTGAGCAGAGATGGAACAAAAAAATACAGTACTGTACTGTATATGCAACTACAGCTGTCCTGCCCATCAAATCTGAATTCCTTTCATTTATCATTTTCTCAACTATTGCAGAAAACATAAAGGCTGTTACAAATTAATGTTAATACAGTTACCAGTATTTACTTTTCTATTCTAAAGAAGGTAGATAAATAACTATAAGGGTTGGTAAGGCAGATGCATACTAATACACCAAATAATTGTGATCAATTTAAACTACATGCATCATTATTACTATAAAATTATGAAAAATTACACAGCTGTGCCATGAAAAGCGTGTGTTTCAGAAGCAACCAGAATAGATGAAAATAGGCAATTCTGGAAAGGTGGAACTGATTTCAAAATATTGCGGGAGGAAGAGGCAGAGTTGAAAATGGTTCCACAATACTTACTGGGCTAATAGGGAACTGAGATAACCTTATACTGCATATATATAAAAAGTTTGTTTGTTTTCTAAACTGCCCTGCTGAGCCTTTTTTTATTAAGAAATCAACTTTCAGACACTCTTTAAATACAGCTCTCCTTCTGAGGGTTCCCTCTTCTGAATGCCCCCCAGCCTGACACTGCCTTCCTCCACCAGAGAAATGCACAGCATGTTACAAAATCACTAACTCCAGCAGAGCTAAGAAGAAAAAACAAACAAGCTAAAAACCAACAGGAAGCATGCCTGGGAAAGGACAGGGAGATGGGATGAAGAGTGAAACCAAACACTCTATAAGGACACAGTTTTCCAGCCCATTCTAAGAGGAAATGTGGAAAGCTGAGTGAAAATGGTAGTCTTGACACCTCACACATTTGGGGAAAAGGTGCTTAAGAAAACCATTTGTATTTTGAAAGCAAAGCAGCTGATTAAGTAAGCAGAGGCAAACAGTTAAACACACATAAGTAAACAAATCCTCTTTGCCTGACCCTGCTTAGCTGCCAAGATCAGGCAGGATCTGCTGCCTTCAAGGAATTTGGGCCTTCCAATCCTGACTCTGTGCTTGTGTGTGTGCACGCCATCATGTTGCCTATTGACAACCCCATGAATTTCATAGGATTTTCTTAGGCAAGGTAAACTCAGAGGTGATTTGCTATTGCCTTACTCTGAAATAAAGCCCACAGCACCTGATTACAGGCAGAAAAATAAGGGCTGAGCAAGGGGGAGCTTCTGTCTCATCTCATTCATGCAAAAGCTCTTTTTTTTTTTCTTCCCTTTTTGGGGGCAGATTGTGTTTCTCCCATACAATCCCCAATACCATGTTGAACACAGAAGCAATTCAGGTGACTAGTCCTCTATGCTGCACCATCCAAAGTGTGAATGAGCTGGCAAAAAAATGCCACTTATGCTCTCTGTCTAGGTAACACCATGACGTTAATCTACCCAGAAGCAAACAGGAAGGGGAACCCAGAGCAACCTATGTTCTATGTCAGTAGTTCTTAACCTGTGGTCTGGGGATCCCCAGGGGGCTGTGATGTCCTCACAGAGAGCCCATGAAGGCTCAAAGGCTACTTGGCCCACCTCCTCCCTACAGTAGAGTGGCCACGTGACAGAAGCCAAGGCAAAATCTGGCATGGCCTGCATATTGCCATTCACTGTGTTCCAGCCACAAACTTGCAGGAAGAAAGAGAAAAGTCTTCCATCCTCCTCCTCCTCCAATGCCTCTGAGGGAAGGTTTCTCTCTGGCTCTCTCTCTCTCTGGCTTTTCTTCACAAACGAAGATTCAGGAGGGACTCATCCCGTGCGTTCTGCAAGCACACTGATGACTAAAAAGGCCAATCCGAGATAAACAAGTCCGGTTGCAGAAAGCACAGCAGAAAGTCTCCTTGGGTGATGTTTCTGGGTTGTGATTCTTTCTGCATTGTTGTTTCTCTTCAAGACTTGTGAGTTCTCTAATGGATGGTGTAATGGTATCATCATCACACATTATTATTATTATTATTATTAGGGTTTTCATCATCAGTTATATTATTATTATTATTATTATTAGGGTTGTCATCATCAGTTATTATTATATTATTAGGGTTTTAACTATTAGGGTTTTCAGTTATTATTATTATTATTATTATTAGGGTTAAGGGGTTCCATGGCAACAAAAGACATTTAAAAGGAATCCCTGGTATAGAAATGGTTAAGAGTAATATATTCTATGCAATAATGAAAGAAATGGATGACCATTAAGACACACACACACACACACACGGGCAGTGCTGTTTGCGGACTCTCTACATGGCCTAACTCACCAGCTTTGCTTTTTACAGACCTTCTCCAAGAGAGCCCCCGACCCTTATTATGGAAAAGGCCTGGCTGGTTCCTGGGCTCCCCTGCAAGCCGCCCCCGAAAGCGGGCAAGACTGCCTTGAGCAGCGAAGAAGCCTCGGAGCAGGAGGTCTGTCTACTAGGGTTAGGCAGGAGGGAGGCGCCGAGGCGGAGCGAGACTAGGCACGACTCCTGGCTGAAAGGAGGGCGAAAGCTTCGGGCCAGCCAAGGAAGGAGCCGCGAGGGTAGGAAGTCCAAGGGGCAGCCAGCGGACCGGGAAGAAAGGAAGAAAGGAAAGAAGGAAGGAAGGAAAGAGGCGCCCTACAAGCACCGGGGAGCCCTGTGTGTGAGAGAGAGGGGGAGATGGGGGGGGCAGAATAATCTGTTTCTAGCAGTTTGCTCTGCAAAACAAAAAACCCTCCAAAACATGAAGGTGTGTGTGTGTGTGTGAGAGAGAGAGAGAGAGAGTGAGTGTGTGAGAGAGAGAGTGTGTGAGAGAGACATGGGGGGCAGCCTTTGGCGGGAAGGGAGAGGCAGCCTAATTAGTCTGTTTCTAGCAGTTTGCTCTGCAAAACAAAAAACCTCCAAAACATGAAGTTGTGTGTGTGAGTGTGAGACTGAGATCATGGGGAGGGGGGGGCAGCCAGCCTTTGGCGGGAAGGGAGAGGCTACAGTTGTCCCTCCATATCCACGGATTTAAGTACAGTATTCACAGTTTGAAAATATTCTTTTAAAAAATAATAATCCAAAACGCAAACCTTGATTTTGCCATCTTCTATAAGGGACATCATTTTGCTATGCCATTGCATACAATGGGACTTGAGTATTCACAGGTTTTTGGTATCCACGGCGGTCCTGGAACCAAACCCCAGCAAATATGAAGGGACAAGTGTAATCTGTTTCTAGCAGTTTGCTCTGCAAACTCCAAAACATGGAGGTTTTTTTTTTTTGTCCCTCTTTTTTTACACATGCCCCCCATCTGCTCATTCTTGCTGCCTGAACCACTGCTGGAGAGAAGGTTTGGGACTTGCAAGGAGCTCCTTCCCGAACCTACTCCGGTGAGGGGCTGATTGCTCAGTAAACACGCCTTTGCTCCCAGCTGCCTCAATGGGGTTTGTTGCTGGCAATGGGGTTTCTTTTCCTTTTCTTTTCTCTTTTTTTTTTTAACATGCACACACGCTTCACACACACGCGGTCTGGCTGACCTGCAGGAGACCAAAGTAGCACCACCCGCGGCGTGATGCCTCTGCAAAAGCTCGAGGAAGAACTGCACCTAGGGCAAGATGACAATTGCCTTGTTGGGACTTGTAGTCGAGGTGCTCTCCGCTCCCAATATGGCGGACTACAACTCCCAACATGCTCCGCGCACCGGTCCTTTCCCCCCCCCCCAAAGCGGTCAAACTCTGGCAGGTTGTCTTTTCTTGCACTTGCAGTGGGATAGGACAGTGGCTCTTAACCTTTTCTTTACTAAGGAGCCCCTTTAAATGTCTTTTGTTGCCTTCGACCCCCAAGACTTAACTCAAGATTTAAAACCCTAATAATAATAATAATAATAATAATACATCATCAACAACAATAATAATAGAATTACACCATGCTTTAACCCTTCCCTCAAAGGCACTGGAGGAGGAGAGAAGACTTTTCTTCTATTTCTTCCCACAAGTTTGAGGCTGGAGCAGATTGAATGGCAATGTGCAGGCCAATAGCAATAGCATTGGTATTTATATACCATTTATCAGTGCCAAAGCACTCCCTAAGCGGTTTACAATGTTTTTAGCTAACTGCCCCCAACAAGCTGGGTACTCATTTTACTGACCTATGGAAGGCTTAGTCAACCTGGGAGCCCTCTGAAATCGAACTCATAACCTTGTGGCTTGCAGAAGTGGCATTTCACGGCTGTGCCACCAGGGCTCCCTTTGCCTTGGCTCCTGTCACATGGCCACTCCACCACAGAGAGGAGGTGGACCAAGCAGCCTTCAAGCCTTTGCAGACCCCTGTGAGGACGTTGCGGACCACTGGGGATCCTCGGACCACAGGTTAAGAACCACTGAGATAGGATGTTGGATAAGTTCTTTGCCCTCCCCTCCACTGGAGGGGTCTACTTTGAGTAATTATCTTGAGAGCATTCTTTACAATAAATGTAGGTGAATAAACCTGGGTATGGTTTTGTTGGTGGTTAAGGAGATAATAACAGTGTTACCACAGGTGGAATTCCCTTCCCTTGGGAATGGAGCAGAGCTTCACTGAGGACTTACCTATATTTTAGCCTGATGATTAATTCACTTGGTACAGAAGATTTAATTTTTTGCTACAATTGAAAATAATGACAAGCGTAATTTTTGCTGAATGTAAAAAGGCATGTTAATCTTGGCTTCATTTAAAAAACACTGAGTTAGTAAATCAATGTTTCAAATCAATAATTTGAATGTCTCAAATCAATAATTAAAACTCGGGGTAGTTTGTACCAATTGGTTTTGAAATTTAGCAAATAATTTGAATCACTGAATAGTAAAGAGCATTATCCGTTCTTGATAAATAAATAAAATGTAGGACTTTTTCAGGATAACTGCAAAGGAATACTTAGTATAAAAACTGTCCTAATAATAACCAACCTGAAAATATTTGGAAACACTTCTTTCACAACTCAGAATACAATCCACCACTTGCATCTTATTTTCAGATATGTGTGCAGATTTGATGACCTGCTCAGACCTGTGCCTGCTCAGAAGAAACTTCCATGAAAATCTGCTGTTTGATTGACACATCGGTATAAATTAACAGTGTGAACAATGCTCAGGAGCTCTCTGGCTGAGAGTTGTAAATGCCCCTCCCTAAACTGCAAATCCCAGGATTCCACAGGAGGCAGCCATAGCAAATAAAATGGAATAGTAATACTATAACAGTGTAGTGTGAGAATCTCCTCGGTCAAATAGAATTGTGGATAAATAGTACAAGGTCTCTTTTCACTACAAAAGTAACATCTGGTTCTACATTAAATACTTAACTGCGTAGAGGCCCAGTTTGAACTATTTCTTCTTCTCCCAATCATGAGTGATTAGGACATGGTTTACAGTCACTACATGCTATGAAAGGGTGGAGCTCACACTGCTTCTTGATCACATCATTTCTGAGTTCATGAAGCAAAGCACAGTGTATTTTAGACTGGTGTCCTCTATATCAAGTTAAAAGCAGTGACAGAGGCTCGTTGAAAAGTTGGTAACTGCATTCAAGGGATGCAAAAGAAAACAAAAAGCAATTGAGATGGAGTTTATTAATTCATACTCTGCCTTTCATCCTAGGCTAAATACAAGTGGGACGATGTCACTGAAAAGCAGTGCTTAAAATTTCTGAAGAAAGCAACTTGGTACTGCTCATTTATGCTTTCAAAATTAGCTATAAAATTTATTTGTTCCTAAATTTGTATCTCACCTTTCATTTGTGGAACATAGAGCAGCACTTTAGCCTCGAAACAATTGTGCTAGGCTTATAGATAAGTTTCATGTACAAGGAATGATCTGAGCTCTGGGTTTCTACAATGAAACTTGACATCACCCACTACAGTATATCATAGTGCATGGGTGGGAGAATCACATCCCCAGAAGCCTTCAGGATACACTGGTATCCATTTTAAACCTGGGAGGGGTTACAGACCTTTTGTAGACCTAAAATGGCCTCTTTTTAAAATTGGAAATGACCATCAAATAGGGATGTGAGGAAAATTTTGCCAATGCCTTGTTTATGGTAGAAATAGACTATCTTGACATGGCGTGACAGATTGCCAGGCATTTTCAAGGCCCTACAGTAGTTTTGGACTCCACTGTGAGAGCAAGACACCAAACACTTAAAAAAATGTGTATGCCTAATTTGTGTTTCTAGTATTTTTCCCCTTTGTGAAGCTGAGCGTGCACACGCACACATACACAGAGTGAGCAAGTAGCCTGATTGCTCGCAAAGGCCTCTATAGGAGCCAAATGAAACAGCCTCCCCCTGTTCCTACGCCCAAAATGTCCAGACAACATTTGGGCATTTCCTACTAGAATCTGGGGCAAATACCCCTTAAAATGGAGCGAGTACATGGTAAAAAAACAAAAACCCTCACAGTTTGCTGTGGTTTTTCTGGAGAAAATGGTGAGGTCCATTACAGCAACGCGGGGGGGGGGGAGTATCTGCACATACAGACCACATGATGCCCAACACAACTATTTCCCAACTGGGTCACACATATCACATTTGCTGAGGTCACCACAAGGCACTGAGCCATGTGACCACAACCGGGCACCTCGTCCCTGGCCTCGAAAAATGTCACCAGTGCAAGGAAGAGAAGTGCTGGTTTGCATGCAAGTTGCAGGTGTGCAGACATTCCTTCATTGCTGCAATGGAAGGGCAGGCAATGTGGGGAAATGCCACAGGCTTAGGGCTGCAATGCTCCGGCCAAAACATGGAGTATTCTGGCCTGTGTAGACAAGCCTAAAGATGCAAACAACTCATCCAATGTTTGTACTTTTTAAAGATGCAGGTAACAAAGCAGTTATAATTTTCAGTTTTGTACATTTACATAAATGCAGAAGAATCAGTCTCACATATATGCAAAGTCACTCAGACGTTACCTACCCTGATAGCCCCCATCTTGGAACAACACATAATTGGCCATGTTTAATAATTTGGCTTGATGTGGCCTTCCACATGGTTAGCAGGTAAGCCAGGTCAAAAGATCCTGCTATTACCCGGCCTCTTGCTGCCATTTTTTAATTAATTAAATATTCCCCTGTTAATTTCAGACACTAGTGAGATCCTTGTAGACCCACACAATTTGCGTAACACAGAGACAGTCGGGGGGGGGGAGAGAACACTATCTCATAGGACTTTATGAGCTCACCCTACAGAAAAGTTCTTTTGCCAGCATAAATTGTGGCATTTTTATGCCATCAAAAGAACCCCCCTATCACACTTACCTCCAGCAGTGTCTGTGAGGATTCCCTGACAGTAATGGAGCACAAATGGAGCTCCATTTACTTCCGTGGTTGGAATCTCCCGGATTCTTGCGAGAAGGTGATCATGTGGGAAATTTAAAAAACAAAAAAACCCACAAAAAAAGTTAATACAAGTACATACACTTAAAAAGTCCTAAGTACACAGGGAAGGAGGGTCATAAAAAGAGCATACCCTACCTGGCTGTCATGATCTCACCCAGAAGTCTTTGCCCATTCACACTGCATTCATGTGAGTACAATGAAAATCGCTACAGGAGATCAATTGATGATTTGGGCTGTCAGGAAAAATTTATGGCTTTTTAACCAGATATGATCGTGAAAGGGCAACATCATCTGGTATGCGTGCCCTTTCGTGATCATTAGTTGTCCTTATGACACCGTACTTGCTGTGTCTGATAAGGTCCATGGTAATGAGAATTTTAAGTGCTTTTTTCCATATGCAACCAAGTCACAATTTGCATCTCTACCATCCAATCAATTATGGGTTTGGAAAAAAATGGGAAGTATAGCTCATGGGAGTCCACAGGGTTTTAAAATGGAGTGAGTGTGACCACAGAACTCTATCTGACCACCCTGGACTTTTTCAAAAGGGTAAAAAAACCCGAGGAGGTTGGGAGAAGAACGGGGCTGCCACACTTACAGAGCCCCATTTCAGACAGCCCCATCATCCTTCCTCCCTTCCCCCGTGCTGTGGGTGCCGCTTTTTATTGACGGGGTTTCCCATCAATAAAAAGTGGCATCTGCAGCATGGAGGAAGCACAGGGGAAGGTCGGGAGAGGACAGAGGAGGACGGGCTGTTTGAAACAGGGCCCTGTAAGCGTGACAGCCCCGTTCGTCTCCTGACCTCAGGGTTTTTTTTACCCCATTTGAAAAATTCCCCTGTCTTAGACTCTAAAGAGCTGCTTTACTTCTGAGTAGAGAAACAGAACCTTGTAGTGTATTTTTTAAAAACAGCAGCAACAACAACAACATAATCTGTTTGCGCGGGATTTTAGAGAGGACTTTTAAGTCCGAGTACACAAGCATAGTCCTGTACTGAGACCACAACCATGACAATAATGGGCCTTAATTGACACTGTGGTGATTCTTGTTGCAAAAATAAATTTTAAAAAGATGTTGCTTTTTTTTCTTTTGCTCCTCCCACTTTACTGTTAACACCACCCACATTTGGAGTGTGTACCATGAGACCATTTTAAGATCTAGAATGTGACTCAAATTGGTTCCTCACCTCTTTCCTTCTGGGATTGGCATGGTATAATTGTAAAACTACTGTATTTCCATGGGCCCAAGAGGAGTTTTAGATTATTTTTCCCTAGAAGCAATTCTCTTGCTTCATGGAAAACATGGTGGAAAACAGAAGGAAGCTCCAGGAGTACCATAGGTGCCAAAATGGTTTAAGTGATATGAAGTGACTCTTAAGAAAATGCCAACAATTCCGCTGGGATAGGCTGGGTCTGTCAATCTAAATTTACAGCACAATCCGATCATGTTTTCTCAGAAGTAAGCCTCACTGATTCAGCAAGATTTCGTTCTTATTCATCTGTTCAGGATGGTACTCTTAGGATCAAACAGTCATCACTGCTAAGGGAAAGATGCAGTGCTCATTTTTTTTCTTCCTAAGGGAAATAATATTGATTATGTAATAGCTGATACATTTCCCGATCTAATTCTGCCTAGGCATTCACAGGAGTTGCCCCCTCTCCTGATCAAATATTTCTAGGCTTTTTCCAGTTTTAGTTTATAGCTTGTATTCTTTACATGTTATTCTTTGTATTGATGAAACTAGTGACTTTCCACAGAATGGGAGGATAATGAGGTAATTTTCATTAACTTTAGAAATTTTCTAAAAATAGTAAATAAACAGGCAAAATAAATAAATAAACAATACCAATACAGAAACAAACATCTTTGTTCATCTTGCCTGGATAATGGAAGTTGCCGAAAGATAACACTGAGGCCTTCAGTGTGTTGCTGGCAGGCACGGGGCGGGTGCGGGGGGGGGGCACTCTGTGAAATTGGATTGTTCTAGCTGATTTTTTAAATTTATTTTGGGGACAGGATTTATCAGGTATTCCATCAACAAGCCATGGATACACAGCATATATTTCTTCACTCTGGGCAGGAAAAAACGCACTTTATTGTGTCCTGCAAGTTTTGCTATCAATATTCCTCTTCCAGGTTTGTCTTTCACACTGAGAACCATTTCTCAGTTTATGATTGTGCACAGACTTCATCCTGAAAGGAATGATGACACTGGCCCTGCTCCAGCTTTAGGCTGCAATCCTAAACACACTTACTTCGGAGCATGTTCAGTTGAACTCAGTGGAAATTACCTCTGAGTAGACAATGCTGTTGGCTGTGCTTTGATATGCGTGACTACTGGGTCCAGATAAAGATGCAGGTCAGGTGCATCTGTCAGCTTGAATGGAGATTAAATGTGCTCTACAGTGTACTCGTATTGTTGTACCTAAGAGTATATCAACACTGGAAATTTATATAATTTGATACCATTTTAACTGTCATGGTTCCATCCTATGGACTCCTGAGATTTAGTTTAGTGATGTACTAGAAAGCTCTAACCCACTGCAGCACTATACCTCTTAGCAGAAAATTCTAAGTGCCTCACCAAAACACAAATCCCAAAATTCCATAGGCTGTAAGAGTGGCATCAAACTGGTATAGCTGTATAGTGTAGATGCACTCCAATTATGTAAGAATATCAGCAATACAGGCAGCTTTTTTGTGGTGGACTGTGTTGGCAAATCTTCCAGTGCAGCAATATTAAAAACTTGCCAAAACCCTCTTCTCACATTGCAGTGATGCCAAGTAGCAGTTCCTGTTAGAGCTCTCAAAAAAAAAAAATCCATAAAACATTATACATCAGACTGAGCTGATAAGACAGCTAAGAAACTACGTACCAGCATCTTTTAATGTTATAAAATTATTTAGAACACAAAACGAAATTTTTAAAAAAAATGCCTGAAGAGCCTATTCATCTAGTTCCCAGGTGGAAATCATCTCAGTACAGGAAAAAAGGAAAGAAAAAAAGAAAGAGTATCATTATAATTTTGAATGTGTATTTGAATGTGTCTATATGTCTATTTGAATGTGTCAGTGATCAAGAAATTAGTTGTTACAGTAAGCCAGTGTTATGTTTTTCACTCCCAGAATGGCCTTGGTAATTTTCTGACAAGATTAATCATACTTCTCTCAGTTAGCTATCTGCCCAATTGTATGCAAAATTACTAAAAAGGGAGCCTCACTGACTAAGGGTGCATAAGTCTGTGGAATAAGAGCATGTACAAACAACATTTTCATGTGATTTCTCTTACCGTTATTGTGGATTGAGCCCAGTTTTAAATCAGTCCTGATTTACTTTTACATGGTTTCCATATAAAAGAGAAAGGGTGCCTTACTTTAATAGGGTGGCTTTGCTCCTTTAAAGAGAACCCTCTTAATCCATCCATCTGTGTAATTTCAAGAAATTTGTATTTTTAAATTTCAGAGTATTGGTGAGGTGAAAGTAGGAGAGAAGGCTTCCATTGTTTTGTTGAAGAAGAACAATACAGTGTGGTATGTAGGAAGATAAGTAAAATTGTTGTTATCTTAGGCTCTGCACTGGGCCTTTACATCAGGCTTAATTGCTTTTCACACTTCTGTATTTTAAATACCAACTGCCACTGGTTATTTATTATTAACACTAGAATTTAGAATTCACTTAGCATAAAAGAACTCAAAATACAAAACAGTCATTTCCCCCACGTTCAAGAGCACATTTGGCATCATATTCCCCACAGCACTAAGCTTACTTCCTTATGAGAACAAAGACTGGGATTGATGCCAGCAGATTCCAGGTCGGTATTAAATAGAAACTCTTTAACAAAGAGATTGATATTAAAGGAGGTTGATTTGGGGTGGGGGAGTAAAAAAAAAAAAAAAAACCTTGCTAAAGTTAATTCCGAAGATTAAACTGAGCACTATTTCCTGTTTCTGAAAACATCATCTTTGTGACATGCTATTGGATTTATCGTGGGTTGCCTGCCACAGGTATATAGAACTAGAGAGAGAAGAAATTTGGTGAATTTTTTAAAAAATCAACTCAGAGTGATTTATTTTAATTACTGTATCAATCACATCATCATCAAGAAGTTTAAGATATGTTGAGAAGTTAAGAAAACAGGAATGGGGTGTATGTGGCTCACAATATGGTGTTGGGGATGAGGGGAGTCCCAGGAGCCCTAGCCAACAAGATAATGGTGGGAGTGAGTGAAAGCGCCAATACAACACCATCTGGAAGGCTACACATTCCCTATCCCTGTGTTAGATCTCCAGAAATGTTATTCAGATGAACCACATCCTGTCTCTCCTGTGATAGATCATAGACTATGTGACAGATCATAGACCATGATAAGATTTTGATAGAACTGTCTACTTTGTTGAGCTCAGATGACAGAAGGCCTAAAGGAGATGAGTTAAGATTTTTTTTTTATTGAAATAATCTTGGTATCATCTCACTGAACTTGTTGGATGAATATACTGACTAAATGTTACAATAATTCAGTCATGCTTTGTTATAATGCCAGATGTAAGCAGTAGCAGCTCCTTCCTGGAATTGGAAGACCTAAAGATGGTAGCGCATGCACTGGTGACCTCAAGGTTGGGCTTCTGCAATGTGCTCTACATTGGGCTGTCTCTATACCAAGTTCGGAAACTCCAGTTAGTTCAAAATATGGCAGCCAGATTGGTTACAGGTGCATCCAGGAGTGAGCACATCACACCAGTATTAAAATCACTCCACAGGCTACCAATTAGTTTCCAGACAAAGTGTTGGTTATTACCTTTAAAGACTTACATGGTTTGGGTCCAGGTTACCTGTAGGATCGCCTCCTCCTGTACAATCTGCCCCATACTCTCAGGTGCTCTGGGGAACATTTACTTCAACCGGCCAGGACTAGGCTGGCAACTGTCACCCAGAGGACATTTGTGTTGGCCGCCCCTAGACTGGGGAATGACCTGCCAGAAAAGATTCAACAGCTAAATATGCTGCCTGAATTTAAAACAATATTAAAGACCTAGCTCTTCCAGCAGGCCTACCCAGTCGACTAAACTATGAATTTTAAATTGGTATATTTTAATTTATGTATGGATGACTTTAATGAGTAACTGATGATTTACACTAATGTTTACATGTTTTAAGCTAAGTGTTAATATTTTAACCTAAATTTTAATATTTTAATATGTTAAGTGATTTTATGTGTTTACTTATATATTGTATTTTAATCTATATTGTACCCCACCTCAGGCCTTGGGGAGAGGCAGGTAAGAAATAACAACAACAGCTTACTACTACTGCTGCTGCTGCTACTACTACTAGCTCCCAGGGACGGTCCTCAAATTTAGATGCATTTTGCCTGATATACTGGTAAACATATATCATTTCCTCTTTTACATCTGTATGTGTCTCTTATATATATGTCTTTTATGTATGTGTATGTGTCTTTTAGGAAATTTCCTCTTCTGGACTAATTCACAGAAGGCCCTAACCAGCATGGCCACCATTAGTGGAATATGAACCATGCTAGCTAGGGGATTCTGGGAGCCACACCTCAGAATAGTATAATTTCCAGGCTCTTGTTTGGTATATTGTATGTAGCTACCATAGAAGTCATTTCAAGTGGATTAGCCTTATGAACATGTGGGTTGTCCACACAGTGAAAATACTCCTCACAGAATTTGCTCAGAAAACAAGCTATCTTAATGGGATCCTGCATTGTCTCATTGTATTGTGAGGGGGGGGGGGCAAAAAGAGAAAAAACTCTGCCTTCACAGCTTTTCCTGACTTTTTAAAAATCTCCAAAGATATGCACATTTTCACTCATTAAGACAAGCAATTCGACATAAATTGCTTCCCCATGAAGGACACAATGCAAACCTGATTGGCTGGATGAGCACAGGTGGAGGGGCTGGGTTACAGGGGAAGCACCCGCTGCCACCATGTTGGATTTTTGCTTTAGCGAGTGATCACTAAGGCAATAAAAAGGAGGTTTGTGCTATCTTTTTTTCTCTTTTGTTTTGGGGAAATTTGGAATGTCACTTGTGCACACCATAGAGATAGGCTTTTAAAAAAAAGATTGGTAGCAGCAGAGTTTAAAAACGAGAGTAATCCACTCACAGCCACCACTTCAGCTACAGGCATACAGGGTTTATGGTGGCTGTAAAACCATTAAGACAGGTTGCAGCTGCTGCTACTTGCTATTACTGTGGAGCAGTCTTGTTTTTTTTCCTTCATGTAGACTTGGCCATGGTTTCTATTTTCAATTTTAGGAGCAGAAATCTTCAAAGGTATGATTATGCTATTATTCTTTAACTATACCAGCCAGCTGAAGAACAATGGATTAAACACTGTATTTCTGCTTCTGCTATAATGTCTGTGACTGCAGTGCTGTTAGGTCAAAGGAGCCCAAGCTATGTCATGGCAAACCTTGCTGAGCCAAGAATTAAAAAGTTTTAATGTTCCACATACTTAATGAAACCATAATGTTCACTGTCCTCTCCTTTGCCCAAGGCAAGTGACTCAGAGGAAAAATGAGAGTGCAAGGTTACATGGACCCACTGAATCTATATATTGGCAGAAGCCTTCCCCTTTATAGGTGGTGGGGGGAGGCACTGAGGAAGAAAACAATGAAACAATAGAGAGAGAAAGAGAGAGACCTTCCAAGCACTGGCAATCATGTGAAGGTTTTCTGTTTTGTGTTCTTTGTAAGGCAGATGGAATTACAATCTGCTTCATGAAGTCGAAGGCTTTCATGGCCAGCATCCATAGATTTTTCTTGGTTTTTTTCCGGGTTGTGAGGCCGTGTTCTGGAAGAGTTTATTTCTGGTGTTTCTCCTGCATCTGTGGCTGGCAGATGAAGGTGCCAGCCACAGATGCAGGTGAAACATCAGAAATAAACTCTTCCAGAACACGGCCTCACAGCCCAGGAAAAAAAAAAAAACAAGGAAAATCTATACTCTGCTTCTTTTTAAAAATATGTATGTATGTATGTATTTTAACATAAACGATCCAACTCACAACCAAAGCTATATCCTTTCAGAAAGAAAAGTAGAAAGGGGAGGGGGGAAGAAATGGGGCAAAGAGAAAAAGGGAAAAGAATACATCTTGTGCACATACGTATAACTAAAACTAAACAAAATTAATACACAATATTAAACCACTAAACTAACAACAGTTAACGCTAACTAACTAAAATACTAAACACTAACTAAGACACAAAAGGGCTCTGGCCTCCCAATTCAAAGTGTTATGAGAGGGAGAGAAGCAAAAATAGAGAAAAAATATGTTATTCTACCATTACGAGAGTTCCAACTACTATTTATTTATGTATTTATTTATTTATACCCCGCTCTTCAGCCACAAGACTATCAGAGCGGCTTACAAATTGTTTTTAAGCAATAGCAATTTACACATCTACACTGCATTAAGCAGTTTCCAATGTGTATTAGCTAATATACTATACTATAATACTATAAATACTATATATATTTTACTATATATATATATATATATATATATATATATATATAATACTATAAATAGTTCTACTAGAATTACTAGTAGCCATAGCCACTGATTATTACATTGTTAGATTTCTTATTGCTCAAGAAGTTCATAAATGGTTTCCAATCCTTCCAAAAAAATATATATCTTCAAATAGTTTATCCTTTAAAACCAACATCATTTTGGCAACTTGAGCTAACTCAGCAACCTTAATAGTCCATCTTCCATCTTTGGTGCTTCTGTCTGTTTCCAAGTTTGAGCAAACAATGTTCTTGCTGCTGTTGTCATATATCGGAGAAGTATTCCACATTTGCTGTCCAATCTGCTTCTTAGCCCATAATAAAAGGAGTTAAAAGTGAACAACAGTCAAATTTATACCCTCTTTTATAAGATGTCTCTTGGCATTTCTGGCTCAATATGTCAGATTTGGTAAAAGGTTCATTAAACTTGTAGTACGTATTAGTAAGCTTTTGAAGACAGAGATGTAGCATTGCAGGTTGTTATTTGGCTGATTGCTCTGACTACCACACATACCAAGCTGGCCTGACAGAGCCTCACTGCCAAATTCAGTCTGGCCAAACTATATGGTATGTTAAATGTATTGTTTAACTTTTATGGGGGGGTTGTTCCCCCTCCTTTTTACATAATGCCATTGTATTGAGGAGGGCCAAGGGTTTTTCTTTCATCCCATACTGCTGATCACAGCAACAAAAATCCACACCCTGCCCATGAAACTACTATTTATGTAAGGAGGTGAGCTGTCATAGGTACCAAATCAAAGTTAGTTTCGTCTTTAGTTTGTCTCATTATCTCTAATTAATTACTGGAATAGTTTGGAAAAGTATAATTTGGCATGCTTTCTACAGAGTAATAAATCCAGGCCAGCACTTTCAATGTATAAATCCTATTGGCATTGATACATGCATGTGGATAGGGAGAAGGCAACAAGAAATGGGAAGAAATGTCTGAAAATTAAGTGTAGGTAACTGTAATCTTTTACAGGTTATGTTGTAAGTCTCCATCCCACAAATCAAGCACATACTGTAGTCTCAGGAACAAAACTACTTGAAGTGCGCACTAACTTTCCTCTTGCATCAGTAGAAATGGATATTGCAATTGCTGTTTTGAAACATGTGCTCAGATGCATTGGGAGTTTTATACTATTTTTCAAACTGCCAAGTAGATAATGTCAAGAACATTTCTGAGATGGGATACTAACATCAAGATATACGGCTCCAATCAGCAAACATCAGGCAAAGTAGAGTATAAAACTATGGATATAGGAGACTACTAGCAAATTTCCATTTCCATTTCCTGTGTCAACAGCTTTCCAAGTTACCTAGTAGATTGTTTTATGTTTTCCAGGCAAATTCTCTGTAGACTACAAGCTCTACATTCAACTCTGCATTCAGAACTCAAAAGAATTAGATATGCTGTAGTTTATGAAATGGATGTTTATGAAAGTATCCTTTGTTTGAATGGCTTCAAAACCTGACATGAATTCCAACTTTGACAGCATAATGAGAAAATAAGACGGTCATAGCAATGTCCCAAATGTAGCTTTAACTATTGAGGTTCTCATCTTGAAAATGCAATTTTCTGTCTAGATGTGTATGAATGTCTTCAATGTCTTGTCTTTTGATAGTAGCTCCTATTTGGCAGGTCTTTTACAAATCTGAAATGTGAAAAGAAAAGGCTATTGCAGAGTACAGCATATAAACACTATGGGAGTTATATGGTATCCCAGAAACAATGTGGCCCACCAAAACTTACATTTGCAGTGTGTTATGATAAAATGTAACCTCTTTGGCTAGTAAAGCTAACAGTTTTCAAAGAGGTGTAAAATATTATTTTTTAAGTAATAATTGAAAACGTCATTTTAAGCCAATGAATCCATCCAGATGGATTAAAAAACAAAAACAAAAACAAAAAATTTGCACTGAATGTTTTCTGGCTATTTCCCCCCCCCCCTGTGAATTCCAGTGTTTGTCAAGGTATAAAAATGCCCCATACCCACAGAAGTGTTGAGGGTATAGAATGAAGAATATCCCATAATACCCAAACACCCAGAGCCAGAAAGCATATGTTCACATGAAGGAGAGAACATTTGTTCTGTGTAGGTGGCAGATTCCTTTTCTGCCCCATCCCCAATGTAACCAGCATAATTGCTGTGTCCTAAAATTATTAGCAAAGTTATTTCCATTGGAAAATGAAACAAAAACTAGTGAACCACAAAAATTTGGAAATTGACATAAACCATAAAGGAAAACAGCAGTTTTTATTATTTGCAGGAGGACCTTACTTTAATGGTAACATGGGAAAATTTCTGCTCCTTAATAAAATAATTTCTCCTGCAGGAAATGTCAGGAAATAAAGGGACATTCTTTATACCAGCTGGTCTATAGACAACCAGAAAGCAGAGAGGACTGGTAATACCAATAGAAGGGATATAGAGAAGAGACAAAGGGCCCATCTATACGAGGCAACCCCCCCCCCGGAGTGCCTAGTAATCACATTTCATAGCAGCAGCAACTTGTTTTAATGATGTTTTGCCCCTATAAGCCCTCATAAGCTTCTCATACAAGATGGCAGCTGCAAATGATTTACTCGCATTTGTACTTACCTCAATTTGCCACTGCCAAACATTAAAAAAACAAACAAATAATGTCTAAGGTATGCTAGAGTGATTTTTTGATTTAACAAGAAAACAAAACAAAAAAAAAATCCTACCCTGTTTTATCACCTTAGTGATCACTCACTAAGGCAAAAATCCAACATGGTAGCAGCAGTCCCTTGCCCTGTTAGCAAGCCCCATCCCCTGTGCTCACCCAGCCAATCAGCTTTCTGCTTCATCCCCTATAGGAAAGCGATTGATATTGAATCGCTTCTCTCAAAAAGCAGGAATGCGCATACCCCTCACTGTTTTTTAAAAACTATGGGAAAACCCACGAAGGCTTTTCTTGTGGTGTTTTCACCATTTTGGTTCCCCCTTCTTCTGAATGCAGTGGATTGATGCGGGACCCCAGATCATATTCCCAGCGAATTCCATGAGGGTTATTTTCACTGTTTAGACAATCCTAAAGTCTCATTTTATTCTAGTGTTTTGGCCTAGTAATATTTAATGGCCTTCTTCAGGGGTTGTTAAAAGATAAAAGAAAGAATAGGGACAATACATAAAAAAATATATAACTAGAGACAAGTTACAATTTACAATATCAGTCTTAGGTACATAACTATTGCATGTAAAATGTCTCAATTTTTAAAACACCTATTAACCAAAAGAAACTTATAGAAGTACAAAATATTACTTACAGTGCAACGTTAAAACCACCTGCAGGGATTCCAAAAAGAGTGGTTCCAAAGCTTATGACTAGCAACTGATAGTTTGAGAAGTAGGAGGCAGAGCATTATACTCTTCCTTTCCCCCCTAAGATGTACCAAGGACATCCTTATCATAGCAGTTCTGCAGCACAGTTGAAAGTTAGAGGATGTGTGAAGACTCGAGTTTTAAAGTACAGTCGAACCTCCATATTCATGGACCCTGCATCCACAGATTCATTCATCTATGGCTTGAAAATAGTCCACACATGCAAAAAAAAATCCAAAAAGCAAACCTTTATTTTGCCATTTTAAATAAGGTACAGTAGCACCCCCACATCTGCTGTTTCGGCAACTACGGATTCAGTTATCCATGTTTGGTGATGGCAGGGGAAGGGATGGGGGAGGAGGGATTTCAGCTCCCCTGTCCCTTCCCTTGGGAGGCCTCCTGTTGCCATGGCAACGATTGCGGGTGGGAAGGGGGAAGGGGAGGAGGTGAGATCGCCTTCCCCTTCCCCCCGTGATCACTGCCGCGGCGGTACCATGGTGGGGAAGAAGGGGACTGAGGAGTGATCTTCCCCCCTTTCACCCCTACCATAGCCCCGCCATGGCAGCAATCATGGGAGGGAAGGGGGGTGAGGTCACTCCTCCAGCCCCTTTGCCTCTCCTATGGTCCTGCTGCGATGGCGATCATGGGGGCAAAGGGGGAATGGGTGAGATCAATTCTTTGCCCCCTTCCCTCCCACCATGGCCCCACTGAAGTGGCAATCACAGGGGCGAAGGGGGTAGAGGAGGAGGCAATGGCCTCCTCCATTTCCCCCTTCCCCCCGTGAAATCGCCACAGTGGTGATAGGAGCCCTCCCAGGGGAAGGGACAGAGTGATCTTGCCCCCCCTTCCCCCTTCACCCCCGCGATTGCCACCACAGCGGGCCCATTGCGGGGGCGAAGGAGAAAGGGAGGGGAAGGAGTGAACGTGCCCCCCTTTCCCCAGGATGCCCCCCTGGGATTGCGTTCACTATTATCCACGGAATTCACCATCCACGGGAGGCCCTGGAATCAATTCCCTACGGATGTGGGCGTGCTACTGTATTAGTATGCCCTACTCCCCCCTCCCCACAGTATCTCATAATTGGAAATATTAGACACTTTTCAGGGTCAGGTTGACTGGGGCAATCCAAAAGTCAGTTGAAGTCACAGTGACCTAGGATGTGTATTAGAAATATGATGGTAAGAGAGCCCAAATTAGGACAGTGTGGAAGCCCCTTAGTAAACCCAGTAGTTAAAAAGGTACGTGCTAATCCTTTCTTCCAGCCCTGGGTGTCTCGGCAATGATTCAATCAAGCAATTAAGTGACCATTCCCAAATCTATTCCTACAGAAGTCATTTCTATATCCCCTCCTGTCTAACCTTGCAAGATTGTTGCAAACCCATCAATTTCTATCTCCCAGCAATTAAAGCAGTCAATTGAGTTTCAGTTTATCTATCCTGTGGGAAAGCCATCCAGGGAACTAGTAATTCCCCCAGATAATAGAGATTTGGGTATCATAGGTGGGGCTCAAAAGCACTCCCACCTCTTAGGGTAACAAAGGGACACCATTTTACTATGCCATTGTGTATAATGGGACTTGAGCATGCATGGATTTTGGTATGGGGGGGGGTCCTGGAACCAAACCCAAACAGATACCAAGGGTCACCTGTAGATGAATATACTCTAAGGACTTTATCAGACCACCATCCTCAAACATTCCTTTGCCGGCATATTTTAAATCATTTTTATGCCGGCAAAAGAACCCCCTTTACCAGACCTACCTTTGTTATGTGTGGATAGGCAACCCCAGCATTGACAGAGAGTGAACAGAGCTCCATTCACTTCCTGGTTTGAGATCTCACTGATTCTCATGAGAAGACGTGAGCATGGTAAATCTGAAAAATAAATCAAAATAAACACACAAAACATAGACACACAGAAACACACTTTAAAAATTACAAGTAAACAGGGGGGTGGTTCATAAAAAGAGTGTCCCCTACCTGGCTGTCGCAATCTCACCCAGAAGTGTTCTGACAATTGACACTATTCACTGAGCACAATGGCACAAAGTTTCAAATGCTAGCAATGCTGGCCAAAAAGCACCATGGGAGATCAATTGACGGCTTGGCCTGTCAATAAAAAGGAATGGATTTTGGACATGACATTATTGCGAAAGGACGGCATCATTTGATATGCATGCCCTTTCACATTATTTAGGCTTCGTTATGACACCATATTTGCCTGGTCTGATAAAGCCCTTAGTCCACATTTAGACCATGAGAGACACATGTCAAGTCTCAATATCCAATTCATTTCAAAGCAAGGCCCTCTTAGACAACCAGAACCTGTTGCAAGTTGTTACAATGGTCTTTGCAAAGCAAATTCCCCACATGTGTTGTACCATCTGCTTATCTGCTGCAGAAATAAAATAGGATGCATGTAGCTTCTTTCTGTCAAGTGGTGCCATTGAATGTTGTGTTCCAAAACTTGCCAGTTCTAAGCTGGTGAAAGAATAATATCTTACCACATTTTGGCCCATGTGGATATATGGTACAACTATTTTTGTTATCACAGTGTAATCAAGCTAGGCCTCCTTGTGGTGTACCAGGCTGCCAGGTCAGATAAATGTACCACTTCAGGGATAGGATGTCCTTGATTCCAGCATTATCTCATCTTTATGCCATATTTGCATAATTTACTCCTCACACACACATACACATCAAGACAAGACTAGAAAAGGGGAAAGCTTGGGAATGAATGAGCCTAGAATGGATGTGGAGGCAAAAGCAACTACTGTACTGCAAGGAGAAACAGAATAGCCCAAAAGTTACCTGGACAATTGTCCATCTCAAAGAGCTCAGGGTCTCTGTAAAAATAAAGAAAGAGAAGACATTTCAATTTTGGAGAGACAATGTTTGGGAGAAAGGTCTTTAAACTAAAGAGTATTAGGGACACAATAACACCTTTCTCTGAGATTTGATACAGGGCAGTAGATTAGCTGTTGCAGTGTTAGTGTCCTTCCACCTATTCTCAACCTGTACTTTTCTAAATAAATGCAAACATTACAAAGTACCACAAGTAGCCATTGACCACCTTCCGAAGGAAACTGCACCACAAATATTCAGTTACTTTCCTTCTTAAAAAAAATTAACGTGGGCAAATATTGCACCTGTGAAAATGCTCACCACATGAGAAAGCTGAGTCAAGTATAAGAATATGAACAGAGTCCCAATGGCCTGGATGCTAACACATTTTTTTCCACATTCCTCCCCTTTTTGCAGCCCACTGCTCCCCAAGTAATTCTTTAGGATTAAGAACTTGTTAGTTGTATAGGATATGGGGCAGGATGGCAGATGAAAGGGACTCTGTTCTTTGTAATGTTTGCATTTCTATTGCCGCCCTGTCCACAAGCAGGAAAGCACCTCAAGAACAAAGCCAAGATGTGCAGAACGGCTTCTAGAGGTACACGTCTTGTAATTGCCTCCTAGTGCCAGATGTGAAACACGGCTAGTATAGTTCTGTTGATTTGGTGTCTCCATCTACTTCTGCATGGTCCTAAGGCACATGTAGCTTTGATGGCACTGGTAAAGGATGAGGCAGGGACAGTGACTTTACTTATGCAGTAGGCTTGCAAGTTGTTTGGAGCCCAGGAAGCAAGTGAACATACATCTGGGGGACTCTTCCTTGTAGAAGATTAGCTGCTATTTTAGCTGCCACAACACAAAGACTGTGCTACTGCAGTAATATTAAAGATTGTGAATGTGTAGTCAGGGCCGGCTTAACTGTACTGCCAAATCAGCATCTGTGGGGGGCCTCATAAAGCCAGAGGGCCCCACCCCAACCATCCTAACCCTCCTGAAAAATTTCCTGCTGGCTTAAAAAAACCCCAAAGACCTGCATCTCCCAAACTAGAAAGCGGAAGATGGAGCTTTCTTCATGTGGCTGATTCTGGAATGAGTTTGCTGCTCCCTCGCCCCCTCCTCCCAGGATCATCAAAAGGCAAGCCAGCCAGGCGTGTGTCAGAGAGGGATGAGTGTGTGTGTGGAGGAAGGCATCTCTTTCCTTCTCTTTCTCCCCTGCTCTCTCTTCAGAAAGGGCTTCTTTCTTTCTTTCTCTCTCCCTCCCTTCTTTTTCACTTTTTATCCCCCCTGTTTCTCCCTTCCTTCCCTCTTTCTTTGCCTTCCTTCTTTCTGACTTTTTGTCTCTCTCTCTCTCCTTCCTTCCTTCCTTCCTTCCTTCCTTCCTTCCTTCCTCCCTTTCCTTCCTTCCACATAGATCCCCTCCAGCCCATCTTTCCAGCTGCTCTTAACACGTCCTGGTTTCTCTCCCCTCCCTCCCTTTCCCCCCTTGGTCTTCAGCTTCCTCCCCTTGCTGCCAACTGAATTCAACCTGCAAAAGGAATTTGTGTGTTTGCCCATATGCCTTCAAGTCATTTCTGACAAAGGCAAACCTATCATGGGGTTTTCGAGACAAGGTTTGTTCAAAGGGGGTGTGCCTTTGACTTCCTTTGAGGCTGAGAGAGTGTGACTTGCTGAAGGTCAGCCAGTGGGTATTCATGGCTGAGTAAGGATTCAAACCCTGGTCTCCACAGTCATAGTGCAATGCTAAAACTTCTACAATACTCTGGCTCTTTTAACAGAAGAATATAAAGAATATAAATAAAAATCTGGAGTAATATTACTGGGAACAATGGTGTTATTGTTGTCACTAAAACACCAGTATCCCATTAGTGTTATGCGAGAGCCATTGGGTTAAGCAGTGATTCTTAACTTTTTCTTTACCAGGGAAACCCTTTAAATATCTTTCGTTGCCCTAAGACTTAACTCAAGGTTTAAAACCCTAATAATAATAGCTAACAACAAAAACAATACAATTGCACCATCCATCAAACTTTTCCTCAGAGGCACTCTGGCTTCTTCCTGCATGTTTGTGGCTGTAGTGGATTGAATGGCAATGTGCAGGCCAAGCCAGCTAGCCAGCCTTTTCCTTGGTTCCTGTCACATGGCTGCTCCACTGCAGGGAGGAGGTGGGCCAAGCAGCCTTCAAGCCTTTGTGGGCCCCCTGTAAGGACATCACAGACCCTAGGTTAAGAACCACTGGGCTAGAGAATGCTGGAAAAGGAACAATGAAACCAGACTTTGAGAAGGGTGCTGGCAGGGGATTCTGGGAGGTGTAATCCAAAAGTAACTTTCCCAGGCTCTAAATGCAGCCTAGAATCATAGGGCTGGAAAGGACCCCAACAGCCACCCCATCCAATCGGCTTCTGCCCTGCAGGAACACACAAACAAAGCCCTCATGACAGATGGCCATCTAGCCTCTGCTTAAAAACTTGCAAAGAAGGAGAATCCACCACACTCCCAGGCCGTGCATTCCACTGCCAAACACCTCTTACTGTCAGGAAGTTCTTCCTAATGTTGAGGAATCTCTTTTCCTGGTGTTTGAACCCATTGCTACGTGTCCTAGTCTTTGGAGCAGCAGAAAACAAGCTTGCTCCATCCTCAGGACGACATCCCTTCAAATATTTAAATATGGCTATCATGTCACCTCTCAACCTTCTCTTCCCCAGGCTAAACATACCCAGCTCCCTAAGCCACTCCTCATAGGGCGTAATGGCTTCCAGACCTCCCACCATCCTTCTTAGTATCTTTCTTGAATTGTTGTGCCCAGAACTGGAAACAGTATTCTAGGTGAGGTCTGACCAAAGCAGAATGGAATGGTACTATTACTTCCCTTGATCTAGACACTATACTTCTATTAATGCAGACTAGAATTGCATTGGCATTTTTTGCTGCTGCATCATACTGCTAACTCATGTTTAGCATGTAGCCCACTCTTTCTCCCCCCCTTTTTTTGAGGAAATCTACACCATTACATTAATTGCTAATTAACAAAACATATTATGTTAGTGCCTATAATATAGTTTTTAAACTAAATTATTGGTGGCAAATTATGTAATACAATAGCCCCCCCCTTATCCACTGGGGATTGGTTCTGTGCGGGCATGGATTCTGAAAACTGTGGATAATAGTGAACGCCATTGAAAATAATGGGACTTCTGGTTTAAAATACCATAGAGTTGCCTTGGAGGTTTAAAATACCATAGAGTTGCCTAGAAAATGGCTAGGGAGGACACATTTTCTAGGAAGATTGTATGGTAGGTGTGCTATTTTGTGTCCCATGGATAATGAATCTGTGGATATGGGGGTCCTACTGTAATCTGAGTATCCTATACTGTGAATAGGTTAGGTTACTTTGGCCTGAGATAAACATATGGGGCCCCAAAAATAAAGCATTGCAGGGGGGGGGGCAAAATTCCTTAAACCGGCCCTGTGTAGTACAAACACGAGCACAGAAACCACCTGTCAAAAGATCATACTGTATATTATAAACTACTGTGTACCAATCCTTCATTTAGATAAAGCACATAAACTGGCTTCAGTTGTCTGTAGTATATGCTCATTCGTGCCACATTCTACAGAAAAAATGCCTTTGCATTAAAAAAAACCTGCTCCACAAACTGATATGATCTTTAAGATAATGTTCTTTTTATAGACTTGTTCTCATTCTAGTCCTGTAAAGCAGCAAGAGACTTTCCAAAATGCTTCAGGCTATAGAAAGCTGATATTACTCTTAATTGTTCCATAATGCTAGTATTCTACAGAGAAAATTAATAAAACATCAATGGACAGCAATAAAAAAAAGTACAGAAGTTTTTTTGGGAAAGTATCAGTATTATGGTTGACTGAAGAAAAATTGGGTCCATAGCTAATGAGAGGGAAAATGAGTATGTTGAGGGGGCAGGATGAATTTTATTGTGCTAATGGTTTTGAGAAAAATGTGAAAATCTAAGTAGGAAAAAAGGGGAAAGGAAGCTTTGCAAACTGTAAGGGCTTGCCAGTCAGAAAGAAGATAAAACAAAGGCTTTTGGCACATTGCAGTTTAGGGCATTATTCCCAAAAACCTGGGAACTGATCATGGTGCAATCCTATCTGTGTTTACTCAGAGTAAGTCCCACTGTGTACAATGAAACTTGTTTCCAGATAAGTGTGCATAGGATAGTATCTTCAGTGTTCTGTAGCTGCAGAAAATGAAAAGTTTCATGTGTTTATCTTCAGTTGGAGAGCTTTGTACATGAAGGAGTGGACGGCTGCTGTGTATCCTAAGACAAAAACCTTTAACATGAGGCTTGTAGGTATGACACCAATTATAGTTGGTGAGCCTTGAGTAAATATACTTAGGACCACACTGTGGCCTCTTCTACATGAGCCAGGATATGCTGCCCCCCCCACTGGGGTATCCTGCCCGTGGATCAGTCTGGTCCTATCCCGTTACCTGTACAATATGGGAGGAAGTCCTGATGGGCAAACTGGCACCAATGCTGCCACCACCACTATCTTTTGTGCTCTCCCGGCATCGAGGAAGCTGACCATAACATCTGATCAAGGCCCCCTGGATGTGACCAGCCTTGGTCACATGCTGTGGGACTCCTTCCTGAAGCTGGCAGAGTATGGCAGACTGGCAGCTGGAATGACAGGCCTGGCTGCTAGGGTGGGCTCCTGTGAACATGTGGAGCCTGATCTGTTGTTTGCTGCTTATCACGGAATTATTTTTTATTGGGCTCTACCCCATCTGAGCCCCATCTGAGCCTTGTATCTTCCCCAGGGATGGTGAGGACCCTGCAGGAGCCCATACTGGCCCGCCAGACTGTTGCTACAGTTGCCATCCACATAACACTTTCTGAAGCCAGAAAGTAGGCCTGTAGCATGTGACAAAGGCTGGTCACATACAGGGGGCCTTGAACATGTGCTGTGGACCCCATTCCTTGCTTCAGAGGATTTGATATGGATGGCAGCAGCTGCAGAGATGGGCTGACATACCTACTTGTGACTATTCAAAAATTAGAAGGGCAACTGTGTATCACATCTTTTATGTGACAGGTAGTTTGATCCTAAAACTATAACAAAATGGGGGCCCTATGGCTTCTGCTTCAAGTGATGTCAACCTCTTCTCCCTCTGCCCGCTTGACAAAGAATTTTGAAGAATGAGGGAGCTTGCTCGCTATTTTGTGGCATATTGGTTCTTCCCAAGAAAGGTATTTTAAAATTTGGGGCTCCCCGCCCCCACATAAAAAAAAATGTTGTGAACTGGCTTGGGTCCAAGTTCAGGGAGAAATGGCAGGATATAATAAATATATAAAATCAGATTGTAGGTTTAAATGTTTTCCTCCTCTTAGGCCCCACCTATGCGAAGGGCAAAAAATCTGTACAGGGGGTAAAAATTCAGCAAAGGCAGGCATTCAAATGTGAATGATCTGCCTACACAATTTTTTACCCCCCGTAAAGTCTGTGATGGTGGTGGGGCTGGGAAGGGGTCTGGAGCCAGGGCCGGGGTCTTCCAGAGGGGAACAACAGAGGAGGAGATGGGAAGGAGAGAGTAGGGGGCTGCTGCCTGTACCGTCTGCAGCTGCTGGAGTGACAGAGGGGCTGGGAGCCAGGAAGAGGCAGCGAGGCCGGAAGAAGGAGGGTCGAGCCGCCCCGGCCTTTCACCCCTCCCACTGAGTGACACAGCCAAGGCTGCGCATCGCCTTTTCAATCACCCAGCCCTCCCCTCCCCTTCCTGTGGTGAGGCGCTGGTGCTCCAGGGCACCTGGTTGGGGTGGCGATACAGGAGGAGGAAGATGGAGGAGAGAGGAGGGACAGCGGTGGCGGTGGGGCTGGGAAGGGGTCTGGATCCAGCAAGGGCCGTCCGGAGGAGAAGGACGGAGGAGGGAGGAGGAGGACAGTGGTGGTGCCATCATCTAAAAGCATGCCTTTTTTAAAAAATGGCAGCCGCCTCTGATTCCCCTCTTTCCAATCCCTGCCACCTCTACGCGGCCTGCCAATCAAGTTGCACTCCTGTTTGTATCTGTGCAAAGAGGAGTGTTTAGACACCTGGACTTTCAAACGTTTTCTGGATTAATCACTGAGATTAATCAAAAGGTGGATCAAAAGGTGACTTTTGCTGCCCCCCCCCGAATGACATTTATTTATTCGAACGGTGATCTGTGCAGATGGCCGATCTTTCGAATAAATTTGTGTCATTTTTCATCGTGTAGATGGGACCTTAGGGACCAACTTGAATTTCTTTGCTTTCAGACATGAGCTATATGAATCTATCAAAAATTAGGAAGATTTATTATTATTTTTCTTGGTAAAGGGTGCTGGAATTGTACTGCATGATTTGCATGATTATGTACATGGTTATGTTGATGACCTTACTCATCTATATCTGTTCATATACATGAGCTGACCTATTGTACCTTGTATGAAAGTCACATCATCTGCCTACAATAATAACAGAGCAAAGGAAAGTTGTGGTTGTTGTTATTGGACTGCAACTCTCAGAATCTACCTAGGGGGTTCTGGGAGCTATAGTCCAAAATGTAACTTTTGGGGGCCTGAATAGTATAAAACCTTTACATAATATGGATAGATTTCTAAGGATAGCTTTTTTCCTCACCAGTAAAAAGACCTATTTTGGTGCATAAGGTATTTTTCCAGTTGAAAGAATTATGGGCATACTGTATCAGCCCCCTCATTTCTTACCCACCACTTTGGCATCTTTAAATATAAACTCATTTTTCTCACTTTTTTGATGTTATGTTTTTAAAGGAGTATCCTGTCAGTTCTGAAATACAACAGTTTTATGTTGCCACTGAATTGCTTTGATCTGTGGATTAGAACTGATGAGCTGTAGCTTCCTTATTGCTGAAGGTTGCCAACAATTACTAATGTGTGTTTGTTTTGAGCTTATCAGAACTCTAAAAGAAGGAATAATGGCAAAATGTAGGCACAGAACATTTTTTCCACAAGAATATGGGGCAAAAGAAAGTCAGTTTTGCTCCTTAGACTCATTTTCATAAGATTTGAAGTGAATTACTTTGATTTGAAGCTTGCAATAATCAAAGGAAGCATACATTAACACAGCTAAAAATGAATTATTTGGAACCTGTTTAAAAAGCACAAGTTATTATTAAAATTATTGGTTTCATCCTTATGATTCAATACTAAGATATGGTTGTTAATTTGTTCATATAAAGATTGTAATGGTGAAAACTATGCAACTGCTTGACTAAACTAGTATAACAGTGTGGAATGTTCACAACGAACCAAACTTCCCAGGGAACAAAGTTGTAAGAATGTTTGCAGTGTAACACCCCTCTATGGAAAGAGAAAGACTACATGCTTTAGAGACAGAATAATTTTTTAGAGTACTCTGGAGACCAGGGTTTGAATTCCTGCTTGGCCATGAAAACCCACTGGGTGACCTTAGGCAGGTCACACACTCTCAGCCTCAGAAAACCCTGTAATAGGTTTGCCTTAGTGTCACCATAAGTTGGAAATGACTTGAAGGCACACAACAACAGCAACAACAAGATAAAAATAATAGGGAGAAAAAACATAGGAAATATGAAATCTAAGGAACAGTGAACAAAGAAATAAAAGGGTGATGGAAGGATGCAAAGTAGATAAATGGTCTGGAGACCATAAAAGTAAGAGGAAGAGAAAGGGGTGTCAGGAGGAGACTTAAGGAGAAAAAGCAGAAGAGCCAATGGAAAAGGAGGATTGAAAGAATCTTTACAGTGCTTAAAGCTGGGTGGACTCTGTGTTGACAGGGCAGGAGAAAATAGACAGGAGAGCTAGAAAGTTGTCCAGTAGGACCAAAGGAAGTGAGGCAAAGTAATCACTAGTGAAAAGTCATGGTAGGACATCCAAGGAAATGCTAGGCCAAATTATGGAGAAGCCATGTGAAAAACAAGCACAACCTCACACAGGGCTAGGGGAAGGGAAGTTGTACACAAGAGAAGGGACAGTGACAGGTGAAGCTATTCACCACTGTACATCACTGTATAAGTGGTTGAACAAAGAAGGGTTGGGAAACTCGGTATTACAAATAAGAAACCAGAGATGCTGAGTGTAGACTTGACAGACCAGCTGGGTAAAAAGCTGTGTTGTGAGAGCTCTGGACTGTGTCATCTCTGAGGCATCAGGACCTGGCCACTGTAAGAGATAAAATAAAAAAGATGGAAATAACATCATATATTCATTTTATCTAGTCAGCCAATTTCTCAGGTTACGAATCAAACTTTCTGTATACAGTAGCTATAGTGAATAATACACATCTACTCAGAAATAAGTCATGTTGCAGTATATAGTAAAAGCAGTCAAGTGGGCATGGGATTGCAGGTTTAACCACTCAAAGTATAGTAGCACCCCGGTATCTTCTGATTCTCCAACTGCAATGGCAGGGGGAAGGGAGGGGGGAGGAAGGAACTCGCCTCCCCCTTCCTTCCTCTGGGAGGGCTTCAGTCACGGCAGGGGCGATGGCAGGGGCAAAGGGGGAAGGAGCGGGAGGGCTCCGAAGACAGCAGTGGGGTGGTGGTGGGTGGTGTTTAATGTTATCCACGGATTTCATTATCTGTGCTGGGGCCTGGAATAAATCCCCCATGAATATGGGTGTCCTACTGTAGTCAGAGTGCTATATATTTTAAATATTTTTCTGTTACTCCTATACATGGAATGCACATTTCTATTAAAAAATAGTCTTATAGCTTTATCATACCCCCTAAGAAATTTAATTGAATGACAAACTTTACTAATTTATATCCTGTAGTATTTTTTTTTAAATAATAACAGTGTTTATGAAGTCTTCTTTACCACATGTTATTCTAATTTGGGACAGTTTTTTTTTCCTTGAAGGATGTATGATATTTGCTCTCCCTACCTCTCTATGATATTTTGTTCGGGCAGAATATAGATTTGGATGGCAGAAAATGCCTATGAGGAGCCTAGCTGAGGTACTATCCAGCTCATTTCTATCTAATTTGAGTGCAAATCTATCTTAGAGCCCTTCCAGACTGCCACCCCACCAAGTCCTAGGTTTTGTTCCTGTACGAACTGATTTTATTTTGGAGATCCACATGGCATTTTCTTCATTCTGAAGTATTTCCTGGGAACTCCTAGCAGTTCCAAGTACTTTTCATTCCTGCTTGCCAGGTCATTATAGATTGACCAATTATTTTACAAAATGAAATGAATCTCTACTTGTCTTGTCTGTTTGTATAATCCTGGAACTAGCTAAGATGCCCCCCTCCCCCAGCAAACATAGCTGTTGTTTCCAGGACACAGATTCAACAGAGATCAAACAACAGAAAGAGGAAGGTTTACATCAAAACAAAATGATACAGGTAGACCCCTGTATCCATGGATTCAGTATCCATGGTTTCACTTATCCACGTTGTCTAGGCATTTCTAGGCCCTCCAGTGCAATTCTATGGTCAACCTCTAATGTTTATCTCATTGAAAATAATAGGGCTCCCTATTATCCATGGTTTCAGATACCCACAGGGGTGTATTGGAACATATCCCCCATGGATACAGGGGTCGACCTATACTGTTTTAAATAGTGTAATATTGCTAAAGCGCTTCAGCACTTTGATTATAACTACTGAATAGTAATAAAGAGCCAGGATGGTGTAGTGGTTTGAATGTTGGACTATGACTCTGGAGACCAGGGTTCAAATCCCTGCTTAGCAATGAAACCCACTGGGTGACCATGGGCAAGTCACACATTCTCAGCCTCAGAAAACCCCATGACAGGTTTGCCTTAGAGACACCATAAGTTAGAAACGATTTGAAGATACAATAGCATAATAAAGAAGGCTCATTGGAAATGGCTGAAAAGCAATTTCTGAAATGTTGCAGAAGTCTAGATGTCTAGATATGACACGTGATCAGTCGGAGGAAAAGAAGGAAGACTACAAGGAAGGGGAAAAACCAGAATATTTTAAGAACATGTTTGGATGGAAACCTGGGAGTATGCAGGTAAAATCAAAACAAAAAGACCTGGAAACGCCCAATACTTTCAGAGACGTTTTCTCTTCTGGATGAGCCCTTAGTAAAGTTAGCCTAATGTTGCTGATCACTCTTAAAATAAAATAAAATAACCTATTCTCCTCAGAGGTAGCTGAGCCATTCTTTTAGATTAATTAGTGCTCCAATCCACCAGTGTATTGCTACGGATATGAAGTAAATAATATGCCACTTAGGGGCAAATCCTGAGTTACTTATCCAAGGCCAGCTACTGCAACGTAAATAAAGACTTAAGTAAAATAAAGATAGTTGACATTTTAAGAACATGACTTGTAGTAACTCATGATAGTACATGGAAGTAAAAATAAATAACATAAGTAAAGATATCTTTTAACACTAATCTGTGAGATCCGTCTGATAGTGAATGCATTGCGGCAAAGGATTAACCTCTTGAAAGATGTTTTACTATATCACACTAATTAAACCCCTCTGTTCTTGTGGGAATAAGGTGTCATTCTTTAAATTTAATTGTTCTTAGAGCACATCTGTGGTACTTTTTTTTGTTATTATCATCATTCCCTCACAGCTAACATTTGGAGCACAGGGAATTTTCATGGTAGTAGTGGTCCAACAGCTATAAGAAAGGAAGAGCTGCAAAGAGAAGACTGTGCTCTCTAAACAGGCCTCGCTCATTGATTTCCTGGGTGACCTTGCTCAAGCTTCTTCACCTCCTTGTGCCTCAGTCAGCTCAGCTGGAAAATTGGGTAAAGAGTGGGGACTATTGGAAAAAAAAACATCTTGAGTTTGAAACTGAAATTTCCCTGTTAAGTCCCCCTCCTCCTACCAAAGTGAGTGCAGTCATTTTACACAGATGTAATTGCTAGTAAATTGTACACCAATCATTTTCTTCAGCTTCATGGCACAAGGGGTGACATTCCATGACATGTTAAGGACCCATGCAGTCCTGTGCATTCTCTGTGATAATTGCCTTTTCCTCTCCTCATGTTTCATATTCAGTTATCACGTAGCATAAGGTACATAAGGTAATGGGCCTAGATCTGCTTCCAGATCCACTCATCAGAAGGAAAGACTAATTCTAATTATATATATATATATATATATATATATATATATATATATTATTTTACTCACTGAAGAATGGAAGTAAATACCTGTATGAACCATGCTATGAACAGATCTGCTAGAATATGTCCATACCATTTTACGATAAGTCTGCAATCTTGTACTTATATACCTGTCATTAATGGCACTTAACAGAATTTAGGAGATTATCAGACGCGGCAAATACGGTATGATAACAACGTGAAAAGAATGCAAAAACGTGCCCATATTGCACAACATCATGCTATGGTATTATGCAGTTGTTAATAAGGTGTTCTGTTTTGAAAGTCCAAAGCTGTCAATTGATCTGCTGTGGTGTTTTTGTTGCAGAATTGCAAGCATCTGAAACTGCGGACCGTTCTGTTAATGTGAATACAGAGTCCATGGGCACCCTGCCAGAACACTTCCGGGTGAGAATGCAAAAATTATGTATGGGACACCCTTTTTATGAACCTTCCCATTTTGCAGGCAAGTTTTTAAGTGTGTTTCAGTGCTGGTATGTTCATTTTGTTTGATAATTTATCTGTTTTTAGACTTTTAAGCACGCTTGCATCTTCTCGCAAGAACCACCAAGATCACAGGCCCTGGCGAATGTGGAAGTAAACAGCACTGGCGATCATCCTCTGATAATACTGGGACTGCTCCTTCTTGTTATTACAGCGATATGCGATGAAAAGGGTTATTGCGCCAAGACACTTATGCATTAAAATATAGTGGGACAAAAATGGTTTTAGAGACTCATTGATAATCGCCTTACTATTAAGATCTATTACCGTATATTCTGGCGTATAAGGCGACTTTTGAGCACTCAAAAATACCCTCCAAAATTGAGGGTCATCTTATACGCCGGATATACTTTGCTTCACCTGCCTACCTATCTCCTGCCTCTTCACAGCCTTTGCAAATGGAGCGAAGAGGAAGGAGATGGGGTGGGGGGGTGAAGCAAAGTGTTTAGCAGTTCATTCTCCCCCTCCTCTGTCTTCTTCCCCTTTGGGGAGCAACGGAAGACAGAGGAGGGGTGAATGTTGCAGTTTGCCATGGCCGCCGCTCAATCGCCTGTGTTCAGCGGCCGAGGCAAACTGGGCATTTTTTCCCCTTTCCCCCACCTTGAAGGAAGGTGGGGGAAAGGGGCGAAAATGCCAAGTTTGCCTCAGCGGCCCCATTCCCTCCATCTTGGCTCCCTTCCGAAGAGAGCCAAGGCAGGGGAAGCGGGGCCGCTGAGGCAAACTGCTAGATTCGCCCCTTTCTCCCACCTTCAAGGAAAAGGGGCAAAAATGCCAAGTTTGCCTCAGCAGCCCCATTCCCTCTGTCTTGGCTCCCTTCCAAAGGGGGCAAAGGCAGGGGAAGCAGGGCCGCCGAGCCAAACCGCTAGATTCGCCCCTTTCTCCCACCTTCAAGGAAGGTGGGGGAAAGGGGCGAAAATGCCCAGTTTGCCTCGGCAGCCCCATTCCCTCCGTCTTGGCTCCCTTCCAAAGGGGGCTAATGCAGGGGAAGTGGGGCCGCTGAGCCAAACCGTTAGATTCACCCCTTTCCCCCACCTTCAAGGAAGGTGGGGGAAAGGGGCGAAAATGCCGAGTTTGCCTCAGTGGCCCCATTCCCTCCATCTTGGCTCCCTTCCGAAGGGAGCCAAGGTAGGGGAAGCGGGGCCGCCGAGGCAAACTGCTAGATTCTCCCCTTTCTCCCACCTTCAAGGAAAAGGGGCAAAAATGCCGAGTTTGCCTCAGCGGCCCCATTCCCTCTGCCTTGGCTCCCTTCCAAAGGGGGCCAAGGCAGGGGAAGCGGGGCCGCCGAGCCAAACCGCTAGATTCGCACCTTTCTCCCACCTTCAAGGAAGGTGGGGAAAAGGGACGAAAATGCCGAGTTTGCCTCAGCGGCCCCGTTCCCTCCATCTGGGCTCCATTTCGAAGGGGGCCAAGGCAGGGGAAGCGGGTCCGCCGAGGCAAACTGCTAGATTCACCCCTTTCCCCCACCTTCAAGGAAGGTGGGGAAAAGGGGTGAAAATGCCAAGTTTGCCTCAGTGGTCCTGTTCCCTCCATCTGGGCTCCATTTCGAAGGGGGGCAAGGCGGGGGAAGCGGGTCTGCCGAGGCAAACTGCTAGAGTCACCCCTTTCCCCCACCTTCAAGGAAGGTGGGAAAAAGGGGCGAAAATGCCAAGTTTGCCTCAGTGGCCCCGTTCCCTCCATCTGGGCTCCCTTCTGAAGGGGGCCAAGGCAGGGGAAGCAGGGCCGCCGAGGCAAACTGCTAGATTCGCCCCTTTCTCCCACCTTCAAGGAAAAGGGGCAAAAATGCCGAGTTTGCCTCAGTGGCCCCATTCCCTCCGTCTTGGCTCCCTTCTTAAGGGGGCCAAGGCGGGGAAGTGGGGCCTCTGAGCCAAACCACTAGATTCGCCCCTTTCTCCCACCTTCAAGGAAGGTGGGGAAAAGGGGCGAAAATGCCGAGTTTGCCTCAGCGGCCCCGTTACCTCCATCTGGGCTCCCTTCCGAAGGGGGCCAAGGCGGGGGAAGCGAGGCCACCGAGGCAAACCGCTAGATTTGCCCCTTTCTCCCACCTTCAAGGAGGGTGAGGAAAAGGGGAGAAAATGCCGAGTTTGCCTCAGTGGGCCCGTTCCCTGCGTCTGGGCTCCCATTCGAAGTGGCCAAGGCGGGGGAAGTGGGGCCGCCGAGGCAAACTGCTAGATTCACCCCTTTCCCCCACCTTCAAGGAATGTGGGGAAAGGGGGCAAAAATGCCGGATTTGCCTCAGTGGCCCCATTACCTCTGTCTTGGCTTCTTTCCAAAGGGGGCCAAGACAGGGGAAGTGGGGCCGCCGAGCCAAACTGCTAGATTCGTCCCTTTCCCCCACCTTCTAGGAAGGTGGAGTAAAGGGGTGAAAATGCAGAGTTTGCCTCAGTGGCCCTGTGATGTCCACCCAGGACTGTTTAAATCTCCACTGCATTTTTCTTTGTTTTAGTTCAGGCCTTAGCATGTCTGAGTATAGGAATACTTCATTGTATTAGACTTCTGGGAGGAGCTGAAGAATTCCCCTGCATTTTTCCAGGTTTTGGTTTGTTCCTTCCCAGCAAGCTCTGTTCAACCTAGTAGTTTTTGGTTCTTTGGGGCAGTCCTTGCTGTGAGCTTGTAGAGAGTTGTTTTGGTGGCAAACAGGCCCAGACAGCCGGGAAGGGCATTTCTTACACCATTTAGCCAAATTAGTTACCAACAACAAATAAGTCAAAGGAATCAGGAGCTGAAAGACCCTGCGCCAGCTCCATTGAGTTAGGAGATCAAACCCAGAGAGATGACACCCTGAAGAGTGCTGGAGCTCCAACAGTAAAGTACCTTTTATTTCAAGCCTTTTAGAGCTGGGGAGGAGAAAGCCCTTTTCTTTTGTTCTTTAAAATAAACTTCCCCCTTTTTTGAATTTTATATTCAGCATCAGAGCTTTTTGGGTAAAAGAATTTGATCTCACCAGGGTACTTGGTGAAAATGCCGAGTTTGCCCCAGCGGACCCATTCCCTCCGTCTGGGCTCCCTTCTGAAGGGAGCCAAGGCAGGGGAAGTGGGGCCACCAAGGCAAACCGCTAGATTCACCCCTTTCCCCCACCTTCAAGGAAGGTGGGGAAAAGGGGCGAAAATGCCAAGTTTGCTTCAGTGGCCCCGTTCCCTCCGTCTTGGCTCCCTTCTTAAGGGGGCCAAGGCGGGGGAAGTGGGGCCTCTGAGCCAAACCGCTAGATTCGCCCCTTTCCCCCACCTTCAAGGAAGGTGGGGAAAAGGGGTGAAAATCCCGAGTTTGCATCAGCGGCCCCATTACCTCCATCTTGGCTCCCTTCCGAAGGGGGCCAAGGCGGGGGAATCGGGGCCACCGAGCCAAACCTCTAGATTGCCAGTATTGCTTCTCTCCAATTATGTAGTTTAAGCTATTCTTCTGCCCAAAGATACTTGGAGAGAACAAATAAAATAAAAACTGAGCCTTAAAAACTGAGATTGACACTTGACCCACAAAATTACCTTAGCTGAAATGCAGAATTCATACACAGTAGTCACCTTTGTGAATGGTGTATGGATGTGTTTCAAGAAAGCAGGTTTCTTTTCAGGGTTTAGAGACAATGAGCAGGACCTTGCTTCCAGATTTTGTAGGAAAACATGGGCATTTAAATGTATGTGCACCATTTTCAGTAGATTTTTTAAAAAGAAGCTGCTACAACTGAGAAATTGGTGGGTGGATCTCTTCCTTCCATGGGTCTCAGGAGATCCAGCAACCATCTGACAGGCAACTATTTTGATTCTCAGCAGGTCAGAATAGATCAGCAGTAACCTGTCCTTCATAGGCATTGCCTTAACTGTGTCTCTAAGAAACCATATGTGTGGTTACTACTACCCATCTGCCCATGACCTTATGATTCCAGGAGGTCATCTCAGCAACTTCCCAGGTTTCTCACCAACCTCAACTGAACCTGAATGCTGTCTGTACATTGTGTAGGATCCAATGCTGGCTTAGCCTTAAACGCCCTTTTTTTTTTCTGAACTGGATATGTTACACATGTTGATGAGAGTGCACCTGTCGGTCTAAAACATGAGCACATGCTATTTCAAATGATGGCAAACAATATTCTGTACATAAAATCCAAGGAAGTACATAACCTGTTCAAAAGTAGAATAGTTTACCAAGTTTAATCGTACCAAAAGAACTTTTAGTTTAGAAACATAAATCTTTCCAATTTGTGGAAAATCTAATGGCTATCTGATTGCACTCATACATATCTAAGTTGACATAGGAAACACACATTTCCTCCTTTAGAACTATAATTGTTTTGTGATTTATTTTTTCAATTTTAACAAATTAAAATTTCTTTACAAACACATAAGTACTTTATTTTTTCAAATGAAAAATACACTATGTCCATGACATGTGTATTGGTCACATCCCTTGTCTGAGAACAAAGAAATGTAGGTTGTCAGTAGACCTGTAAATGCTGAATATTTTCCTGCCTTTCTTCAAGAGGTAAATAAACTCTTGCATAAATGTGAATCTAACAATCTGCATTACATATAAGGACGTATAAGCCAGCCAGTCACAGGCCAGTCAGCCAGCCAGCCAAATTGGGGGTGGTGGTGGTCTTACATGGCGAATATATGCCAAACCCTAGACTTTTAGTTGAAAATTGGGGAGGGGGTCGTCTTATATGCCCAGTCGTCTTATATGCTGGAATATATGGTACTCAGGATTTCCACATAAAAGTCAAGTAAAACAAAGAGATGCTGTTCCTTCCCCACCTAAGGTCTCCAAATACTCTATTGCAAAAAGCATGTGACTGTCATTATGTGATGATTAAAATGGTAGCTTTTTTTCTTGCAGAAAATGCATAATTTTACTATAACACCCAGAATCCCTCAACTTTACCAAGCATTTTTCAAGTGACAAACATGCATTTGCCAGAAGAAGAAAAATGCTACCATTTTAATGCTCAAATACATGTCAGTCATCCTTTCTGTGATGGATGGGTGGCATTGTATAGCACAACACTACAGGTTCTGCTGAAGACAAACAAGTCAGATGACATGTTAGCCTCAAGCATGAAGATGCAGCCAGATGAAAGAAAGTAATGGACATGAGCAGGGTTTCCATTATTCTATTAACTGTCCATGTGATCATCAAACTGAGGGCCTGGGTCAACTGTGCACTTGGTGTCTGTTTGGTCACCACTATGAAAATGCCACTTCCTGTTAAATTACAGATTGGGAAGCTCATTGGTCATCAACTCTACCTGAGCATCCTGTGCCCTTTAATGCAGGTTGGCCAGTTGCTGCAATATGTATAATCTTGCTTTATCCTACTCTCCAGCCCATACCTTTTTTTTGCTTCTGTTGTTTCTTTATTGTTGTTATTATAAACCTGTAAACTGGGATAGTCTTTTTTTGGATTAGATTATATGTTAGCTGCCCCAGGAGGCTTTTTAGGTAAAGAATGAAATAAAATGCTACAAATAAATAAGAGTGCAAGGAAGTGGACGGGCTCTCTGGCTTCTATTACTAATCACAGAGATAGCCGTGTGCAATGTTGGCCTCACCAGGCTGGCCTCCACAGTTCTCAGCTCTGGCTGCCTGTCGCTGCAATCCTCCTCTAGGTCCCCCTTTGATATCCTTTTTTGGATTGGAATCTGAGTCTCCAGGTGATCCTGACAGTGGATAGGCTTATTTAATAGTGTGTATTCTTTTGTTAGCATGGCCTCCCTTCTTTATAAGGGAAATAATTCAAGATGAGTCAGTGGAATGGTTAACAAAAGAACTTCTTTAGTTTATTATATCAATGTGGTAACAAAACTGTATAGTACCAACTATTAACACTGGTTCTTTCATTTAGTGACAGACACAAATAGTAGGACCCCCGTATCCACTGGGGATTGGTTCTGTGGGGGGGGCGTGGATACCAAACACCATTGAAAATAATGGGACTTCCAGTTTAAAATACCATAGAGTTGCCTTGGAGGACCTAGAAAATAGCTAGAGAGGACACATTTTCTAGGAAGACTCTATGGTAGGTGTGCTGTTTTGTGTCTAGTGGATAATTGAATCAGTGGATAATGAATCAGTGGGTACGGGGGCCCTACTGTACATTCAGACATATATTTTCTCTCTATAGTCTCTCTCAACTGGCTCACACTCCTTTCTCTCATAACAGTTCACTCCCAACACTCTCTTACACCTGACTCATCCAACTGTTTTCTCTCACCTGATATTCTCGCAGACTCACTTTCACAGAGCCCCCTCCCATCACAGCTTCCTGTGCTGAGATTGGCTGCTTCTCATGCATGCTGTCAAACATAGCTCTTCACGCCATGTGATTAGGTAGAATGAGGCAGTTGCTTCATCATCAGCTGTGAGGCAGGAGCACAGCCCCTTTGATAGTCCCCTTGAGCTCCCTGGCTGCAGGAGGACAGAGTTATGTGTACCACTTTGGCTGCTGACACACTGGAGAAATAATGCAGATTGACATTGTTTGTAACTACCATGGCTCCATCCTATGGAATCCCAGGATTTGTAGTTTGTTGTACCACCAGAGAGCTCTGACAGAGAAGGCTAAATATCTCACAAAACTACAAATCCCAGAATTCAGTAGCATTGAGCCATGGTGGTTAAAGTAGTGTCAAACTGCATTATTTCTGCAGTGTGGCAGCAGCCTTTGTATTTATTTATTAAAATATATCTATGCTGCCCTGTTTTTGAAGCTCTCAGAGCTTCATGCCATCAAACAATACTAATCACAAAAATCCACCTCACAAAAACTATTGTAGAACAATGTACTATTACTGAAGTACAAAAGAATGAATGAACAAAACAGAAACTGAATAAATAATAATGCACGCTGAGCTGTGGTTACTTCCAGAAACACTTAGGGGTTGTCTAAATGGCAAAAATATTCCTCATAGAATTCAAGGAGAATATGATTTGTCTAAATGCCATCCTGCATCAATCTGCAGTTTTTGAAAGGAGGGGGGGCGAATCCACCAAAAACTCTGAAGGAAAAGTCTTTGCGGCTTTCCCTGAAGTTTTTAAAAAGCTCCATGGGGAATGTGCATTCCCACTTGTTGGGACTATCCTATTCACATTCCCGATAAAAGCAGAAGTGGAAAGTTGGTTGGTTGGATGTGCGCAGGGGGCAGAGGTTGCTAACAAGGCAAGCACCCAGAACCACCATGTTGGATTTTCATCTTAGCAATCATGTGCTGAGGTGACAAAACAGCCTTTTTTTCTTTTTCTTTTTGTTTAGACAGAATATTGCACTTTCGCACCTTACCTATGCTTTTTTAAAAAAATACTGTTTGGTGGTAGCAACTGGTGAAAATAAAAATGGGAATAATTTACTCACACCCGCCATCTTGATTTGCAGGCATGCCTGCTGGGATAGCAAAAGTGGATCACTTTGCATGCCTGTGATTTTGCAAAAAAAAAAGTTAAGACAAATCAAAGCTGCTTTGAATTGGCATTAGTGTGCATCAACACACATTTCCCCCCTCATATAGACAACACCTTAGATTAAAAGGGCAGATAAAACTAGAATACCACAGCATAAATAACACTAGCATGTACTACACAGGAGGATGATTCCCCCCCTCATTTTGGCTTATTTATATCAGGGATGGGAATTGTATGGCCCTCCATATGTTGTTGGACTATAATTCCCAGAAGTCTTAGTCAGCACAGCCAGTGGTGAAGAATCCTGGGAGTTGTAGTTCAACAACATATGAAGGCCTGCACAATTTTCATCCATGATCTATATGGTGTAAGAGGAAGCTGTTAATGCATTATTGGAATTAAGCAATCCTATTAAATTATATATTAAAGGTGATTACAGCATTATTCAGAAATTATTTTGTGATGTGGTTTATTGTAAGGGATCACTGTTACTTTGGAGAGCATGTTCTCCACAACTGTTCATCAAAATAAATGTTTCATCTGGGCCCGGAGCTTTTACGTGGCTTCTATTGCCCTCCTAAAGTAAAGAAAAGTAAAAAGTAAAGTAAAGTAAACTAAAGTGAGGAGAGAGCAACTGTTATATAGATGCATGTCTACGTGAAGGACATTTAATGGTTTATGGATAACCACTCAACCACTCATGCCTGGTGTGTTTGTTTCAGGTAGTCTTTCACACAAAAGCTCCATCCTCTTACTCATTTAGCAGTGTTTGTATTGGGCAAATGCCAGCATCTCCTGCTTGTGTCAATGCATTTATATTACAAAGAGGCTGCAGATCTGACCTGTTTGACCTATGTTGGGAAAATGCACATTTCCTCTTTCATTGAAAAATTTCTCTTCCATCTACAATTTGTTTTTCCGTCTCTTCCTTCCCATGTTTGAAATAGATCACATTTGCAGAAGATTAACTTTATATTCATGTCCAGCCATATGTTAGTATTCATTCAATAGCTAGATGATTAGAGGACTTTGCTGAATTCAGCCACACATTGTAAAAATGGTTTTTTGTTGCTTTTCTTAGGATGGTGTTGGGATGAAAGAGGGGGGAAAAAACCTTTATTCAATTAATGGTTTGTATGTTGGGGAAGATTTTGTATTAGTTAAGGTAGTAATTTCCAGACCATTGTATCCTTGGAAAGCTTAATAGATGGGTCAAGATGCTTACAATACTCCCTTAAGGAGTATCCCCCCCAGGACTAAGAACTGATTCAAATGACAGGTAGAACTGGCACATCACTTTATGGGTGGTATCATGCCATACCCTCCAACTGTTCCTCTGTCATCCCACTTTTCATCTACTTTTAAAGTATCCCAGTTTCTGTCTCCTGTTCCTACTTTCACCCTTTGCTCTCAGATTACTCCAGCTGCTGCAGAATGAGTTCAAAGTGCAAAAGTAGTTTGTAGTCAGTTAACTCAGCAGGGGAGGGGAGAGAGGAGACGAAGGGAAGGGAAGGAATAGGAGGCTCAAGCAAAAGCAAACTGCTGCAGCCTCTCCTAGTTTGTGTGTTCTTCCTCATAATAATTTTTGCTATCTTGATCACACTCTGATGTTGCTCGGCCACACATGTCCTGGTTTTCATCTGTGAAATGTTAGGGTGTATGTCATTTTTTTCCTTTTTGTGGATGCCAATGATATCGAATGGGACATTTTTTATTATTTGTTGTTCGCCATAGTATGTCTGCTAGGAGAACCTTTTCTGTTGCATTGTGTTTGGAGACTGGAAATTCAGAATCCACCACTGAGTGACATGACCCTTCAAGGAATGGATGGGAAAGTTTTCAAGCTTAAAGGTTTACATGGCATAGCAGATGCAGTAACAATGCTGTTGTTTTTTCTAATGTGGTTAAGATGAATTCACACTTTTTATCCCAGTATATTTTATGGTAAACACATGAAGAATTTGCTACATCCTGTTTCATATCTGAGTACAATTCTCAATTTTCCCCATGTTATAAAAGATTATTTTAATTTTCTTTTTCTTTACTGTTCTTGACTATTTCTCATTTGTCACAATGCTACAAGACACTTTGAAATGCTTTCTAATCACTTGATGTCATAAATTCAGGATATTATAAAACCATGCCAGTAAAAGATGAAACACGTTCTGTTAGGTCATCTCACCCATCTTGCTGCCAATTCAAGATTGCACCATGGATCTGCACAGTTCAACAGTTCATGCTGCCATGACAGACTTCCTGAGACAAAATGGGAATCTTAATGCTATCTCTGACCAATGATATTTGGAGAAAAAAAATGAGGCATTGCTTCTTTGTAAACTGATAGTAGTTCTCTTTCATGTTCATGTTTCACCAGAAGGGAAACTTTATCACACACACAAGTTACAGTTAGTGAGAGATTCTGCACAATTTCAAACATACCAGCTGTAGTCCTGAGCACAATTATTCTGCTTCAGTCCTATTGAGATCAATGGGATTTAGACAGCCCAGTGGTGGGCAAGATTGTGGCTGAATCTATGCTTCACACTGTATTAAAGTAAAACCACAACTAATTCTTCCAGTTTGGAATCTCTGCAATATTTATTAACCAAATTTGCTTCCTGCCCATTAGTTTGGTTTTTAAAAATCTTGTTTGTGTCTTAAACTATGATACTGAAGACATACTACTGTACATATTCTTATAAAATCCACAGTGTTTCTCCTTTCAGCCATTTGTGAAACTGCTTGTTACATTTTGCCTGAAACAAGACTGTGGTGCAAACTGAAGATTAGAGAAAGTGAAAATATAATTGACCCAATTTTGTAGTGATAATAACAGGGAAGCATGGCCTAATCATACTTAATTTCTTGGTTCATCCCAATTCAACAGTTCTTTCTAGTCTGTTTGTCAAACACTTCCTTCTACCTGCTGGGATATTCTGCTATATATGTTAATAGCATTGAGAATTGCCATAAAGGCAGTCCTGGTTGCTGTTCAATTAAGCTAAAACTAGGGAGGTTTTATAGTGCTCTTGTCGTTCTTTCAACATGTGGGCGCCTTTTTGTTTCCTCTAAAATATAGTAGTGCCTTCATCACAGCAAAAGTGTTCCTTTTAAATCTGGAACAAAGAAGGAACAGCGCAAATTGAAAAGATGTAGATGTAACTACAAAAGGAACACATCTTAAAGAGTACATTCTTTTCCCTGTGTGCATTTGTAACTCCTCTTCAGTTTGAATGAATTCCAGTATGTGTTGAGCATACAAATGAAAATATACATCCTCATTAAATAATTATTCTCCGAGTTTCAGAATTCTTGATCCCAAATACACTGTAATTAATTAATCCATTTAAAAGTGCATAAAGACAAACAGGTGTGACTACAGGTTTCTTTTGGTTCCCTTTCACTATTCACCCCTTCTCTAAAAATGTCTATCTCAGAGATCCTTTGGTGCCTCTTTGGTGCCTACCTGGGTACAAGGCCTGGATTTGATTACCTTCAAAGGTGGAGCCGTAAAAGGCAACTTTAGACCGCACTGAGATAATATCAGTACTCTGCACATTGTTAAAGTTGGCAATAGTGTAGACAGAAATTTTAGTATGCTGTATCTTTCCGGTATAGACATTTTCTTGATAAGTACTGAGTAAATATTGTATCTATAAATACAACTTTATTCCTCCTTTCATATGGGTGAAAAATTGCAAAGCCAATTAAAATACCCCTCCTCCATCTCTGCCAAGCATTTTTCCTTCTGTGGGTCTTTATTTGCAGTAGCATTATAGAATTCCACCACAAGCTTATTGTGACTATAATTAAAATTCTATGCAAAGTAACCTGAAGATCATCTGATTCCAGATAGTCATATAAAATCTGTTGCTATGGGAGCTGGCATTGAATGGCAAGGTAAGGGTGGGGTAGGATCTGTAATGTTACATTATGTTTGCCCTGTTCCCACTGGAAGGGCCCTTAAATAAAGTCACCTTTTATCTTTGCTTTCTGAATAAACATAAAACTGGATTTTTAGTGCAAAATCCCGATTTCAAGGTTATTGATGCCAGACTAAATTAATACAGTCTGTGCGATAGCATACAAAATCCTCAGCAAAGCCAGGGATACTCCTGTCTTTTGAATGCTTGACATTTGTTTTTCATCATGAACTTAAAGGTCACCAGCTACAGATGAATCAGGATACCTGCCTGAGTTTACATTTACATGCATTTTATTTTATTCCCATGTGTTCTTTTTTTTTTTTTAATGAAATCCATCACTCGGATAAAACTGTATCCTCTTATTATCTAGACTGGATAAACTAGAAGGGTTGTCAACATACGGACTTTAAGAACAAACAAGAGTTTTGCTTCTTCCTTTTTATCTCTGATCCTCTGTAGGAAAGAGCGATATGAAATATACTCTGGACTATTGCTTTTTCTCTGCTTCTGATTGCTGGAGCTAAACAATTCTATTCTCTAGCACTTAGCTTTGTTCAGGATGTCATTGCTCCTAATATCACTGACAGATTTTATTTAAAAATTGCAATTAAGGTGTAATAATAAATGTGCCTACCTAGTTAGACAGATAATACTTCTTTCTCTCAAATTATGCTCAGGGTGGGAAAAAACAATACAGCAAAATACAATTAGGACAACTCAGAAGTGTTGGTCGTTTTCTGCTATGTTGTTATGAGCTTCTAGACAAACAGAATCCATTAAGACATAACACAGGATCCTGGAGTTTAGACAGATTCAAACAGAGATAAATATTGCATAATACAGAAACTGCTTCACTCTTTTCTGCATGTGGGATTGTTTCCTTTCCCCACTCCCCCTGTTTCAGCTAGGCATGTGACCTATCCCTCTGTACAGTTTCGTTCTTTCTTTTTAGCAAAACCAAATAACATTTTTTTTAAAAAAAATAACCAAAAATACCTGTGGAGCTGATAGAGCATGATGCATTCATTTTCCTTGATTTTGTAGTGAGGGAAAAGGCTAGCATGAATAATTCAAAAATAATGCTGAGACTGTTAAGATTTAGTACTGGAGAGGTCATTGCAGTTGGGAGAATGAGCTAGGAGACTATTACTATTCCACGATCTTTGAATCTCAAGGTGACATCATTATTATTTCTCTATACTATAATGTGGTGCTGCAACCAACTTATTGCAGTGTTTCTCTCATAGGGTAGAAAGATCAATTACATACAGACCTCAAAATGTGAACTATAAGCATAGTATCCAATAAAACTGTCATTAACAGTCACCACAATTTTAGCTGTATGCTTCCAGGTCAAGCTGTTTTAAAAATGATAACTGACATTGAAAGGTTGAATAAAGAGCACTCATCCTAAAGGGAACCATTTTAAAAGCCAAATAAGCTATTTCATTAACACTTAATGTTAATCCTTTCCTGGGCTAATGTTATTTTTTCAAAAATAGATCCTGTAGATGGAAATGCATTGTTAACAGTGGTTTGGAGTATACTGCAGAAAAAACAAATGCATCACTTTGGGATTCCAGTTCTGGCAGATGTCAGAGAAAATGCCCTCATCTACATGCCTTCTGGTTTAATGCAACTTATCCCAGGTAAATGTGTATAGGGTTTCAGTTACCTTTCTGAGCTTGGAAAATGTTACTTTTGGGACTACAGGTTCCAGAATCCCTCATCCACCATGACTGTTGCCTGTGCTGGGTGCAGAATTCTGGGAGCTGTAATCCAAGAAAGCAATTTTTTTTCAAGCTCTGACTTTACTTCTGAGAAAACACTGGTAGGATTACATTACTAAAGTGCTAGCTTGTAGAAGAAATGTGGATAGTTGTTAAGTGAGATGGGAACTAAGCCTCTACAGCAGGTCTTTGACTCAAAGATTTGCGAGGGCTCCACTGTACACAATAGCCAAAATCCTATACATTTTGGGATAACATACATATGCACTACTGTAGTTATGCCAAATCCCACTATTGTGCAATTCCTTGTGTAGTGGCACCAAGGCCTTGAGGTCAGCCATGGTGCCACATTTAATTAGCTCCACACCAACCAAGTCAAAATGGAGAGAAAGGGTTCTGTATGTACTTGTGAAAAGATTGGCTGCACTATAGGTTACACTTGTGACATCTCTGAGAAAGTGCAACTATTTTTATACTAGTATAGGATTCCAATCACATAACCATTGGCTTTGTAATGTGCTGGTCATTTAGGGTGCCATATATACACAGTGGAGTCTCTTCAGCAAGGTTTAGGAAGGATACAGAATTGCATTTAGTTATGGGGCCTTATAAACTATAGAGTCCACCACATGTCTTGAATATGCCCAGTTCCCACATGTTCTGCTGCCTAAGGTTTCCATCACACACACACTTGACACCAGAACTCTTTTCCCATAGCATAGTCCCACCATACTAATTTCATGAATGTTGCAAGTCCAGAACTGATCCAAGATATTTTGCTGCCTGAAACAAATGATAAAATGCATCATGTGTGCATACGTGCACACACATACACCAATTCTACTATAATGATAGCTCAATATTATCTCAACACTGGTGATGGGACTGCATCTTCCACTGCACTTGAGGACAAGATGATGGCACAGAAGGTACAGGGTGGCCTGCATAGCATCTATAGCTGTTTTCTGATACCTCACCATTGCTCCTCCTGTATCTGAGTGGGAAGTGACCCCTTTACTTTGCCTAATAGTAAGACCAGGAAGATAGTATCTTTTCAGTGGGAAAGTTCATGTGATTGGAATCCTGTACTAGTGTAAAAATAGTTGCACTTTCTCAGAGATTTCACAACTGTGAAAAAAATCAACCACTGCTATGTAGTTGATTTCACTGCCCCATGTAGTGAAGAATGCTTTCTTTAGCATCCTCTGATTCCCTTTTTGTACTTCAAAGGTCATTCTGCACAGGCTGTTCATATCTACACCAATAGCTTCCCCATCACCATTCCCTGGCATTTTGTTTGCATAGACAATTTATGTTTGGCAGGACAGGATGAAAATTTCCATCTCATACAAGACATCCAACAGAAAAGAGACAGGCCATTGTTGCAAAAGACAGGGACAAGCCTAAAAGAAAGTCAATTTCCAGCTGATCCAGCTATCCCATAAAGATGGCAATGAACTGCTCTTACCCTATTCTTTTTCTGAATGGAAACATACTGGGGTATAACCCAAACTTGTGTTATCTATACAGTAGATTTGCTCTTTGACTTTCAAGGATAACCTTATTATGACATTGTGGAATTAGAGACATGAAACAATCTGATGAGCAAACTAGATCATTCCACTTGGAAAGCCAAAGCAAAGAGGATGAAGAAACTTTGGTCTTACCTTAATGTTGTCCTGCGGTAGAGTGCTGCTCCCTAGTGTGTCTGAGCTCTCATGCAGGACTTTCAGATATTCACATAGATGAGACTAGCAGTTTCATTGACAGATCACCTTGTCAAATGTTACATTTCCATACACCAGGTAGCAAGCTGTCTTGCAGAATACAGTTCCTTATGGTGCAATCCATACAATACATATATCCTGGCTTTTTTTTTTTTTTTAAATGTTGTACTTTTAGAGGTCGTGAAATTACCCTTAGGTGCGGATGGGGCAGTTTATGTCATTTTATCTTTATACCCAGTCTTGTGAACTTTCCAAACACACATCACGAAGGTTTCCATGGCCTTTAGAATTCTGGAGGATACATATGTCCCTTTAGACCCAAGCATGCCTGTGATCTCAAGCTCACAGTTCTTAATTGACTCTCCACTCCCTTAGCTCCCAATCACCCTTTACTTACTTATAGGATTTGTATGCCATTCTTCAAACAGTTGTCTCTCAGAGCTATTGTAGAACTAGTAAAGCTGCAGAAAAGGGAAACCAACATGATTAGAGTGCTGAAGCACTTCCCCTACAATGAAAGCCTACATTGTTTGTGGCTTTTTAGTTTAGAAAGGAAAGGCAATTAAGAAGGGACATGTTTTTTTCTTTTTTTTTTTTAATGTGTTCTACTTGAAAAGTTTGGTTTAAAGCTGTGGCAGTGGAATGTACAGTGTTGATCTTAAACTGCTGAGCTACAACTACACAAGAGCATAAGAAACACTGGGGAAGGATTCATGTACTGTATTTACTGAACATTATTATGCAGTGGCATCCAGGAAGGGGAGAAGGTCCAAATTCATCCAGTGTAGCAAAAGCCACTCAAGAAGCCTGTGCTGGTCGTTTATTTATTTATTTACTTATAAGCATCTCCACTCCACCCTTCTGTAATGAGCATGCTTCTCAGCTTCCAAAGCCATACAAGAAAACAAGTCTATCACTTGGGGGGGAATCTGAAGTTGAACAAAACCTTTATTAGAACAGGCTCAGCTGCCACAAAAGTGGGTTATCTTTTGAATTCTACAGAATGCTTTGCCAGGCTTGGTGGGTACAAAAAGCAGGGGATGGGAAACAGATTTATCCCCAAATTAGGCCAGGTGTTCTCTCCGTCTGGCTTTTCTTCACAAACGAAGATTCAGGAAGGACTCATCTCGCGCTTTCTGCAAGCGCGCTGATGACTAAAAAGGCTAATCCAAGATAAACAAGTCCGGTTGCAGAAAGCACAGCAGAAGGTCTCCTTGGGTGATGTTTCTGGGTTGTGATTCTTTCTGCGTTGTAAAAAAGGCTTCTTGGTCATTCAGGATGCTGCCAAATAAGACTGTCATCTCCCAGGTCAGCCTCAAGCGACCAAAGTCTTGAATCGCCTGCATGCAGGGTTGGGTCTGTGGCTTCCAGTGCATCTTTACACCTGCTATTTCGTCCCTTGCCTATCGCTGTAGGGGTTTTTCAGAATTGGATTTGTCCGAGCCTGTGCAATGGATTTTTCTGGTGGAGCGTAGCATGCACAGAACTGGCCTCACCCTTTAAACCAAATGTTCATCTGCTGTGGCCTTGCAAGCATGGATGGTAACAGCAAGGTCCTCAGGTCATAGGTTTGATTAGAGTTTCCTTCTCTTAGATGGTTGACCTTACAGGGTTGGACGAGCACCATCTGCCTGGGTTTGAGAGTAGAGTGTTCCTTCTCCTAGGATGGTTGCCATAAGGCTAGAGAGCCCATCCTGCCCTTTGACGCTCTTTGTCAGACCCTTCAGTTTTGACCTGTCTGGCATGGGAGACCCTTCCAGTGGCTATTATGCCACCGCCAGCATAACTCAAAACATCATTAGGGTATGCAAGCCTCTCTCCCACGACAAGGGGGCATCAATGGTTACAGACATAAATAAAGGGGCTGTCTAAACAGTGAAAATACTCCTCACAGAATGCGAGAAAAACCCTACCTGTCTTAATGGGACTGTTACACCGCATTTGGAAGGAGGGGGGCCAAAACCATAAAACACTCCACAGGAAAAACCCTTCGTGGCTTTCCCTGGAGTTTTTTAAAAAACAGCAAGGGGAATGCTCGTTGAAACAAGCAATTCTATATGGATCACTTTCCCATAGGAGAGGAAGCACAAAGCTGATTTGCTGGGTGAGTGCAGGGGGCAAGCAAGACCCATTGCCACCATGTTGGGTTTTAGCCTTAGTGATCAAGCACTAAGGCGGGAAAATGGGGTGGTGTTGGGTTTTGGTTTTAGTTTTGGCTTCACTGTTAAATCGAAAAATTGCTCTATTGCACCTTGGACATCTTTTTTTTTTTTTTCAAAGTTAGCCGGCAGAAAATTGAAATAAGTATAAATGTGAGTAAATCACTTGTGACTGCCATCTTGCATGCAAAGCTTATGGAGGCAAAAACATTGTTAAGACAAGTCACAGCTGCTGTGAAATGCTATTACTGTGAGGCACTCTGTTTTTTGTTTGTTTTTTAACCTTGTATAGACAAGCTCTTAGACTAAGGAGATTTTCAGACGCGATTTTCAGGTGTATATATTCCAAAACAGCTCCGTTGCTGCCGCACAGCACGGGAGCAGTTTTGGATGACGACGTTCCTCTGCCGAACCCTCCATGTCACTTCCGTGACAGAATGGAGAAAGCCGCGTCATATTTCACTCACGGGCAACAATCGTGAATGAAATATGATGCGGCTTCCTCCATTCTGCCACGGAAGTGACACGAAGGGGTTTGGCAGAGGAATGGCGTCGTCCAAAACTGCTCCCCTGCCACGCGGCAGCAACGGAGCTGTTTTGGAATATATTCACCCAAAAATCACGTCTGAAAATCTCCTTAATCTCAAAACAGAGACTGCAGACTCACTGGGCCTGTCCAAATGGTGAAAATAATACAAATGGCAATCATATGGAAGGCCATCTGTCCAAACGGATATTTGCATCGACACATCTCATTCAGAAGGGCAGCAGCCGAATCCACCATCTGGAAAGCCTTTGGGGCCTCACCCAAAGTTTATAAAAAAAACTCCATAGGGCATGTAAATGTGCAATCATTAAGACAGTTGCATTTGCTTGCTCTGACCGGGCAGCATAATCTGATTGGCTGGATGAGCATGGGGGGCAGGGCTAACAAACTGCCACCATGTTGGATATTCAGCTAAGCGAGGGTCCGGTAAGTTGATAAAACTGATCTTTTAATCTATTCCCCCCTTTTTGTTAGTACGAAATATCTCATATGCACACCACGGAAAACTTTTTTTTAAAAAAATTGGTAGCAGCAGATTTAAAAGTGTGAGTAAATCACTCGCAGCCACCATTTTGGCTAGGACGCATGCAAACTTTAGGGGGGCTCTTTTGACCATTGAGACAGATTGCAGTGCTGTGAATGGCTGCTTCTTCGGAGATCATATCCCCCACCTTGTATAGACGAGACCCAAGTCTTTGTCACTTGTGACTGTTACAGGCTTCCGAATATACCCGGTAATGAATTCTGGAAAAAAGAAGTGGTGGTGTTTCTCCATTAGAAAACAAGTTAAAACACAGTCACAAAAAACCCACAACAACCTGGAAACACATCTAACAGCAGCAGCTGTGTCACTGTGGAGCTGAAAAATCATTGACTGTTTAGAACCTGTTTAAGAAATCAGTATATTAGTGGGCCAGATTGAGAAGTTGTTTCACAATTTTGGAATGCTCTTAGGGGGCGGAGAAAGGCTGTCTCCTTTGTCCCTGTCAAAGGAGATAACTGTACTTCTTGTAGTGAAGAAACGACAAAGAAGGCATCAGAAACTGATCAGTTCTCTGGCAAATTCACATGGGAGGAGGTAATTCCTGGTATGAAGTCGAAGGCTTTCACGGCCGATATCCATAGATTTTCCTTGGGTTTTTTCTTGGGCTGTGAGGCCATGTTCTGGAATAGTTTCTTTCTGATGTTTCGCCTGCATCTGTGGCTGGCATCTTCAGAGAATGGTTGGGTAGGTGTGTGTGTGGAGTTTATATGCTGTGAAACCCTGTGGAGTATATGTAAATTTGTGTAATTGAATGGTTAGTTTCTGGGTATAGAAATGCAAGGCTCGTTAGTGTCTGTTTGGCTAATGGTTGGTTGATGGGTCATTATCTGCTGGGAATCCCTCTGTCCCTGGGTGGAATTCTTTTGTAAGTGTTGAGTTTTGATTCTATTGTGTTTCAAAACTGGGAGCCAGATTTTGGTATACCCCAGTCTGAGGCAATTATATTACTGACAATCTTCCATAGCAAATGGCAGTTACAATATAATGCAATACAGAGACTGCATCAGCACTTACTGCTAATACCCTGCTATGGTAGCTGCTTTCTTCGCTGTCAGTGAGATAGTGAATTCACTTTGGGTTTTAGTCCAAATTTTGAAGGAACTATCTAGGGTGCTGAACACTATCCTCCAAATGGAAACAAAATAGAAAATCTGGATTGCACCTTTAAAGTTTGGACTAAAATTCAGAGTGGATTCACCATTCTACATTGACATGGAAGCCATCAGGTGCCACTGTTCTGTGAGAAGTACATGGAGTTTATCAGATATAGCAAATATGGCATCATAATGACACCTAATTAATGCAAAATGGCACACATATCAGATGATGTTGTCCTTTCACAATAATATCCAGTCAAAAAGCCATTCTCTTTTATTGACAGGCCAAGCTGTCAATAGATTTCCTATGGCGCTTTTTCGCTGGTTTTGCCAGCATTTGAAACCTCACACCATTGTGCTCACTTGAGTACAGCATCAATGACAGAACACTTCCGGGTGAGATTGTGGCAGCCAGGTAGGGGATGCTCTTTTTTTAACCTTCCCAGTTCACTTTTAAGGTGTAAAGTGTGTTTCTGTGCTTGTGTGTACATTTTGTATGTTTCTTTTTCTTTATTTTTTAAATTTACCACGCTCATATCTTCTCACGAGAATCTGCAAGATCACAAGTGCAGAGGTGAATGGAGCCCCATTCATTCTCAGTCAATGCTGGGGATGCCTATTCATGGATAAAAAAGGTAGGTCTGGTATAATGGGTTCTTTTGCTGGCAGAAAAATGGTACAAAATATGCCAGCAAAAGAACGTTGGTAGAGGCTGGTCAGATAAAATCCTACATCAACAGGAGTTCCCCCACCATAGGTTTCATACCAGGTGGTTACAGACAAGTGTCAAAAACATCACTGCATTCAAGTTTGGCTGGGATCTAGAATTAGGCACAGGCAAGTGGACTGGTGGGATCAGATGTCCCAGTCCCTTCTTCCCATAGTCTCCCATCCAGCATACCAAAGATGTTACAGTCCAACTGCATAGTATGAGCTGTGGTTGCAGAGGGAAGGAGGTTCTCCAGATTTGATTGGATGCAGATTTACAGGGATTTGATTTTTTAATTTTTATTTATTGAATTTATATCCTGCCTTTCTCCAAAACTGAATTCTCCCAAAATGGGAGGGATCCCCCTCCCATCCTCACAACACAGACTACCTCATTCAGGAGGGACCTCCAAATCTCTGGTTTGAATTTTCAGGGGTACAGAAGTCTGATAGGATGATAAATTAGGGAAGCCTGCTTGCACCAGTCCAGTTGACCATCACTAAATCTCCATCCAACGCACTGTTTGGAACACTGTCTAAATAGGAGCTGTGCAGTGCCAGCCAAAAAGCTAATGCCATTATATGATGGTGATCTCTTAGTTTGTTTTAAATTTCATCAAAAACACCACTGGGTATTCCTTAATGTTAGAGGAAAGAAAATGATTGATTCAAAGCTCAGGTGCAAGACAGGGTCAGGAAAGGAACATTACTGGATATAGTGAGCATTTGATGATGAATTTGTGGTTCGAAGCATCATTTTATGATGCATTCCCTATTTTGTTATCAGGGGAAGTATGATGTGTGACATGCAAGTGATCACAGTGTTTTGGAGCAATGTTCTGTGATGGGCTTTTCATAAAAATTAGCTGACAATGTCATGAGTATACAAGTAAATTTATAGCTTTCATACTGGACTGCCATTCCCATAGCAATTTCCAATCACTTGGGCTTTTTATTAACTTTATTGTTCTTTTATTGTTCAGCAGAGTGTAAGCAGCAGTGAGATTACAAATAAATGTAAGTTTCACTGGGTATGAAGTCAAGCTTGTAGAATTAGGGAAGAAACAAGTGAAGGAAAGCACAAATTAATTTGAATCATTTGTGATATGAAAGCCCACCTCTTCGCATTTCTTGTCAAATGCATATTCTGTGGCAGCTGAAACTGACTGCTGCTCATGTTCACATCGAAAGAGAAAAACTCAGAAAACAAAGCGCCATTTGTTCTAAAAGGGCGGGGGGAAGGATTGACAGAGCTTTTGACTTCCTTGCAGTGATCTGTCATTTATGTTTTCCCAGATCACTTCCAAAATTCGTCATTCTCATACTTTCCTCACAGCCTACCAGAAAGCAGCAAGGGCATTGAACTTTCTCAGTGTAGTATCATTCTAATAATATCTCTGGCTTGAGACCTTCAGCATTTATTTCCCTCCACTTATTTTCCCTCGAAGAATGAATGCTTTATCATTTTGGTTAATATCCCAAGCAGCAGAGCAGAAAATCAGACTCATAGCTTTTAATGACATATTTTCAACTGCAAGATAGTTGTGTGTTTTTTTAAAAGTGTGTCTTCAATACTTACCCAGTATTCTGGAAACGTAATTAAAACGTGTGTTCTTTTCTTATTATTACTGCATTGGAGTCCACTAAAAATGGATGCTGTTTGTCTGGACAAACAGACAATAGCCAGTATCCACCAGCAAATCGATTTGTTACATGGTTTGTGCTATTACTTAAGTTATAAATAAAATGATTTTTCCCAGATGGCTCCCTGATGGCCCTGCAATCTTCCCAGCACCACAAACAGCTTTTCATCCCTGCTGTAACTCCCTCCTGACTCCCTTGATCCACTAGCACCTACCGCTTTGTTCCTTCCTTGCAGATTTGCTGAAAGCTTTCCCCAAATGGTAACCTCAGAGTGCCAAGCAAACAGGAATAGAAAGAAGTTTGGACACAGATAATTCAGGAACTAAAGATTTCTAATAGGATTCTGTTCTGAAAAGCTCTGCAAAAGCTGATAGAAATTTTCCTGCAATGCCATGTTGTGATTGAATGTCCTTTGGTAGGCTTTGTCGGTCCTGCACCATAAATCACAAAACTGGGGTGTGTAAGATATCAGTCATGTAGATACAATTATGCATGGGATGGGGAAAGTGTTTAAGAAGAGGTTTTTCTCTCTTTCTCATAATATCCAAACCTTGGGTGATTCACTGAAGCAGAATGTTGTGAGATTAAAGACAGATGAAAGGAAGTACTTTTTCACATATTGCACAATTTAGCTGTGGAACTCACTACCACAAGATTTTGGGATGGACAATAGCCTGGATATTTTTAAAAGGAGAATAGACTAGAACTTGGAAAAGTTATCTTTTTGGACTACAGCTCCAAGAATCTTTCATAATTTATGCAATACATATGATCTCTACATAGAATCATAGAATTGTAGAGTTGGAAGAGACCATGAGGGCCATCCAGTCCAACCCCCTGCAATGCAGGAAATCATGATCAAAACATCCCTGACAGATGGCCATCTAGCCTTTGTTTAAAGACCTCCAAGGAAGGAGACCCAACCACACTCCGACGGAGTGTGTTCCGCTGCCAAACAACTCTTACTGTCAAAAAATTCCTCCTAATGTTGAGGTGGAATCTCTGTTCCTTGAGCTTGCATCCATTGTTCCGTGTTACAATCTCTGGATCAGCAGAAAACAAGCCTGCTCCATCCTCAGCGTGACACCCCTTCAAATACTTAAACAGGGCTATCCTATTGCCCCTTAACCATCTTTTTTTTAGGCTAAACATACCCAGCTCCCTAAGTCTCTCCTCATAAGGCATGGTTTCCAGACCTTTCACCATTTTAGTCACCCTTCTCTGGACATGTTCCAATTCGTCAATGTGCTTTTTAAACTGTGGTGTCCAGAACTGGACACAGTATTCCAGGTGAGGCCTGACCAAGGCAGAATAGAGCGGCATTATTACTTCCCTTGATCTAGATACCATACTTCTATTGATACAGCCCAAAATTGCATTGGCCTTTTTAGCTGCCGCATCACACTGTTGACTCATGTTCAACTTATGGTCTACCAGGATTCCTAGATCCCTTTCGCACGTAGTCTCATTCAGCCAGGTCTCCCCCATCCTATATCTATGCATTTCATTTTTCCGCCCTAAGTGCAGTACCTTACATTTCTCCGTATTGGATTTCATTTTGTTAGCTTTGGTCCAGCTCTCCAGTCTATCCAGGTCATGTTGAATTTTGATCCTGTCCTCTAGGGTATTAGCTACGCCTCCTAATTTGGTGTCATCTGCAAATTTGATAAGTATGCCCCTAATTCTCTCATCCAAGTCATTGATAAAGATGATGAATAGCACTGGGCCCAGGACAGAACCCTGTGGCACCCCACTGGTCACCTTTTTCCAAGACGAAGAGGAGCCACTGCTGAGTACCCTTTGGGTTCGGCCGGTCAACCAATTACAAATCCATTTAAGAGTTAACTTGTCTAGTCCACATTTTACAAGCTTGTTTGCAAGAATGTCATGGGGAACCTTGTCAAAGGCCTTACTGAAATCAAGGTATGCAATATCCACAGCGTTCCCTTCATCTACCAAGCTGGTAATTTTATCAAAAAAAGAGATCAGATTAGTCTGGCATGACTTGTTTCTCTGAAACCCATGTTGACTTTTTGTGATTATGGCATTGCCTTCTAAATGTTCACAGACTCTCTGTTTAATGATCTGCTCTAGAATCTTCCCTGGTATTGATGTCAGACTAACTGGACGATAATTGTTGGGATCCTCTTTTCCCCCCTTTTTGAAGATGGGGACAATGTTTGCCCTCCTCCAATCTGCTGGGACTTCTCCTGTTCTCCAGGATTCTCAAAGATTATTGCCAATGGCTCTGAGATTACATTTGCCAGCTCTTTTAATACTCTTGGATGTGGTTCATCTGGTCCTGGAGATTTAAATTCATTTAGATTAAAAAGGTATTCCTGTATTACCTCTTTGCTTATTCTGTGCTGGATTTCCCCTATTGTGTCCTCTGTTCCTTTATCCTCAGGTTGGTCACCCTTTTCCTTTTCTGAAAACACTGAGGCAAAGAAGGTGTTGAGTAATTCTGCCTTTTCTCTGTCCCCTTGTTAGCATTTTGCCATCTTCTCCACGTAGTGGCCCTACCATTTCCTTCTTCCTCCTTTTGCTGCGGACATATAAAAAAAAACCCCTTTTTATTGTTCTTAACCTCTCTAGCAAGCCTGAGCTCATTCTGCACTTTAGCTTTTCTGAGTTTACTCCTACACGTGTTCGCTATCTGTTTGAATTCTTCTTTGGTGATTCCCCCCTTTTCCATTTCCTATACATGTTCTGTTTAAAACTTAGCTCCATTGAAAGTTCTTTAGTTCTTTAGTCATTCATCCTGGTTTCTTGAGATACCTCCCATTTTTCTTCCTCATTGGTACTGTTTGAAATTGTTCCTTCAGTATCTCCCTTTTGAGAAAGTCCCATCTGTCTTGAGATCTCTTCCCTTTTGGTATTCCTGACCATGGGATCACCCCCAGTATTTCCCTGAGTTTATTGAAATCAGCTCTCCTAAAGTCAAGAATGCATGTCTGACTATGCCTGGCTTCTCATGTATCATGTATCAGTTTAGCATGTGTTCATCTTTCAAGGAAAAACCTTCAAAGAGGCCTCACTTGGAAAGTGGATTCTGGCAACTGTAGTCCAAAAAAGTAATTATTGCTAGCTCTGGATTAGACAAATTCATGGAAGGTAGCAATGACTTCTATGATTGCTATACATTACCTCTAGCATTTCAGGTAGTATATGTTTTAATATCAGTTTCTATGAGGTGTGGACATGATGGCCCTCTCCTGTCTGTTAGTTTCCCACAGACCTCTAGCTGGCCACTGTGGGGACAGAATATTGGACTAAATAGGACTTTGATTGGCTCCACAGGGGCTCTTCTAATGTTCTTATTGGTGGATAATGAAAACATGAAGCAGAAATATTGCAATGAGCAGAACACTTCTCTGTCTGTCAGTCTATCTGTCTCTCATCACATTTATATTCCATTTTTCGCAAGAATGATCCCAGGATGTCTAACATATGAAAGCAAAGACTGGTCATTATTATCACAATTTGTCGAATTACAACATAAGATCAGAGCACATTTAATTTTTAAAACAAACAAACAAACAAACAAATAACATTTAATCAAGTCAAGAGTTAAGGAAGACCTTTGAAGGGAATTTCAAAGCCTAGGTGCAATCAATTAAGAAGGCCCTCTTCCAAGCTTCTGCCAAATGCACCACGTGAGTTGGCAGACCAGAGATAAGGATCTTGAAATCTAGGCAGGTTCATATGAGACAAGATGATCTTTCAGATAGCTTGGTATAAAACAATAGTAGTATGTACTGAAAGCCTGGGAAGTCCCTGGCTTGTATTTTGCCATAAATATATTAGATGACCATGGAAGAGTTATTCTCTCTCATGAGGACTATATCAAGAGATTTTGCTTCCTGAGGCAAGACACAATATGAATCCCCTCTCCCCATCCCATGTACAGAATCCAGCGGGATATCTTGTGGAAATAGGTGGGCCTCATGCCACACCCAGTTCCATCAAACAATACTGCATTGCCTGTCTCTATTCCTCAACATCTGCTGCCTGAAGGAGCACCATCTGCAACATGTAATGCTAGTGATGTATTGTGCAGTGCTGACGTAAGTGTCTGAAGGCTGAAACATATCTGTGAAATGTTCTGAAGACTTAAAAAGGAATATGTAAAAGGAAAGCATTATCCTGATGAAGATCTCAGTCCTACTGGGTAAGGGTGGCGTTATCCTGATGTAGATCTCAATGCTACAAGGCAGGGGTAGCCTTTGACATGACCTCAGACAGACTTCATCCAATTCCCAAAAGCTCTCTGGAAGTGGTCAGGCCTCTTATTCTTTGGTCACTTACCCAGCAGTCCAAAAGATAGAGAGGAAGGGCTTGTCTACACTGACCAGTTTCCCTGGTCCACAAAAACCATGGGCTTGTCTATAAGATCACCACACACACTGAGGTGAGTTCAGGGACACTGTCCACCCAGTTCCCCCTTCTCAACTCATACTGATAAATCACAGTATATGCAGCCACATGGTCATGGCCGCTCTGTTTTCACCTCCCCTCATGCATGTGCATATACTTGTGTCTTTTCTCATGGCTCAGAGGGGCATTGGACATCCTTTGAAGTGGAGGTACTCACAGCTAATGCTATAGGTATGCTGGTATGTGCTTCTCCGAAGAACTACTGCATACGCAAAAAAGAAAAGAAAAAAAGGAACTGCTGAAAAGTTAAATTGAAACAGGGGCAGTGGCATTTCCTGGTGGGAAAGGTGAGCTATCACCTGGTCCAGGGTACTTCCTCACGACCTCTTCCACCCGCCCACCATAAACCCCTTCCTTGGCCCCACACCAACATTGCAATGGTACACACACACATGGATGGATATCCAGATTTTCTGCTCAAATCTGAAGTATACCCCCACTTTTTTTAGTGCAGAATAAAGCCCTGAAATGCTAAAAAGCCCCAGATTGGAACCTTACATTTTCTGGGAAGTTCACAGATAAAATGAGATGAGGTCATTCAATGGTGCACTAGGGGGTGCGGACAGGCTGAACTGCACCAGGTGACACCAGCCTTAGTGATGCCACAGAGGTCATTTTACCTGGTCAGTATAGAAAGCCCAAAGACCGAGTGAGAGAAACAAAGAAAGCAAGCAGGGGGTGGAATTGCCTACTTCTGTCTTTGGCCCCTTCCCCTACTGCATTCAGCCCCACCCACTATTGATTTTTAGGCCCCAGCAGTTTGACCCTGAGGGATTGCAGACCCTAACATTAAAAATGTTTGTCTTCCTCAGTCATAGGAACAAAACTGCAATGCTTCCACTTCATTTGGGACAGCAATCCCAATCTACAATGGAATAAAGTCAGGTAATCTCTGTCAGATATTTTCCTTCTTTCTACTGCTTTGCAACTAATGCTCAGGATACTATCTGGCATTTCACACAATAAATTGTTTAGCTATTTTTGTAGCTCCACCCTCTGTCAGCTGTGCAGGGATGTGGGCAAAAAGCCACGTGGGATTTTCAATGACTTTGTTTCTTCCTTGTTTTCAGACAATCAATATCCACTCGACAGTCACCTAAAAGTTTCTATTGTATATGGAGGTAGGTGGCTATACTTTCCATCAATCCCAGTATTACCAGGCTTTTTACAAAATTTTGAAAACTAGGAATTATGGCGAGATATGGAGAACAAGCTAGGTTTAAGGACATGGTCAGAAGATATTCAGAAAGGCTTTTCTGAAATTGCTGCCACAAAAATCACAAGGGGCCCAATCACACTACAGAATTACAGCACTATTATTCACTTTGACTACTGTGGTTCTATACTATAGAATCCTGGGATTTTGAGTTTAGGGAAGGGCATTTAGAATTCTCAGGCAGACAACTCTAGTGCCTCATCAGACCATCAGTCTGATTCCCAGGATTCCCTAGGAAGCAGCCATGGCAGTTAAAGTGGAATCATAGCACTATAGTTGTGTAGGTTGAATGGGCCCCAGGTGACTTTGAGCATATCACTGTATCTAAGGCTCCTGACACACTGCAGAAATAATGCAGTTTGGCACCACTTTAACTACAATTGGTATTAGTGCGCATCAATCCACATTTTACACCCTCGTATAGACAAGCCCTCCATTTACACAGAGCCAATAGGGTGCAATAAAGAGGAAGCTGGACCAGGATTTAGGAAATAAATGTTCTAGTACCAAGGGCATGCTCTGGAGTCCAGAGGGCTGCTTGGCACCATTATAATTTCCTATAGAGGTCTGCAATACCCTGCCATGGTCACCTTCAGAAACATTTTTTTTGTGGGGGGGTCTTGCTCTTTTGTGGAAACAGCTCTCTGAAACAGAATTTCAAAGTGTTTGGAGCATTTTGAAACAGAGGGGAATGGGGTTTTGGCCAAAAACATGGTTTTTGACCCCAAATTGGAGGATGCTGTTGGCTTTAGGGGTCATCGATGGCTTCCTGCGGCAATAAGGGCATCAGTAGCTAACCTGGAGTCCAAAGGGTCTGCATGTAGCTCATAAGCCACACAATTCCTACACAATTGTTCTAGTACCAACTGAACTATAAAATGTATTGGGTAATCATAGGACAGATACTTCCTTTCAGCCTGATCAGAGGACTGTTGCAAGGATAAGTGGAAATATGTCACTTTGACCTGAGCTCCTTGGAGGAAAGGAAGGATGTAGATGTAAGTGAATAAAATATAAATGACATATAATTACAATATTCTTGTTGTGTAGTGCAATCTCTAGGCACACTGGCTAGAGAGTAAGCCCCATTAAGCTTAGGAGTACCCTATAAAGTGCCTAGCCTGAATCCTCCAATCACCCAATGGCAGACTGTGTCAGCAGAGATCTTCAATCCATGCTTAGAGGATGGCAGCCAAGAGCCCCACTCATCATGAAAAGAGACCCCTTAATAGATTATGGTAGAACAAAAAGCTAAGTCTATGATATCTGACAAATGGGAAGATAATGTATAATTAGTCATTTTATTTACATTGATTTCATCCCAGCTGTCAAATCTTGTTTGCACCAACCTTTCTAAATACTTATTATTCATATGGTGTTGTTGTTTGGTTATATTCACAGATCTGCTATGTGACTTTCTTATCCACTGAATCCATTCATCTTATCATAATGAATTTAATCTAAAATATTATCAGTCATACCAGCAGTTGTTTTCTGCTTTCTGCAGAGCAAATTAAAGGGGCACTGTGGCCTATTTAGAAACCTGCTGAAACCAGGGGCAGCCGTGCCATTGCTTCATTGCAATTTATCTGTAAAACTGAGTAATGCCCAAATTTAGTTTGCAATCCTATGTACACATGCATCAAAGTAAACACCAAAGTATGGACACAATACAGCATCAACGTATGGCACAGTGGAACATTCTGAGTAAGCATGCAGAAGATCAGACTGTGTTTCTGACTGGACACGTGCATACAGTCTTACTCTTATTGGCTGACCTTAATAGGATTTTTTTTTTAAAAATGAAACATTTGTAGTTCAACATAGACAACAAACAGAAATGCAATACACTTCTTTCTGTGTCTGTCTGCATGTCAAACAGATTCCCACTTCTTTTTTCTGAAGGTGTTAGAAGGTGGAGAGTATATCAGGCAGTGTGTATGTATATGTGCATGTGTGTGACATTTAAAAGTGCACCAATAAAACATAGCTTATTTAACAAAGGCTGTGATAAAGAAGCTCCTATTTTTACAGACTTCTACTTTTCTTCTTTTCCTCATAGACAGGTGTGTGGGTGTGGTGGTATATGGGGTATTAAAGCAATATCTGCATCAGGAGGATGGTGAAGGAGGGCTGGAGAAACACAGCCTTTCAGTGCCAGTTTGCAGCAATATGTCTGCAGTAAATAGTGCAATAAAACATGAGCTGGGAAAGAACAGAATTCTGTTCTAGTCAATCCTACCATAGCAGTGTTTGCCTGCCTACAACATGCAAGGTAATCAACAGCTGCTTCCAAACCCTTACTGAGCACATGTGAACCACAGAACAGAGACTAATGGGTTGTTCAGATGGTAAAAATGCTCTTCATAGAATGCAAGGAGAATACCTTTGTCCCAATGAGAAGTGAATGAGATTTGCAGTATTCAGAAGGAGTGGCCCCCCAAATGCCTTATACTGTGTGGGAAGAGCATTTGCAGTTTTTCCAGAAGTTTTAAAAATAATGCATGGAATGCGTATTATCGCTCATTTGGACAACTGATTAGCAGTGCAGTACATTCTGGGTGAGGGTGGAAGTAGAAAACTGTTTGGTCAGACATGCGTGGGGGGTGGGCTTGCCAGCAATGAAGTGGCTGGAAGTGCCCTTTTGGAGTTTTGCATTGTCAATCATGCACTTTTTTTGCTGCACTGAGGTGACCAAACAGCTTTTAAAGTGGAAGGTTGCACTTGTGCGCCTTTGATTGACAGTTAAAAAAAATACTGTGTGGCGGCAACAACTTGTGGATAATAATAACACAAATAATTTACTTTTGGCCACCATCTTGATTGGCAGGTATGGCTGCATGTGCACTTCAAACATGGATAGCTTCATATACCAGCAATTTTGCCAAAGGACTATGGAGAAAATGAACATTGGCATGAATTGTGTTAATGTGCAGTAATCTCATCTAGACAAGCCCCAAAGGGGAAAGCAGATTAGCCTGACTCACTAGCTACCTGCAGGATGTTAAAAAGCACAGATATGTACGTTTGGTCACCAAAATGGAAATCATAAGAAAGATGGATGCTGGTGAAAGGTGTGTGTGAATTTGGGCGGAATCAACCCTGGATGCAGTTTAGAAAAAAATTTCAAGTGGCCTCTAAAAGGTTCAAAATATTTTTCTTTACTTGTGTAAAGTTTACCTGACCTGGTTGTTTCCTTTCACCATTGTATATTAATAATTTTGGATAAAAAGTTTGCTGAAATGTGTTGAACTTCTTTTTTTTGTGGTAGGAACCTATTCCTATTCTTCCTATGTTATTTCTGCACCAATACCAATTTTTCCGTTAATGAAGTGATGCCCAAGAACAAATCTCCTTCATTAACTGAGGTATACTTGTATTTTCTTTAAATGTAGCTTCCTATAGAGAGCAAGAAAATGACATTTGCTCAGACTGGAGTTGGAAACATTACTTGTTTAGACTACAGCTCTTGGAAGCCCTTAGCTAGTGTGGCCACATTAGCTGCGGAATTCTAGGAGTTGTAGTCCAGACAAATAGCATTCCCAAGCTCTGCTTCTGCTTTGCAAATTTCCAGTGGTATTCTTATGTTAATAAGCACACCTATTGTCCCATCCTTTGCAGTCTGCCTACAAAATAAAAACATGTTAAATGTTTCCATCAATGTATGATTTGGCATAGTCGAGACATCATGCTTTGACAGAGCCTTTTATTGTAGGTAAGACACATTGCTTTGTGGGCTATGAATCCAACTTATCGGGAGAATAATTTCTATCTGAATGAGTTTTCCAACTCAGGGATAAAATTGTCATTGCCGTAAATGTCATTATGCACTGTTGTATAGGCCAAAGAAAGAGGCAGGAATCTCCACTCAAGAGCTTAGGCACAGTAATTGCTGTATGAGTCACAACTATAGTAGTCCAATCCTATCATGACTTTATAATTAATCCTGCATTAAGTGTTTGAAAGACTGCAATCAAACCTTTTGAATCTAGACTTTAATTCTTTGTAAAATATGCTAACACTAATGTTGTTTGTTAACATAAAACTTTGAAGACCTGATTCCATACAGCAACATGCAATGTTTTAAGTGAACGTCCATGTTGTTCTATGCTTCCCATGTGTTTGTCATTTAGATTAAATCACAGGAGGGCAATTTTCTGAATGCAAACTTCTGCCCCCCACCAAAGTTTAAGGCCTGACATAAAACCCTGTTTGCCATAGGTCAGAAACAACTTGAAGTCAAACAACAGGGAGTATGGTTATATGCATGTCTAACAGAATAAGGTCCATTGAGTTCAATTGGTGATACTCATATGAATGCATATATAGAACTGCATCCAAAATGTAGCATGAAATTGACCTGTTGTTGCAGAAATCATGGAACAGCAGACCCACGGATTGGAAAGTGAGTTTTATTACACCGGTGGGCCTGACTGTAATACTTTCCAAAGAGTCAGAGCCAAGAGCTGTAGTTACAGAATACTTTTATACTTTAATGACAGTATGCAAAAAGCCATTCCCTCCACCTTCTCTCTGGTGTCTTTGGTGTCAGCAATTTCTCTTCCTTGAGACAATTGTTGATAGTTCAAGGCAAGATAACTTAGGAACATTTGCGTACAGTTTGACTGTTATTAGAGAAAGAATTTGTTTACATCAGCATATCATATGTTCCTGGAACATAGAGTTGATTAGTAAGGAACATTGACTAGGCCTGAGAGTTAAAGGAAAAAGACTTTGCAGAGTCTCAGAGTCTCATGGGCTATCTAGTCTGACTCCAAAAAGTGATTGTAAGGTTACAGCATTCAGCAAATAGACATTAGAGTGCAAACGGTTACTACATTCCCCTATTAAATTAAATGATTAATTTCAAAGACAATTAATACATTTCACACAAGTAAATCCCTATTTAAGCCATCAAAGCATATCCAGTATTGATCTGTGTAGGATAGCAGGCAAGAAACAGAAGACACATGATATGAGCATGCATAGCAGAACAACAATGAAAAATGCCAACAAGAATAACATAAACCATCCCTTTAACCATCCTAGGTCCATTACAATTAATCTCCCTGAATGAAAAAAAAATGAAAAATTCACCCCTGAAATATTTGTCAATTGTAACCATAGGTTTTCTGAAAACTTTTGTAACAGAGCCCTCCCCTTTGGCTATAGCATAAGACAATAAAATGAACATTACAGCATGCAGGTTAATTTTGTTTGGGATCTGACCGTATGTTGAGCAGCCTGATGGAACTTCCAGTTATCTGGTCAGCTGCAGTAGGGTCTAGTCCTGTCTTCTTTCCTCTCCAGTTGCAGGTTTCGATTGTATGCTGAGTGAGCAGCCTCCGGAGTGCTCACGGTAGAATCAAACCTGAGTCTTCTTGCCGCCTCTTCATGATTACCTTGAGTTTTTAACAAGTGCAATATCCCTGACATACTGAACTAACCTACTGGATCTGTACACAAACAATTGCTGTGAATATGGGAGTGGGGAACAAGGGCTGACTTTTTTTGGTTTGGCTGCTTTTGCACTCTGAGGGGATTCTTGAACTGCATACAGTTAAAATTTCACTCAAGTTACTGCTTTTGCTGTAACAGGTGTGGGGCTATGGGACTTTAACTCACACCTCATTCCCTGTTTGAAAGTGTGAACTTCTGTGATGGGGACTGGGGCATGTTTTTCTAACACATAACAGCATTGGACTTGCAATACCTTATCCAGCATTTGTACCTCTTGTTGCAAATTAACATTTACTAACTCTTACATGTTCCCCCCTTAACCCAACCAAAATCTGGTGTGGCCTACCATACATCAGTTCAAATGGGGATAAGCCAGTAATCTTATGTGGGGTGCAATGAATCCTAAACAGGGCCAAGGGCAGCATTTCTGTCCACTTTTGCTTGGTTTCCTGGCACAGCTTAGCCAGATGAGTTTTTATTGTCTGATTCTTCCTTTCCTCTTGTCTGGAACTCTGAAGACGATATGCACAATATAAATTCCACCAGATTTAGGGTGCCCAGTCTGTTCTATTAGATGAGCTCTGCTTCTGCCATTCCGATGAAAGGAGCCTCTTCATATACCTCTGCTTGTCTTTTCATCTGTCAGTTGTCTCCTCCCTCTTCCATCTCAATCTCTCTCTTCTTCTTCTATCTCGTCATTTCTGTTCACACTGCCAATGTCCTTCTTGTCCACACCAGGCACATTGATTCCTTCTCCGCCTCTTCCGGGCTTTTTCTTTGATCTCCACATCTCCACATCTTATTCTTCTTTCACAATCTCTGTCACGCTGCTCCACCAGTACTGCTGCGAGCAACTCCAGCTTCTTGACTATTTTCCTGTCCTCTCACTTCTCTTCCTCATCTCTATTCACATACTCTACACCTTCTGTTCACATACACTATACCCTCTGGGCTACTTCCAACAATTCCTTCCTCTTCTTTCCAGCATAACCTTCATAACTCTGTGTTACAAAAGTCATGTTAACCATCCTCATGTTATTCAGGGTCGAGGGGGTATACTGGTGATAGGCATCTAGGAGGCACTCAAGGTAGGCTCCAGGGGCTTCAGTGGCTCCCTCCAGTACTTTTGAGACTTTAGTCATGTTGACTTGCTTCTTTATCCCTGCCCTCATGGCTTCTAATAGTAGGCTCTGATATTGGATGAGGCGCTTTATCTGTTCCACCTCATAAGGATCCCAGCAGGGGTTGCCCTGATGGCACTCTCGCATCCTCCTTTGAGCATCAGCATGATTCTTAGGAGCTCTGGCCAAAGCTATCTGCTCCTGCATGTTGTATAATGCATCACTTCTCTTCAGTGGTGAATAGGGTTAGTAGCAGCTGCTATTGGCAGTCTAGCCAATTTTGCATATGTGAAGCTATAGTGTTAGCACATAGCTCTACAATCTCTTGAGGCTTCTCTGTATATGAGGTGTAGTGGGTTTTCCAATTCATACTGTTCCAGGTCATTAGGGTAACCTTGTGCTGGTCAGTTGGAAGTCAGGCAGTTGCCCTGTAGGCCAGGGGCTGGATGGGTAACTTATCTTGTTTAAATGACTGGGATGACTGTAACTGTGTCTTCCTCTGGGAGTGGAGGAATAATGGGTCACATTCTTGTACTTCCTGATTTGTCTGCTTTGGTAGGGAGGCTGGAAGAACTAGTGCATCGTGGGCAGTAAAATGAGGATCACAAGCAGGCATGGATCCTGTCTCTTTAGTGAGGGGAGCATTCTTTGGCTTATCCAATAAGATAGGTGATGGTAAAGACTGTTTTTCCCTTGGGCTGGGTTTGCATAGCTGTTGGAATTTAATTTTAGATGAGGATGCATCTCTAGTACTGGGCATTTTTGCAAGAGTGTTCACAATTGACTTGCAGCCGTTCCAAATATGGGCATTGTGAAGTATTTGTAAGACAAGCTGATATTTCTGTAACACTCGCCAGTGTTTAACTATATCTGGTTGTTGTGAAGGGGTTGGGCTGGCTTCCTCCCATGTGCCATATGAGTTTTGCCTTTGAAAGGCTTGCTGGAAATTTTCTACCTTGCTTGCAATGTCATTTAATCTCTGTAATATAAGAATCAATCTTTCTACAGACAGTTGGCAGAATTCATAGAAGGGCTGAGTAGTGTTATTGTAGGATATACTGCCAGCAAGTTCCAGGAGTTTATCTCTGTTTTCTCCCTGTCCCGGAGAATAGCTTATATTTTGATTTTTAGGAATTGGGGAGGCTATTTTGTTTAGTTCAGATTTCTGTGGTGTCTTAGGGAGCGAAGAAGCTGCCATTGCCGAAAAGTAAGTCAATTCTCATCTGTTTTTCTGCTTTGAAAGATCGCTGGGTTCTAGCGTTGTTGCTGGGGCTGGTCTGAATTCTTTTCTTGCCATTGGGTGGCATTTTGGGGTTATATGGAGTGATAATACCAGATAGTGATGGGAGGACAGTTCAGAAGTTATTAGTCTGTCGCCATCTTGCCCCTCCTTTCTTCATGATAAGGCTGCTGGTGCTGCACTTGCAGTTTAATGTAAGGCGGGGGTGCCATTGGCCCTATCAGGTTGTTGTCTCCCAGGGAATCTAACACTGGCTTTAATTTATTGGCCAATTTTCCTTTTCTAATTACCAGAACTTTGGCTTGGGATCGCTTGGCATTTTTCAACCACTTGAGGGGGACTTAAGGACCACTGTATCTCCTGAGTCAATGTAGGGGAACTGATTTGGATGTTCTGGGTCACCAACATTTACAAAATACACACACCAAATTTTATCTAACTTCAAAGACCTCTCACTGGTTCACCCCACCCCAAAAGAGGGCCATTCTATCTCACAAAGGGATCAAACCCCTTTCTGAAGTTCTTTAACATACAGCTCAAGGGGTTGCAAACTTCCTTGCTTCCCCCACCACCCATGTCCACCCTCCTAAAATAGACACAGACAAGAGACACAAAGGAAAAACAAAAAATGTGTGGACAATAGGTAAGGGGTACTATTGCCCGAACCAAGAGGAAATGGACACCAATCACACAGCTGCCGGCTTGTACCCCCGGACACTCAACGGCAAGTAGCAAGAACCGCGGCAGCCACACATACAAACTCACACACACGTTGCATATATTCAGTTCACAGGCATTCGTTCCTACCTCCCACTTTTCCCCAAATTGCCCCAAATTACAATATTACCACTTTCTCAATGCTTCAATGGTACAATGGTTTCACCAGTGCACCCTCACTGCGTCTTATCCGGGTACTCGGGTTGCCCTTTAGGGGGTGATCAAGCCCCTCTTCCACTCTTATGGAGTGGGCCACAATAGTTCCCTTGTTTACTTGCCTGTTTTATTTGGAGGCAGGGCAGCTCAGTTTCCTTCTCCGTTTACTGGGTTCTCCTTGTGCGCGTTGCTGTTCAGGCAGTCATGGCACAGACTCCCGTTCTTCCAACAAATGGTTGGTGGCGTCCAGAATGAGTGTGTGGGCTCATGGCCCCTTCCCAGCCACGGCAGTTAGAGCAGGCAAATGCCACCTCCGGTTCCATCACCTGCTGCTTCAATCCCGGACGAGCCCCCATTTATGATGCAGAAATCATGGAACAGCAGACCCACGGATTGGAAAGTGAGTTTTATTACACCGGTGGGCCTGACTAGAATACTTTCCAAAGAGTCAGAGCCAAGAGCTGTAGTTACAGAATACTTTTATACTTTAATGACAGTACACAAAAAGCCATTCCCTCCTCCTTCTCTCTGGTGTCTTTGGTGTCAGCAATTTCTCTTCCTTGAGACAATTGTTGATAGTTCAAGGCAAGATAACTTAGGAACATTTGCGTACAGTTTGACCATTATTAGAGAAAGAATTTGTTTACATCAGCATATCATATGTTTCTGGAACATAGAGTTGATTAGTAAGGAACATTGACTAGGCCTGAGAGTTAAAGGAAAAAGACTTTGCAGAGTCTCAGAGTCTCATGGGTTATCTAGTCTGACTCCAAATAGTGATTGTAAGGTTACAGCATTCAGCAAATAGACATTAGAGTGCAAATGGCTACTACACTGTGAAAAGTGAGTTTTTGGATTTGAGCTCCCAAATAGCCACTTGATATGCTGGCTCAGGTATTCTGGGAATTGTAGTCTAAAATGTCAGTTTACAAGCTCTGGCTTGGGCACATGTTATGTTATCAGCATTGCTATACCATTCATAACCATCATACCATATTTTAGGTAATTCATTGCTTGTGAGACATGGAGAAATTATGGAATGTTTCAACATCTTTGGAATAGCTATCTAATGGCAGGGCTCAGTGGATTGTATCCATTGGCTGGTCACTAAAAGGCAGCAGACACTTGAGCTTTGTGTTTGCTTTCTGGGCAAACCCTTCCCAGCCATTGTAGTGTTAAAAAAAGAAGAAGTCCTGTTGAATGGGAGGATTGTATACAAAATTAGCAAATTTAAATAGCCATTCTTATTAGGAGGACAAGACAGAAGTACTCCTGGTCAGTTGAAAGACAAATATGGGAGTAGGGGTTCAGTCTGTATCAGATGGGGTTACACTTCCCCTTAAAACACAGGTTTGCATTTTGGGGGTACTCCTGGATTCAGCTCCAACCTGGAGGCCCATGCTTCAGCAGTGACCAGGAGTGCCTTTGCACAATTAAAGCTAGTGTGCCAGCTGCACCTTTTCCTGGAGAAGTAAGAGCTACTGGTGGTACATGCCTTGGCTACATCCTGCTTTGATTACTGTAACGTACTGTACGCTGGGCAGACTTTGAAATGTGTTCAGAAACTTCAAAGAGCTGCAGCCAGGTTGTTAGCTGGAACTGGCTAGAGGGAGTACACCACTCCCTTGTTGCAACAGCTCCATTGGATGCTGGTCCTTTTTCAGGCATAATTCAAAGGGTTGGTGTTGACTTATAAAGCCCTACTCAGCTTGGGTTTGGGCTAGTTGAAGAACCATATCTCCCTTAATGAGCCCATTAGAACTCTAAGATCATCTGGAGAGGCCCTTCTCTCTGTCGCAACACCTCAGCCTTGTTTGGTGGGAACAAGGGAGAGGACCTTCTTGATGGCTTCTCCCAGACTTTGGAATTCCCTCCCTAGATTGGCCTCATCCTTGTTTTCCTTTTGTCAGAAAGTCATTTTTTTTATGCCATCAGGCTTTTCGAAACTGACTGGGATGGGGTTTTAATGCTATGCAGTGAAGTTTTTAAGGTTTGTATATAGTCTTTCAATGGATTTTAATGTTTTAATGATAATTTTTTAACTTTATACATTGTTTGATCATTGTTAATAACTCTTTTATTAATATTTTATTAATGACTGTATAGTTTTAAATTTGTATTGTCTTTAATTCATTGTTAGCCACCTTGAGTCCTGATATTGGGAGAAAGATGGGACATCATCATCATCGTCATCGACTTGGAGGGACATAGGACTTTATCATATGTGGCAAATATGGTGTCATAATGACGCCTAATTAACACAAAAGCATGCACATATCAGATGATGTCATCCTTTTGCGACATTTCAAAGATCTGGTCACTTTTAGTGGTATATCAAAGGGGCTCCTGGCTATTTTTTTTTTTTTTTTTGTCTGTCACACCAAAAACAACAAAGGATCTTAAAGGCTAACATGTTTTATTTGATGCAAGCTTCTGTAGACTGCATCTGATGAAGTGGGCTGCAATCCATAAAACCTTTTGCCAGACAAAAGTTGGCATCCTATTAGTGACATATACAGGCATAAGTCCAAATGTGTATACAGTATCTATTTTCAGTTGCTGCAGAGGTTGGTATTCCCTTACTCCTCTTCAGTGACCAAAGTCCCTATCTTGTGACACAGCCACTGAAATCCCCCTGAATGCTAACTGGAATCTCCTAGATGGGGGGAGAGGGCATTATAGAAGTGTCACAGATGCATATCTGCTGAGATCTGTTGGGGTCTTCCAGGGGTCTCAGCAGCTGATGCAATCACTTTGCATCTGGCTACGGGAACATAGCCAGACACTTATGTGATAACCCTGATCTCTTCTAGGCACAAGTGGCTGTGTTGGTCTGAGGGGTGGTAAATAGTTCAGTATAGTGTAGTTCTCCATGTGGAACTACTGGCTATGCTGAACCATGCAGAACTGCAGCCATAATGTACTAGTCTTATGGCAACCCCATGAATGAAAAACCTGCAAGTGACCCTATCATTGCCAGCCCTGCTCAGGTCTTGTAGACTCAGGGTTGTGGCTTCCTTGATTGATTTAATCTTTCCGTTTGGAATACAGTCTCCCTCTTTACCTATTGTCTTCTACCTTCCCAAACATTATTGCCTTTTCTAGTGAGTCATGTCTTCTCATGATATGGCCAAAGTAAGGTGTTCTCAGTTTACAAAGATATAGCTGAGTCAGTCTCGAATATCAGTAAGCAAGGGAATCTTGTAGACTTTTATAGAATTTTGTTCTATTTTATTGAGGGCCAAGCCATCAATAGATCTCCCTTGGTGCTTTAGTGCCGGCATTGCCAGTGTTTGAAACTTCGTGCCATTGTGCTCACGTGGATACAGTGTCAATGGATAGAACACTTCCAGGTGAGAATGCTAAAACCAGGTACTATATGCTCTTTTTATGACAACCCCCCCCACTATCTGTTCACTTGCAAGTTGTAAAGTGTGTTCCTGTGCTGTGTTTACTTTTTGTGTTTTTTTCTTTATTTTTTTAAATTTACTGTGTTCGCGTTTTCTTATGAGAATTGGCGAGATCATGAGTGTGGAAGTGAACAGAGCTCCGTTCATGCTCTGTTCATGCTGATGGCTGCTTATTCATGCTGATCAAGGTAGGTCTGGTAGGAAGGGTTCTTTTACTGGCAGAAAAATGCTTTAAAATATGCCGGCAAAAGAATCCTTGGAGGGGCTTGTCTGATAAAACCCAAAGACAGTGTTTCCAGAATCTGGTACATTTCTCCTCAAGCTATCCACATAAAGGAGTTATCACAAGGGAAGAAGGAGCGTTTGTACTATTATACTGTATTGTATTATTTCTATTACAATTTTGTATTGTGATATACCCTTTCACTGTTTACTACTCTTTTCTGGTTTTCTCTTCCGGAAGCATAGATATATAAAAAACGAAGTCTGTGGGATGCATGGGAGGGTGTAGCATTGTGTACTTGCTTGAAAAATGCTAGATGTTCATGTCCTTTTGCCTTTGCAATTGTATGCTGAGTGATCACAATCTTGGTGCTGTTTCTCCTCCTCACTTAAATCCTGTGAAGTAAGCTGCTACTTACAAAGGTGAGGAAGTGAAACTTTCTCAACAGTGAGTCATGGGAGATTATCAGGTGGGACAAAAAAAAAAGTGTTCCCGTCCCACAATCACCTCTCCCGCCCCTCTCCTGTCTCTGTCATGGAATAATAACTAAAAGTTTCAGACCTACATTTTTCGCATCTTCAAGGCTGCCCAGGAGCGAACAGAGCTCTAAAAGAGCTACTTTCACTTCCTAGAATGAAATCCCAGCTGTTCTCGCAAGAAGATGAGAGTGTGGGAAATTCAAAAATAAAAAGCAAAGTACATGTCAAAAAGTTAAACTAAGCACAAAAACACACTTAAAACTTTACAAGTAACCCAGGGAGGGTACAAAAAAGTGTGTCACTTACCTGGATGTCCCAATCTCACCAGGAAGTATTCTGGCATGGACCTCCCATTGATGCTGGTATCGCACCAGTGAAATGGGCACCTTTTAACTCGCAGTCAATTCCATGACAGAAACGGAACAGGGGATACATTGACAGCTTAGCCTGTCAATAAAAGGCAGTGCCAGCAGAACAGCAGCTGAACGGAAGCCAACGTCTTCTGAAAGGGAAGGCTGGGATAATATGGAGTTACACCTGGGATAATAATTCCAAAGTGTAGCTCCACTGTTGTGACCACTATAGCACAGTGATTTCCATCTATATTCCTCTGGAAATATCTTATAAAGCTCAAGTTCTTAAAATGAGAGACACTGGTAGGCATTACTTCTCCTTAAACATTACTCCTTTGGAAGAAAAAGTTCTGCTTTAGACCTATAGAATGGTGTGAAACTCCAGGATACTTAAATCATGGTACTCAATGCTTGATTTCAATCTTTCAGAAACTCAGTGAGATTTGAGGGCTGATGTACATAGTATCAGTGCTTTGCTGACCTCCCTTTATACTGTTATCTTCTTTCTACCAGAGTCTGGATTCACTGTGGGTCTACTAATTTCAACAAGAATAGAACTCTGCTCTTTGCTGCAGTGCAACTTTGCTTTATTCCACTTGAATCTGAACAAAAGCAACTCCTCCTCCTCCTCCTCCTCCTCCTCCTCCTCCTCCTCCTCTTCCTCTCTCTCTCTTTTTCCCCCTGGAAAGAGTGTGATGTTTCTTTTATTGATTTGGGAAGTGGGCAGACAGTGTTAGAGGGTGACCTTGAAAAATGTGATAAGTGGAAAGGGTGCTGAAAAGTTGAATCATAAATGGGATTGCTCAAAGCAGAACTCTTTCTGTGGTTATAGAGGCCCATAAACCTCTGCTTCATAGACAGGGGCTTTTCAACAACCATTGAGTGCCCTGTTCTTCTCTCAGTTTCCATGATAAAATGCTCACATCTGCAGGAGCATCGCTCTACAAAACATTAACCAAACCTCATCTCTGAATAAAGAATAACTGTACAGGCACAAAAGTATTGTAATTCTGAGACGAACACAAGGTTTAAGAGCTCCTGGTATAAGAAGGCCTTTGGATTGTTTAGAGATTCTCTACACCTGTTCCATTCAGCCTTGTGTTCTGATGACTCCCATAGTCCTCCCAAATGATTGGAGCATCTCCCCACACTTCTCCACCTATCAGAAATGCAAAGCAGTGGCTGTAAGGGAAGGCCTATCCAAGGAACACCTTATTGAAGATTTCTCCCCTCAGCTGCCACCAGCAGCAGGCATTTCAGCAGGCTGCAGGATCAAAAGATGAGGTGGGAACTGAGCAAGACCTTATTACTAACCTTGCTGAAAGTCTATTTGCTCCCCTTCTCTTGTTCACTTTGTGTGTTTTGTCTTAGAACAAGGGTGGACAACATTCAGAGGCTCCCCCTTCAGTGATGACTTCTTGTTTGGTGGGGGGAGGGAAGGGCCACGTAGGCCTAAATAGGCTGGTGAATGGCAAATATAAAAAATAGTTAAACACTTTTCCTAGGAAGCATAGTTAGCCTTTTCGAAGAAAAATGGGGGTGGGGTGACAGGGCATGGTGGGGGTGGCTGGAAGAGGGGGAGCAGGGACTGAAAGGGGGCAACATGGAGTCCACAGGCTGCACTTTACTGGCCCCCATTTTAAAATATAAGCCTGTTGCCAAATACTATCTGTTTTTTAATTGATTTTATGTAAACCACTGAAAGTCTTTTTGGCTCAGTAGTAGCATAAAATGTCTAGAAATAAATAAATATGCATGCTACAGGGAAGAAAAGAACTGGCAAGGCTTCTCTCTCTACATGGCATGAAAACAGAGATTTACCTGCAAGGGTTGGCTTTGTTAAGGATACACCTTATTATTCAGTGATTGAGTGTCCAAATTTTGTAGGCTCATATATTCAGCAGCCCACTCAGAATGTAATGATCACACTTTGCCATTCATGTGAATTGCTTCAAAAAGTTAAAGACAAAAAACAGGGCAATGAATAATAAAAAAAAATCCAAAATCCACAAAAAAGCAATACCTTTATTGGCCATCTAATGCAAAACACATGATGCAAGTTTCAAAGCTCTACTGGCTTCTTCATCAGACAAAAGAGGCTAATTAATTAATTAATTAATTAATGTGCCAATGTTGGAGTCACAGGTCTACATGTTGTTTCAGATATTACTTATTGTTCAGGTGAGGGGTCTCATGCAGGCAGAAGCCAATCCTACTTCCTGGCCATGTGGAGTTGAGACAAAAGACAGTAAAATTTAAATCCTTTTGCAGCAGGCTATGGACTTTATCAGACTAGCATCTAAAAACGCTATAATTCCACTGTTGAGGAAAGCAGAAATACAGTGGCATTATTGCAGTAATTATCACATGACCACCACTAGTGGTTTAAGAACGGGATTTCAGCTCGCATTATAGTAACACTTGTCTTCACATTGCCTTCTAATGACAGAGTATTAATGCTTTCTGCAGCTTAATGCATGTCCCTTTAAGAAAAAAATTCTCTTCCTGGATTTTGCATGGGTGAGATTTCAGCTGTTCTTGTGAGAAGCCCGTCGCTGCCTTGGGAGGGGGGGTGGAAAGCCTCCTACCCCCACGCTCTCCACCCATCCCTTCCCAAGGCACCAACGGGCTTCATGAAGCCTGTCGCTGCCTTGGCAAGGGGAGGGTGGAAAACCTTCCACCCATATGCTTTCCCCTCTCCCTTCCCAAAGCACTGATGTGTAAGCATAAGCTTGCACCCCACTTCTAAGGCACCCCACTCCTGGAATGTTAGCATTGGCTATAGGCCTCAGAAACTGGCCAAGTTTGGTTCATTAACGTGGCATTTTACAAAGGGAAAAAAAACAGGATGGTCTCAGAAAAGGTCATTTATATTTTTCCCTGGAAAGCTTAAGACCTGGGGCTCTGAGGCGAAAGGAAGACACATTCTACATAAATGGGAGGTTAATGGATGGAGAAACCCTTTTGTATTTGCTGATTCTGAAATTCCCTCTCCTCAGCTCCCAACCTAGCGACGGGCTTCATGAAAGGCCTGTCGGTGCCTTGGGAAGGGAGGGGGGGAAATGTGTGGGTTGGAGGCTTTCTGCGAATAGTCGAAGTCGCAAATGTGGAGGGGCAACTCTATACATTTATGTTATTTAAACAGTAAATATCGTGAAATAATGTTTTTTCCTCTAAGTGACACACCACCCAAGTTATGCTGTTTTTTGGCGAAGTTTGATACACCAGGCTCAAAAGGTTGCCCATCACTGGTCTAGATCAAGGGAAGTAATAGTATCACTCTATTCCGCCTTGGTCAGGCCTCACCTAGAATACTATGTCCAGTTCTAGGCACCACAATTCAAAAAGGATATTGACAAATTGGAGTGTGTCCAGAGGAGGGTGACTAAAATGGTGAAAGGTCTGGAAACCATGCCTTATGAGGAGAGACTTAGGGAGCTAGGTATGTTTAGCCTGGAAAAAAGATGCTTAAGGGGCAATATGATAGCCCAGTTTTAAGTATTTGATGGGGTGTCACATTGAGGATGGAACAAGCTTGTTTTCTGCTGCTCCAGAGACAAGAACACAGAGCAAAGGATGCAAGCTCCAGGAACAGATTCCCCCTGAACATTAGGAGGAACTTTTTGACAGTAAGTGTTGTTGACCAGTGGAACACACTCCCTCGGAGCGTGGTGGGGTCTCCTTCCTTGGAGGTCTTTAAACAGAGCTTGGATGGCCATCTGTCAGGGATGCTTTGATTGTGATTTCCTGCGTGGCAGGTTGGCCACGCAGAGGCTGGATGGCCCTTGTGGTCTCTTCCAACTCTACAATTCTATGATTCTATGATTCTAAACACTTAAACAAACATAAAAACATACCAAGCAAAGGCAACAGTTCATTAAAACAGCATCTTGATGGTCGTCTTCATGTCTTCCCTCAGAAGCTGAAGTATGTGTTCTCATTGGGAAAGGGGAGGGGGAAAAGAGGACCACCCATTCACACTGCAATTGCGCGATTACAGCAGGACATGATTTTGTTCACTTGTCAATACCACAAAAAGAGCAATACTGAGGGTTATTGAGGGCTTTTGCCCATTAATTAAAAGTGGTGCCTGATGAATAGGTGGTGCATGGATTGAGCACGGGAAGACAATGACGTCATGAGATATTGGGAGCCCATTCATGCTATCATCCCATTGTAATCGCATGATTATAGCCTCGTGTGATAATGTCCTATAATTGGCTAGTTTTACCTATACAGCACCTAAACATTTTTCCTGATGAGGAAGCCAGTAGAGCTTCGAAAATTTGCATCATATATTTTGCAATTGTATTGCTTTTTTGTGGATCTGAGATTTTGTTTTGCTGCATGGCCAACACAGCTACTCCTGAATGTGTTTCCAGGGCAATGTACAGTTGTCCCTCCATATCCACGGATTCGGTATCCATGGATTTAAGTATGCACGGTTTGAAAATATTCTTTAAAAAGAAATCCAAAAAGCAAACCTTGATTTTGCCATCTTATTAAGGGACACTGTTTTGTTATGCTATTGCATATAATGGGACTTGAGTATTCATGGATTTTGGTATCCACGGGGGGTCCTGGAACCAAACCCCAGCGAATGTGAAGGGACAACTATATAGGATACCTAGATACAGGTATAGGCAATGTATACTATACCTTTCCCTATTCCCTTTAAGTATTTTCTTGAAAGAATAGTTCATCTTTATTGGTGGAAGATACAGAGAAAAAGGGATAAAAGCACAGTTGTGATATATTTTTTTTTAAAAGGCACATTTTCTGAATCCTCTTTCCTTTAATTAATTCTCTCTTGAGAGTGAAGGTTTGTTTTTGTTTTGGTTTTTGGATAGCAGTGGTTTGGCTTCTTTTAGCCTCAGCAATTGAAGCCCTTCTTATTGAGCCTCAGCTCCAATATTCTTGTTTCTGAAGAAGATGTGAGGCCAAAGAGATAGTTTCAGGACATGAGGATAACATAGCAAAGCCTGAGAAAATTGTTACTTGTGAGGAGGAAGGAATGAGGAAGGCACTGCAGGCCACAACAGCTATGGAAACAGCAGTGCTGCCTGCAAGAGGGGATGTGAATTACAGGGGATTTAAGCATAATAGCTACAGGAAAGACAGAGGCTACAACCTGTGGGAACATTGTTGAAGGGAAAGAACTGCAAGCCAACACAGCAGCAGCAGTAGGAGGAGGAACACAAGAGATTTCAGCTTGTCAGAGACCCTGAATAAAAGCTGTAGGCCAAAGCAGCAGTAGGGAAAACAGAGATTGTAGCCAGCAAGAGGTATTCTGAGGGGAAATGGAGCTTGAGGCTTCACACAGCAGTGGAAAAGGAGTATCAAACTGGCACTTGGCTGTGCAGGTTCAAGGGGAAGAGCTCAGTATGATTGTAACTAAAAGAATGGGAAGGTGGGCTGATTTTTTATTATTATTATTATTATTATTATTAGATAGCGTTTTCTGACTAAGGTGACTTGTGGCTGCTGGCTGGGTAGAGATAATTTATTTGTACATTAGTCCTGATGCTTGTGAGGCTGTTTATTTTGAAGTCTGTTGTCTGGAGGTTTGCAGATTTGGGGCGCTCTTTTACAATGTCAAACCTGAATAATTAATAAAAGAAATAGATACAACTGTAGATGCTGATTAATAGTTAGGGACTGAATTTTTTGACAGTTTGAGGAGCTCATTAAAAAAACAACACCCTGCTTTTCTGCAGATTTTTTTTAAAAAAACCATTGTGTTGCTCTCCTTTTACAGGGGTTTAAATGAAAATGTTATTTGTGAACTTCAGTCATGGGGAAAAACAACAACAACAAGCAGCTTTCAACCACTTTGCTGAGATTATAGTTCAGAAATGTTGAACACCTCCTTCATTCCATGAATGCTGAACAGGAACCAGTATGTTAAGTTGGAAATGGTGTGATGCTCCCCACCCTTGTTTTTTTCTCCACCTTGGTTGTAATGTAAGGTTATGGCTTTGAAGTTCCCAGTGAAGTTTTGACAAACAGCCAAAATGAACACTTGGAGTTTATGAAAGAAAAGAAAAGAGAAAGCAAGCATGTTTTCAAAGAATTTGTCTGGCTCAAGAGTTAGATTGCAAATTTTTATTATTTCATAAGGTCTTTCCTCCAAGTAAATGTAGGTATGTATAGGATGCCTACTTCTACATAACGGCATAAGGTTCCCATGCTGTTCATTTGCAGTAAATCCTGCTAAAACAATTTGTTTGTGATTATGCCCTATTTAAACCCATGGAAGGTACTTCTGAGTAACATACATAGTATAAGACTACGTGGTTACAGTGTTATGCAGACTTTGGACTTTATCAGGCTTGGGGAACATGACACAAAACCGTGTCCCAAACCACATCAGTAGAACGCTACAAGAACAGAAAGGGCAACATTATCAGATGGACATTATCAGATTATCATTCCAGGCTCATAGCACGGCATGAATAAAACATCCCTTTTTTATTGATGGGCTAAGCTGTGCTATGCCCCCGGAGTGGCTGAAGGATGGCGTCATCTGGTAATGTGGCCCATTTCTGTTCTACTAGTGGTCTTCTGATGCAGTTTTTGCCACGTCTGATAAAGTCCTTTGAGGCTTAGTGCATGAGGGAAGGGAAGTGGCAGTACATCCCGATAACAGTGCCTCCTGTCCTGTCTTACCACATGATGTCAGCATTCAACAGCTGTTCTTCTGTTTCAGTCCTGTGGGAGATGGTGGTAAATGGGAGTCCTTTTTATAAAGAATTTTTTCCAGTTAGAAAAAAGACTCCCATTTACCACTGTCTCCTGTGGGACTGGAATGGAAGAACAGCTGAAGCATGCCTGCATCATGCAGGATGGGAGGCACTGTTATCAGGCTGCACTGCCACTTCCATCCCCTTGTGACATAAGCCTCTTACTTGTGCCTGTATTACTCGGTAGTCACTGGAATTGCATTGCATTGATCTGAAATTTTCTATCAGTTCTTTTACTAGAGGCTTGTCTAAATGAGAAGATATAATGCTGATTGTTGCACATTAATGCAAATTCGTAGCAGTGTTCATTTGTCTCCATGATTTTTTGGCAAAATTGCTGATATGCAAAACTATCTGTGTTTGATGTTCACATGGAGCCATGCTTGTGAATCAACATGGTGGCCAGGAATGAATAACTCATGTTATTTTTCTCAACAAGTTGCCGCTGCTACACAGTATTGCCCCCCCCCCACTATAAATCTAAGGTGCTCAAGTGTGACCTTCCATTTAAAAAGCTGTTTGATTGCCTCAGTGCAGCAAAAAAGTACACGATCACTACTGCAAAACTCCAAAATGACACTTCCGGCCACTTTTTTGCAGTCAAGCTCGTCCTCCATGCACATCTGACCAATCAGTTTACACTTCTGCTCTTACCCAGGAATGTGCAGTGATGAAATTTGGTTGTCCTATTGAGCAGGAGTGCATATTTCCCCTGTATTTAAAAAAAAAAAAAAAAAAAAAACTTCAGGAAAAGCCATGAAGGCTTTCCCCACACAGTTGTTTTAGTTTTTGGCCCCCCTCCTGAATATGGTGAATCTCTGTGGGTTCTCATTGAGGCAAAAGGTATTCTCCTTGAATTCTATGAGGAGTTTTTTCACCATCTAGACAAGCCCTTAGAGAGAATTTCAACCTTTCTTTCCTAGTCCTTGGGGGAAAAAAATCTGGGATATATTTTGCAACTAACAGACAGTTTCAGCAGCAAAACAAAACTGAAATATATGCAAATCTACAAAATGTGCATAATATGTAACCCAGTCACAGGGCTAGAGGAGCTCTTTTTATAAAATGTTATGGGATTATTTTAGCAGCCCGTTTCTAGTACCGTAACATGTTGGGTATATGCCGAATGAGACCTAAGCATGGAGCAGTGTCATTAAAAATATATTTGGTTCAAGTATTCTTTCCACATGATCAGTCACTTTTTGACAATAATGAGTTCTTGAAATTCATGATTATGAGATCTGCCTTGCCAAACTGGGACTCAAGCAGCGTGCTTATCAAAACAAGTAGTATAAACTTGGCAAAAGCAATGCTCTATCCCAGCCAATCATATTTGGATTTCAAATAGCAAAATAACTTTCGAAGCCACTTAAGACTTAACTTTGTTATTGTGTTTAAATAAAAACAACATTTCACACAGTATTCCCTCCACACTAAAGCCAAAATCAACAAAATATGGTACCTTTCCGTCTGAAATGATAATGGCCTTATTCACATAAAGTTCACTCAGTTCTTCATCTCTCTCCCTTCCCTCCTCCTTGCAGCACCTTTTCTCCAGCATGCTAATCTACCAAATTGTTTGCCTTGGTGTAAAGTTCTAAAAGAGAAGTGTATATACATTTTCCTTGGTAATCACTCCCCACCCCCCGAATTCATAAGAGTTTTCTAATTTTGTAATTGTGAAAATAACTAGAGAACAAACTGCATTACAATTAAGGTTACATGAAATACCCTCTAGTTTCAAGTTTGAAGCCAAAAATAGCAATGGAGGGTTGGGACTGGTGGCAGTGGCTAGAAATAATACCCAACTGCATCCTGTGAACATTTACTTGAATGATCTGATTCCATGCCATTGTTTCTCCTAGCAGCTGCTGTTGCTGCTATTTCAGCATCAGTTCCTTCGGCGACTTCTGCAGGTCTTGGGAGATACCCTTCCCCTAGGGATGCTCACCTAACCTTGCATTGCCTATGCCTGTACTTGGACCAACATTCCTTCCCTGACACATACTATATTACCAGTTAACTAACTTCACTATGCATCCATGAAACTTGATCCTTTCTTCCGTATAGTCAATGTAGGTGAAGAAAGCATGTCTAGCCAAATTGATCTGTGAACAAGCTGAAAGCAAAAATCAACAGATCTGTTAAGTTCAGTAGTTGAGCAGCTACCCCTGCCTGAAATAGGAGAGGTAGCATGGATGTCAGGAAAAAAGGTTTATGCTGGTGTGTGAGTGTGTGGGCAGCTGGTTTATTTGGGTTTCCCCTTCCTCCTCCTTCCTAGGGTTTGTCTAGATAAGAAGATATAATGTGGATTGTTGTGCATTTATGCAAATTTGCAGCAGCGTTCATTTGTTGCCATGATTTTTTGGCAAAATTGCTGGTATGCAAAGCTATCCATGTTTGAAGTGCATATGGAGCCTTGTCCACAAATCAAGATGGTGGCTGAGAGTGAATTATTTGCGTTATTATTCTCAACAAGTTGTTGCCACAGCACAGTTTTTTTTTAAACTGTAAATCAAAGGTGCACAAGTGTGACCTTCTGATTATAAAAGCTGTTTGATCACCTCAGTGCAGCAAAAAAATAAAAATAAAAATGCACAATCAGCAATGCAAAACTCCAAAATGGCACTTCCAGCCATTTCATGGCCAGCAAGCTCACCCCCTGCACATATCTGACCAATCAGCTTTCACGTCCCCTTCTCTTCGAGAATGTACAGTGTCCCAAATTGATTGTCCAAATGGGCGATTATGTGTCCCACACATTATTTTTCAAACTTCAGGGAAAGCTGCAAAGGCGTTTCCCGTGTCGTTTTTGACCCCCCTCCTTCCAAATATGGCATCTCATTAGGACAAAAGGTATTCTCCTCAAATCTATGAGGAATATTTTCACTGTCTAGACATCCCCCTGGTATCAGCGTACTGTATATTTGCATGTTAATGCTGGCAACATCCCTTTATCTCTTCCCTTAGACCTAGCTACAATGTGCAAGGACTGGTTCATAGAAGGTCTTTCTTGATGCAGGGACAATTCATGCCCCTCTCATTTGAATATGAAATATATACATAAATAGACAAAGTAATCCCCACATTGTATATCCGCACATTGGCTGGCATCCTAGTAGTGACTTATGCAGGTGTTTGGTACCTCTTCTGCCTCTGTGAGTCATTTGTTTGGTCATTGTGGAGGTCAAAATTCTCTACAGAACTTGCAGAGTGATGAAACTTATCTATACGTGCAATTTACCCCAGCTTGCACCTGTCTGAGAGCCCTGCAGTCCATACAACACAGGGCATTTGCCCTGTTCTTCCCCCAGGCAGTCCTTACAACCTTCAGGGCAGAAACAGGGCTGAGGGGTGCAAGCTGGGGTCGGACCTGATACAGCATTCTAAAATAATATCCAGTTTACTCCACTGCTACCAAGAAAATATGGGGAAGGCCCCACACCTCTGCAGGAGCTCATCCCAGCAGGCCAGCCCATCGCTCCAACTGCTTACTCTTCTGCTTCAGAAAAGAGTCCTGCGGCATGTGATCAAGGCTGGGGCCCTTTGGTCACATGATGCAGCCAGCTTCCTTGATGCTGGGAGGGCAAGGAAGATGGCAGCGGCTGTAGTGATGGGCCAGTGTTCCTGTCTGGACTCCAGCCTGTTTGACTAATGTAACAGGGGAGACATGGGCCTGATCCACGGCCAGGATATATCAGCAGGGAACCAGCATATCGTGGGTCATGAAGATAAGCCCATAAACTCCCCCCCCCAACATGGCCATTTATTGCCTGATGAAGAGTGGAAGAGTGTCAGAGAAGCATACAGATATTCCTATAGCTGGATTGACATCATCCTCTAGGATCTCTGGAAGACCTCTGGGAGGTTGTGAAGGATGCCTTGTTGCTGTTCATACAGCTATAGGAACATGGCTGGATGTTTCTTCCTCTCTCATCACCAGCCAGTAAAGGTCTGTGTTGGGTATAGGACTTACACAGATAAAAGGTGGATTTTGGGGTGTGAGAGAGGAGATATTTCATAGCTCCATCATGCAGAACTTTGTGATACATCTTCCATCCCAGGGTCTTGGCCAATTCCCTCCCCCCCAAAGGTGGTATTTTATTGAAAGTTGCATATATTTTCTTGGAACTGTCTGTTATATACATAATTATAATAATTTGTAAGGAACCTATTAGTGCATAGTATATAAATTAGGATATAATTTAGGATTTTGGGGTAGTGGGTAGGCTGAGCTGTGTAAATGGAGCAAGTTACAGTGCCATCCTATCTGTATTGAGTCATTGCATTTATGGGGCCAGCTCCCAGGTAAGTATCCACAGAATCCTAGCCTTAAACTTCAAGTACTTTCAGAGAACAATTCCCTAGTGTCTTAACCCAGCATGAAAGCAAAATCAGAGCGATCCGGTGTTGCTGTATTTTAAAAAAGAACACTTTTTTATCTACTCCCCCCTCCCTTGTCTAGAGTCAGATGGCCTCTTATAATTGCAGTATCAAATCTTTGCCTCAATTTTCAACTGCAGGTGATTTCAAATGATTAAAGATGCACAACAGGGAATAAACAAAAATGCTTACATGCAATTATTTTTAATTAGTATTTGGCTATAAAGTGTATGCCTTCATAAAAAAGTCTGTTATTCACATAAACATCTGTTACCATACACACAAGGAAACACACTGTAAGTCTGTCATCACATCACCAAAACAGAAAATACTAAGGAAGGCCAGACAGGAAAGCCAGCACTTGGAGTTTTGAAACAAAAGATATAAGTGTAACGGCCAAAACAGACATTGCACCACGCCTTTCAATTAAGGCAGTCGACAATCAAAGGAAGAGCAGTTGCCAATGGAATTATACATGAAAAAGTTAAAATAGATGGAATTATTCTTTGGAAACAATAGAATTCCATAAGCCTAGAACGATTTCAAACTCTTTTACTAATTTTGTACCAGCGTGCATAATCAAAGGGCTTCCTGTTTGTGTGGTGTTCATCAATAATTGAAAACCTTTCTTTAAAAAAAGAAGAAAGTTACTACACATTAAAAATAACACTACACCACATGCACAAATAAAATTGGAGGATTGAATCTAGGCCTTTTCCAGAAATTGAAATATTGGGCAGTTGGGAGAAACTGTATGGGATTTGTTGCAAAGGATGAGTCAGACCTTTGTACATGATACAGAGTGGTAGTTTCTATGAAAGTTTGACATCTACAGTTGAGGTTCGGTTAGTTGCAGAGAGAGTCCAATTGTCAGAACGAAACAAAGGTTCAACTAATAATTCAGTCAGCTTTTCCTATATGGAATGGAAGCAGAGATTGGGGACTCCATTCTCCTCACTGCAGACACCAAAATACCTTGAACCAGCCCGGTTCATAGCAAACACAGCCTGGTCCTCGCCAAACAGATAAAGAATAGGGAGAACAGCACAGTTAGCTGCAGAGAGCTGAAGCACTGTTGCTTACCCTTTCCCATTCACCACAGCAAATTCTCTCATGACTCTGGTTAGTAGCTAATTTCTCATAACTGTGACTCCAAAAATACTAATCTTGTAGTTTATACCTCAGAAAGTTCCTTGCAGTAACCAAATGCAGGTATGGATAGAGATGGGTAAAAATCCCTTTAAGATTCTTTTGTATCAGAATAAAATACTAGAATAAAATACTAGTATAAAATACTAGTATTTGCAAAATTCAAATGTGGGAGGAACCCATCCCTAGCTATGGGCAGGCATAAGGGGCTCTTTAAAAACTTCTTCAAAACCTGGATAAGCTGCCAACACACAGGAGAACTGAATACTGTGTTAAGCTATTATTATTACTTTTACCTCCTACCTTGCCATTTCCTCTTCTACCTTCTCCTACACAATCTAGCGAAGGTTAATATAGCACCATGAAGCTGAGGATTTGAAAAGGGAACATGCTTTTGTATATTTACATCTATATCTGTCCATCAGGAACGCATGCATAGTGGGGATTTTTGCTATTTTTTGCCAGAGCTGGAGGAAGTGTAGGAGCAAGTGGCATTAATGGAAGAACTGGACAGGAAGCAGAGTTTGGAAAAGTTAGGGGGGGATTCTGGGAGCTGTTGTCCAAAAATTAACCTTTCCAAGCTCTGGTAGACACTGTGTGCACATCTTCCCCTCTTCAGCTGTCACAGTACATGTGCAATTCAGTGAGTTCTTAATATATTGTGTCTATATCCTTTCTTAATAACCTTTTTTTCCATTTAAGCAGGGTAAGGAATCAGGGTAAGGATGTTGACTATGATGGCTAGGGAAGATGGGAGTTGCAGTCCAACAGCAGCTGGAGGGCTTCATGATTCTCACCTTAACTTAAAGTTGAAGAATCCCACTGGACAAAGTTAGGACAAACCTCTGTTACACCTACTCTGTTCATCCAGGACAACTGGATGGCTGGACAGTGTAAAGTTCACTGAGGAATAATAAAGTGTTAACAGCACCCCTTTCTGATGCAGCACTGTGAGATAATCAAAGATATGCTGTGTTGTGGTCTTGTGAACTGTGCTGCAGTTTCTTCTTTACTATAGCACCACACACGAAAAGAAAATAATGTCAATGTATGGTTTTCTGTTCATTAAAAAAATTAAAAACTGACATTCACACAATGCAGGTATTAATAAACTATCTTAATTGCTGTGGAAGATACAATTGTTTAAATAATTTAAAGATGCAATCATTTAAAGCTATGATGATTTAAACAGAAGAAATCTCAATGTGTACTATTCTGCTGAAATTTTCACTTAGACAGCCCTGCCACCGCACATTTCAAATCCTTTCACCTTATTTGTAACTCTACAAGAAACAATAGGCAAGCATTTCAAATAAGCCTGAAAACAGAGTGTTAGGAGTTACAGAAGTGGTTACTGGATATGCTGCTTGTGAATTAGTCTAGCATATAGCAATGATGAGCATGTTATTCCAGCATAGCCTGAGACTGGCAGCCAGTGCCCAAGTGAAATTCTTAAGCACCCTCAGATGACAGAGTAGCAAAGATGACCCTTTGCTGAAAAGCTGATTGGAATCCTTTCCAACTTGCATTGATTTACTAGCCTTCTCGTGCAGATCTGCATTTCATATATCTTCCAAAGTGTCAGAAATATGAAAGCCATACATTATGTGGGGGGAATGGCCCAGTTCATTATTATCATTTTTATTTATCTAATGATACAGTTTTTAATCAGGAGAAACAGACAGTTGAAGTTGTTTACTGCAATCATACAATGCAATCATAAATAAACATTGTAGTAGGTTACAAGTATAACGGAAAACATGTGACATATAGCAAAAGGAAAGAAAAACCCTTCTAAGAATTCCATATAAAAGAGACAGTGTTTGCAAATCACTTGACAAAGAGCTAGAGGAGAAAAAAAGAAAAGAAAAAAACACAGGACTGCTGGCAGAGGTGGGAGAAGGAGATGGTTATAAATTTTAAAAAATGTGTAGACCAGCCAAGTTAACTTGTATTCAAAATCCAGCAATACATTCTTGATTAAGGTAGCCATCTTACGCATACTTAACTCTTGAGTATAAACTCAGACAAGTTTACAGTATTTCCAAATTAATATGAACTAGACTAGGCTTCCTAAATCTGAAAAAAGGCATAATTGTTTTAGCAAACTTTAAAGGTTATAATGGAACATATTTTTCAGAGGCTTTTTAAAGGAGTCTAGCCCTGCTACTTCTACTGGCCTTGCAACGGGAAAGCAATAGGACCAAGGTTTAAAATGAAGAGGGATGAGTGATGGTGATTGTTCTAAGAGCTGTTCTAGGATTGTTCTAGGAGTCCCAAATTTGAAGTTGAAGTTCTTGTAATCCACCAGGTTTCCCAGCTTTTCTGATCAAGGAGTGGTAGAAAGTCATGTCTGGTAGCAAGGACTTTTTCAGACAGGGGAAACAACCCCCGAGGAGGTTGGAAGAAGAACGGGGCTGTTTCGCTTACAGAGCCCCTTTTCAGACAGCCGCGTCCTCCTATGTCCTCCTGACCTTCCCCCATGTTGCTGGCATTGCTTTTTATTGATGGAGAACCTTCTGTCCTGTCTAAACAGTCAAAATAATCCTCATAGAATTTGCTGTCTTAATGGGAAACCACATCGATGTGTAGCAAAAAAAAAAAAAAAAAACCCTCCAAAAACTATGCTCGGAGAGCCTTCATGGCTTTTCCCAGAGTTTTAAGCTCTGTTGGGAATGCACATGTCCGCTTGTTAAGACAATTGCATTTGCATTGCTGCATTTTCCCATATGAGAGGAAGTGGAGGTTGATTGGCTGGATGAGCAAGGGGTGCAGGTCTTGCTAACAGGGCAAGTGCCCGCTGCTGCCATGTTGAATTTTCACCTTAGTGAGCAATTGCTAAGGTATTAAATGGCAATTTGTATTCTCTCTCTCTCTCTTTCTCTCTCTGTAAACATGAAATATCGCTTGTGCACATTATGGAAAAAGTTTTTTTTTTTTTAATTAGGCGGTAGCAGATTTAAAAACACGAGTAATTCACTCATGGCTATCATCTTGACTAGGGGGCATGTGAAGTTTATGGGGTCTGTAAAACCATTAAGATAAGTCACAGCTGCTGCGAATTGCTATTACTGTGGAGCAATCCATTTCCCCCTCATATAGACGACCCCTTAGGGATAATACCCTCTTTTTCAGTCCTTCGGGTAAGGAGGTGAAAATCAAGATGAGAGCCTTCCAAAGCTGGCCATCCCATCAAATGGCTGGTTTAGGAGCATTGCCCTTGTTCTCTTGCACAACAAATACCCCAGCAGCCTTTCAGATCTACTTGCTGTAGAAGAGCCTTATATGCAAGCCTCATAGACAGGATTGCCTGCAACACATTCCAGCAAGGAACAACAACCAGCTTTTCCTCTTCTGTCTCCCATTAGGGCAACCTGTGGCCATTCAGAAGTCTCTGGGCAGCAGCTCCCACCAACCCTATTCAGCATAGCTTGTGATGAAGTTTCCTGGGGTTGTAGCCCAACAATAGGCAGAGGGCTACAGTTACACTGATGAATCCGGCAAATCACACAGCTCTCATCAGTATGAGGATTCTTCAAAGTGCACTTAAATCCACAAACCAGAAGGTGTGCAACATTCTTCATCTCTGGGAGATAAATCCCATTGGCCTTAGGCAGCATAGCCAATGTGAAGTGGAGAAGTACACTTATGCTTGACAGGAAACTGTGTGCCTGCAGGGGGCAGTAGAGGTAGAGACAGGTAGTAAGGGCTTCCTTGAGTCTTCTCTCCTTATCTTGTCTGCATCCTTGCCAGTACACTGATGCTTTCATCTCTGATGTCACTTCCTGTCACTCTTCTTCCTGCAATTTTTGAAAGTGTGTTTATGCATTCACAGTAGTTTGATGTCACTTTAACTGTGATATGTTGTTGTGTGCCTTCAAGTTGCTTCTGACTTATGGCAACCCCAAGGCAAGCCTATCACAGGGTGGGGTTTTTTTTAATGCAAGATTTGTTCAGAGCTGTTTTTGCCTTTGCCTTCCTCTGAGGCTGAGAGAATGTGACTTGCCCAAGGTCACCCAGTGGGTTTTCATGGCCAAGGATTTGAACTCTGTTCTCCAGAGTCTTAGGAGATTATCAGATGAGCCTCTAAAAATGTTCCTGTCCCATTGTACTTTAAAGCATAAGTCTCCTGGCACAATAACGAGAAATAATAACGAGCTGTAATAACGAGAAAGAGCAGCCCCGGCATTATAAGAGCATGAATGCTAGTGCTGTTTACTTCCATGTTCACCAGTGTGTGTGATCTTAGTGGTTCTCGCAAGAAGATGAAAGCATGCTCAAAAGTCTAAAAACAGCTAAATTTAAAAAACAGAATGAACATACAAGCACTGAAACACACTTAAAAACATGCCCACAAAACATGGAGGTTCATAAAAAGAGTGTCCCATAACTAGTTTTCACATTCTCTCCCAGAAGTGTTCTGGTGGGGACTGCCCATTGACACTGTATTCATGAGAGCAGAACAGGGTACGGTTTCAGATGCTCGCAACTCCACAACAAAACCATCACGGCAGATCAATTGACAGCTTGGGACCGTCAATAAAAAAGAATGCCTTATTAACAACTGCATAACAGCATAGCATGATGTCGTGCGATATGGGAACCCTTCACATTTTTTTTGGCATTGTTATCATGCCATCTTTGCCATGTCTGATAATCTTAGTCCAGCACTCAAACCACCACATCAGACTGGCTCTCTAACTGTCATACTCTATTCTATAAAATCTTGTGGTTTGCAGTTTTAGCAGTAGTTAAAGTTCTCTGTCAGAAAGCTTTGGTACTGTTGTTCAGAACTCTGTATTAGAAAATTCTAAGTATCCATGCAACTGCAAAGACCAGGATTTGTAGGATGCAATACATATCCTCCAACATTTCATAGATGAAAACTGGGACATGTGTGGTCAAGCTACAGCAGTGTATAGCCAAAGAAGGGGAAAAAATCCTTCCTAAAAAGAAATAACACAAAAGACAGGAGAGGCTGCAGCAGTTTGTTTTTGCCTGAGCCTACTGGGAAGGGTAGGATTCTGTCTCCTTCTCTCTTCCTCTTGATGAGTTGATTGAGTCCAAACTACTTTTGTATTCTTAACTCAGTTTGCATCAATTGAAGTAAGCTGGGGCAAAGAGGAAAAGGTGGAGTAGGAGTAGGAGACATAAACTGGAACATTTTAAGAGCAGGTGAAAAAATGGGACGGCAGAGGATTAACTGGGACTGTCCTTTCTGCATCAAGACAGTTGGAGAGTATGTGGAGTATGGCAGTTAGAGTGGTGCCAAACTGCTGTAACTGAGTAGTGTAGATACACAATTAGTCATGTGGCTGCATAAGGCTATCAATAACTATGATTATAGAAACACACACACACTCACATGCATGCACATACATGTCCGTGTTCATACTAACCCTGCCCCCACTTAAAATGTTAGATAAGGAGTGGGAATCAACATCTTCCAGATGTTGTTGGGCTGCAGTTCCTGACATTATTCATCATTATCTATACTGGCTTAGATAGCTGGGACTTGCAGTCAAACATCTGAAAGCCCACATGTTTCCATCCATGTGATAAATTTTGGGGCAAACAATACAGGAGAATGCTGTTTTCAATGTTCCTTGCACATAAGCTATATAAATTTATTTATATTTACCACTATTGCAAATAGAGAACTAAACTGGAAGAAGACAAATTGGTTGACCAAAGTCACAAACTGAGTACAATCCAAGACAGAGCTGGTATATGAACTTCAAAGATGAAGTCACTTTTTTGACCACAAATGTGTTGCAGTGATACAACACCCATTTCACAAATGGCAAACCAGTGTAACTGAGAGACAAATAACTTATCGATGAATATGAGAACAAGGGACTAATTTGAGGACTTGGGGGCTTTAGCCAACAAACATTAAGCTACTCATGTGATCCCACTATCATGATGCCTCTCAATGCCATTTTGCAGAAGGGAGTTTCCCAGTTAGGTCTTGCCCAAACGGAACTTCCCTTCAACTGATTTATCTCCCCAAGTTCATTTTCCAGATCCTCTCAAATGTCAATTGACATAACTCTCTCCATCCCCAGTCAAGTGGTTCTTAACCTGTGGTCTGGGGACCCCCAGGGGTCCTCAGTATCCTCACAGAGGGTCCACAAAGATTTGAAGGCTGCTTGGCTCACCTCCTCCCTGCAGGGGAGTGGCCACATGACAGGAGCCAAGGCAAAAGCTGGCAGGTATGGCCTGTGCATTGCCATTCAATCCACTCTAGCCATAAACTTGCAGGAAGAAGCAGAAGGAGTCTTCCTTCCCCCTTCAGTGCCTGTGAGGGAAGGTTTAATTGATGGTGTAATTGTATTATTTTTATTATCAGGTATTATTGTTATTAGCATTTAAAATCTTGGGTTAAGTCTTGGGGGTCCACAGCAACAAAATACATTTAAAGGGGGTCCCTGGTAAAGAAAAGATTAAGATCCACTGCCCTAGTCCAAAGAAAGAGAAATATCTTTTATTTCTTAGACCCTTACTTCACTCCGAAGAAAAGCAGCAAGGCAGTCTTACTGCATGACGTCACTGTTCTTTCGGTTTTCTTTCATTCCGGTGCCATGGAGGAGCAAGCTAAAACTGTGCCTTTTTGCAAACAGTTTTTTCTGGTAAGCAAAAAGTCACGGTTTTACTTTGGTCCCTTACGGGACCAGAATGAAAAACAACAACACCATGAAGTACGGCAGCAGGGAAGACGGAATGTTCCTGCTGCCTTGCTGCTTTTCTTCAGAGTGTGGTAAGGCTCTTACCCATGTCATTGTCCACCATATAGTGGGAGCTCTGGTGTGCAGAATGATAGTTAAGAAATACTTTCAATAAATAAACTATTTCCCTGATTATTAATATGAGTAGTTACTGCTTGGTGTTTAATGAATCATTTAAATTATTTATTTATTATTTTGTCATGTATACTGCAGCTACTATCTTTGTTTATATTGTCAACTTCTTTACGATTTTTAAAAGCAGTAAAGAGATGCTCTAAATATAAGATAAATAAATATAGCCAAGCAACCAGACCATCTTGCTCTTTCTACTATTCAGTCCCTAAAAAGCATGCAATAGCCTCTGAGATGTGTGAGCAGAGGCTGGAGCCCATTGAACAAAAGTGCTTTTCATAAAATAAAATTTAAAAAGGACTAAAGAACATGCTAGATTTCTTTCTTGCTATCCATTACCTGGCATTCCTTACCCTTCATCCAAAGAGAGATTTCGTCATGGTGAAGAGGATAGTGGCACAGTGGGCACACAAAAGGGAAAAAAGGATAGTGCTGGGGGTTGTCCAAATGGTGAAAAAACTCCTCACTGAATGTGAGGAGAATCCTACCTGTCTTAACAGCATTCTGTGAAGGAGGGGAGCCAAACCTGGCAAAAACCTCTCCAGAAAAGCCTCTGCGGCTTTCCCCATCTTTAAAAACAACAACAATGCGAGGGTCTGCATTGCCACTCATTAGGGCAAGCGAGTCGATCTGATTCACTTGCCCAAACAAGAGGAAGCGCAAATCTGATTAGCTGGACAAGCACAGGGGGTGGGGCTTGCTAGCAAGGCAAGCACCTGCTGCTGCCATGTTGGATTTTTGTCTTAGAGGACAAGCACTAAGAAAATGGGATATTAGTTTTTTTTTTCTTTTTCTGCTTTTGTGTTAAAGTGAAAAATGATTCAATCACACCTTGGATATCTTTTTTTAAAAGGTGGTAATCAGCAAATTCAGGTAAGTGCTAATGCAAGCAAATCACTCATGGCCGCCATGTTTCCTAGCGGGCATGCGGAGCTTAAGGAGGCAGAAAACCATTAGGATAGGTCATAGCTGCTGCGAAATGTCACTACTACAAGTGACTCCATTTTTTTATGGGCTCCTACAGACAAACCCTGGATTATTTCAAATTTGGTTTGGTTGAAAGAAGTGCTGCTGGGCCAAATATAGAATGGGACCAATCAATTCAAACATGGTGGCTCACATTTTCAGGTCTCCACTGTTCCAGATACCTGCCTCACCACAGTCCTAGGGGTTGCCTCTTCCTTCATCCAGCTGCAGCCAGGTTTTAGTCTGAGAAGCTGAAGGTAATGCAACTATTTGGGGGTTAGAGGTCAGTTTCTTGCATAGCTGCTAGAAATTCTGGGATGAAGTCCAGAGTGGATTTACCACCTTAATGATATGGAAGCTACCACCTGCCCTGGCGAAGGACAAATTTCATTCCTCACCCTGCCTATGCCATTAACTCCCAGTGACAGATGGGAAGATAAGGATGGGAAAGTAGTACTGATTTTTTTTAAGGCAGGGTTAAGTTGTGGTGCATTGGGCTAGGACTCTGGGAGACCCATGGTTTGAATTCCTGTCTAGCCATGAAGAGAGCCAATAACCTGTAGTGGTTTGCACATTGAGCTTGGACTCTGGAGGTTTCAATCCCTGCTTGGCCATGGAAACCCACTGGGTGTCCTTGGCCAAGTCACACTCTCTCAAAGAAAGGCAAAGGCAACCCCCCTCTGAAGAAATCTTGCCAAGAAAACCCCATAACAGGTTCGCCTTATGATTGCCATAAATCAGAATTGACCTGAAGGTACACAACAAAAACATGGAACCAACCATGGAAATTTACTCAGTGACCCTGGGTAGGTCACACTTTCTCACCCTTAAAGAAATGCAATGGCAATCCTCCCTTGAGAACATCTTACCAAGAAAACCCCATGAGTGGGTCACCATAAGATAGGGTCAACTAGAAGTCACATAACAACAACAGCAAGGATTATGTTAAAAACTCTCAGTGATGACTCCCGTTGTTGAGTACCAACAAGCATAAGAGATCTTTAACTAGTAGGGAATAATGAACACCTTGATTTATGACTTACAAATACTAAAATGACATCATTTATTTACCATACTATATTTCATTTACAGAATCTTCAGCCTTTATTTCTGGGCCTCACTGTGGATAGCAATATTAGAGGTCTAAGAAGAGAAATGAGAAATGGGTAATTTCGATCTTTGGCTGCTGTTTTTTCTTTTGGATTTCATTTTCATATACTCTTTTTTAGTTGCTATTATGAATCAACTTACTTGTGATAATTTTGTAAAGAATCAGGCCTTTTCCATCCAGCCATGCTCACAAAAAGTTCCCTGTTTATTTCATCATATTTATATATGTGTCCATCCAGCTGTGTGCTCACTTGTTTTATGTACCATGTGCTCCTCAAATGAATAGCAGTTTTTCAGTTTTATTTCCAGTTTTTGTGTGCAGTTACCCAACCTAGATATTATTCCAGCTGTTAAGTGCATTTCAACTGCCTTTATTTTTTTAATCATCCACTCTGAAGGCTTGGCATTGTTGCTGTCATTTATTATTATTTTATCTTCATCACAATCTGACATTAACTAAGAAATGTTCCAAATGTCAGGCTACAGCAGTGATAAAATCCTAGCATGCTCATTGTACCACAACTCCTGCAGGGGCTAGATTCACTCTTAACAACTACAATAATTATCTCATAAACCATACACTATAAATTGTTTTCCACAATAATAAAGTCAGGAGACAAATCTCAAATTTGTCACTGAATTTCTTTACTGAAGAAGAGGGTGCAAAACATGGCATTAATGAATTTGCTTTTGTTATTTAAATAGGAATAAAATCTTAAATAGGATTAAATTGTTCGTGAGTTATAGTAGGATACAAGATTGATGATGTCCTCGTTTGTTTTTACTGTCTTACATTAAAAAAAAAAACACCCTGGCTAATCTAATTGTGTGTGTGTGTTTTACAAAACATATCATCTCGTAATTCTTCATAAAGGTAATTATTTACTTATGACAGAGCAGCAGTAACAGTGGGTTAAGGCTTCACATAAATTTGTACTTAGAACCAGAAAGCTCTTACAGAAAAAGAAACTTCCAAAGTCTTGATCATTGTACTACTGATTCTAAAGATTTCTAAACAAAATGGACAGGGGCTACTCACGAATAAGAAGGCTGAGGATTGTTTCAAATTCCAGCAGGTGATTTCCCTCCTATTGAGTTCTCTACAATTAATTTTCTGCACATTGCAAACAACCTTCTAAAGTTTATTGCAGAGAGCTAGAAGAGTGTTGTAATGGAGAATTTGAAAACACAGGTTAGCCCCCATATCCAAGGATCCACAGTTTCACTATCTACATCTGAAAAAATATGTTATCTCTAGGCATTTCTAGGTCCTCCAATGTGACTATGGTCAACTTCTTCTTTTTTAAAAATAAAATAATTAGGTATTTATACCCCACTCTTTAGTCAAAGGCTATCAGGGCAGCTTACAATTTGTTTTAAGCAATAGCAATTTACACATCTACTCTGCATTAAGCAGTTTCCAATGTTTGTTAGCTAATTGCCCCCACAAGCTGGGTACTCATTTTACTAACCTATGAAAGGATGGAAGGCTGAGTGAACTTTGGAGCCCTCTGGAATCAAACTTGCAATGTGGTGTTGCAGTACTTGCATTTAACCCACTGCACCACCAGGTATTTGTCTCATTGAAAACAATAGGATTCCCTATTATCCATGGTTTTAGGTATCCATGAGGGGTCTTGGAACGTATCCCCCATGGATACAGGGGTCAACCTGTACAAGAAACTTCTTGTTCCTCCTTCCAATACTATCTGGGCGATGTCTAGTATAGGGCTGGCCAACTGTGGCCCTCTAGGCATTATTATACTCTAATTTCCATCATCCTCCACTACTGGCCATGCTGATGGGAGTTGCACTCCTATCAGGAGGCCACAGGTTACTCAACCAAGGTCTATAAAAACATAATGCATAATAAGCTGTTATAGCCTCAACAGAGGGTTCTTCAACCATTCCCTTTATCTGTAGAGGTGTAGAGGAAGGGAAACTCTCCATGTGACAACAGGGGGAAGAGATATAAGAGACCCTGCTGTCAGAGCATCTATTTCTTCATCTAGTTCCACTCCTGACAGTGTGATGCTATGCATGTTTACTGAGATTTGTCTATGGTTAGTGAGGTTTACTTGCTGAAGCCATGCTGATGTGGGATTCTGGCAGTAGTAGTCCAGATATGTCACCTTTCCAAGCTCTAATTTATACCTTTTCACTTTTTTGTTTCTAAAACATGAAATCAACCAGTATTACAAGCAGAAAGCTACAACTAATTACAACAACTAATGTGGAAATCAAAGGGTGGAGAAACTGATTCATTGAAAGAAGGCTCATTTAAAAACCTGCCAGTTTCTTTAAAGAAAAAAAAAAACAAATTCCATTCCATTGATTTCAATAGGAGGGAATGAACATATCCTAGATCCACAGCTTGTGTAAAACTGTGGATGATTTGTGTGGGGTGGGGTTGGGGGTGGGACCAGGAGGTCTGTGGATTCTGCTGAGCCACTGCCTCTCCTGGCATGCCCGCACCAACCACACTGAGATACTGCCAATAGAGTAGTAGACAATACATAGATAGATGGACAGTACCACCTGGTATCACATAGCTTTCCAGGTTTCTCTGTTGAGTCTCCACTAACTGTTCCTTAGAGGAAGAGGGTACATCCAAGGGGCTTCCTGTTCCATCCTCAGTGGACAGTTTCTCCTTGTTTGAACATCCTCATTCTTCACATAGTTTCCTTTAAAAAGCCCCAAGAGGCAGGATTGTGTGGATGCACACAGTTTTTCAGTTCTCATGCTCCCAAGCTGTTAAAAGCAGTTATATATGTTCCTGGTCCTCAGCACCAATTTGAGATTTGTTGCATCCTGAGACAAAGGGCAAGATGGTGTTCTCTTATTGCACATACCAAAGACAATGGGCGTGGCAGCTGAATCTTGCTTTAACACCGGACATGGGGCAACATTCACCAGCACTCTCAAGAGCAGCCAGCTAGCTTCAGGAGTTGCAAGGCAGTCTATGTGGCAGTGTGGCACATGCAGCTCTGTTCCCCAATACTTTATACTTCCACTCTACCTTTTCCCCCCAACTTTCTGCAGGAGGCAGTTGCCTCACACATCCTAATGGCAGGACCAGTCCTGGTAGCTGTGTCCAGGGCTCCTGAGTTTAGTTTTTGAACTAGAAGTGCTGAAAGCAAAATGAGTGAAGAAAAAAATTCTCAACACAAGGCTGATGCAGGGGGTGGGCGGGAAACAGATGGGGGCAAGGAAAAAAGGGTGAGTGGGTACACACTGGCTGATTCCCTTGCAGGCTCGCACACTTGTGCAGAGCTCTGCATACATACACTGAAGTAAAAAATAATAATAGTGAAACACCACAATTGCTGGACCCAGGCAATCACCTACAAACCTGTCCCACCCTCCAATTAGCCCACCCTGTGATTCCACCCATAATCCACCCCAATCCTGACACACGGTTAAAAAAATCCAACTTTTTCTAAAACTACAGAGTAAAAAGTGACTTTTAAAAAATTACATTAATGAGTAAAAGAAGTGCTTTCACTGTGAAACCAGCTGTATGTCATATGTTCTAACAGAACTCAAAACGAAGTATGTTGTCTTTTTTTTGGCTTGTGTAGACAAGCCCCCAAAAGCAGTTTTGACATTAGATTTTTTTTTTTGAACAAGTGATAATACACAAATTGAATACAGTATTTAAAAGAATGCACTGTCCAAACTGGATCAAGTGTTGGGCAAAGGCTATGCAAAATGCCAACCAAAATTTCTGTGTAATTTTCACTTTAAAAAAAAAATGATCAAAGAAAATTCATTCAGTACATTGATATGGGGTCACAATCTTTGTCTGTGTTCATCCACAGAGCTTATTTTTTCATTTTCTCTTCCCTCATCTTTTACTTGTATCGAACATCTTATTAACAGTTTGTATAAATGCCTCCTTTAGAATATTACTGCTACACTAGCCTGTTGACTCCAATTTCATAAATGTGCAAGAAGTGAGCAAATTAAGTAATATGAACTATGACAGTCCTCTGACACCGACAGTGTAAGAGAACTGGCCCACACATGCTGTACAGCATAATGATTACATTACAATCTTGTGATATTATTCAAAATGACTTCAGATAAATGAATGATAAACTAGGGGTTATGCTTCCTTTATTACAGGGCTGATAAGGTAGCTAATCAGTGTCCAAGTATATGTCATTACATAAATTATGAACTGGAGTTTGATGTGAATTCCCCAACGAGACTGAGCCCGAGTGTCATCAGCAGCGGGACTAAAGGCTGGAAAACGAGTTCTGAAAACAACAGCCTTTTTCTGTATGTTTTAACTACATTAAGAAATTAAAAAAGAAATGGCAATAGATGACTTTCTTGTTTTAATTAGGACACAGTTTGCTTCCATTTTCCATTGTAATAGCAGCAACTGAAGTGGGTCTTCCTCTACCTACCCCCCCCCCAACATTCTGATTCTGCACGGATTCACTTCTGAATCTTCTTTCAAGAAAACCAAGCTACAAATTGAAGCCATCATACCCCACCCTAACCCACCACAGCTCCCTATTTCCCTACTTGTGAACAGGGCTGCAACATTTAACCCATTCATCAGTTTGACCAATTAAGGAATGTTCTATCCATTAAAAGGGGTATGCCAATTAACAGGACAGAAGAATTTACTTGTAAGATGCATACAGGTCGACCCCTGTATCTGCAAGGGATACATTCCAAGACCCTCGGTGGATATCTGAAACTGTAGATAATAAGGAACCCTATTATTTTCAATGAGACAAACACTTGTTGACCATGGAATTGCATTGACGTTGACCATGGAATCACATTGGAGGACCTAGAAATGCCTAGAGAGAACATTTTTTTTGGACACGGACAAGTGAAACCATGGATACTGCATCTGTGGATACAGAGGGTCAACCTGTACTTGTAAAAATTGCCCTTGGATGCCTCTGTCTTAAAAGAAGGATCCCATACAAGACAGAATGCCTCTTGTGAGACATGGTCTGCTACAAATCCAATTAGTGCATGGATTTGTAGCAGACTGTGTCTCTGGGTTCTTCCAGAGAAAATCAAAGTGTTGGGACATGAGGTTGCAATATTTATTGCTACTGTTCTTAGGATTTTTTTTAAAAAATATATCCAAATGATGTTTCTATTCTCACAGATTATTTTCTGGCAACTTCTGGCAATACCTGCAACATTTTATTCCCACCATTAAATGGGTTTCTTTTGAATTCTGAGATATATCAGAACAATATGTTCCCTTTTCTTCTTTTTTTTTTAGAATTATAGTGCATCACTGAAATGGCACTTTTGCATTAAACATTTCTAACTATAAATACATAAATACATATCTTAGGAATAGCCCTAGTGCAGGCCGAAGAAATCACTACAAACAGTCCCTACAAACAGTCTCTACAAAAGATGGAACAGGTGGGTGCCGAGTCAGTAACAACTGGCAAAACCCAAGGAACTACATTGCGAGAAATCACACTTCTTTAGACCAATCTGGCAAAGTGCTATGTGAATAGATTATTCTACTACAACGTTTCTGTAAATACAAATGCACTTCCTGGCAGAGTGGGAAGAGCCTTTAACTAATGTAGATCAGACTCTGATGCACTCCATCTCTAATCTTCCAACGGCCTTGCAAATAACATGCTCTGGCATTCACTTGTGGGGATGATCCAGTACAATTCTGTGCATATATTGCACATAGGGAGATTTACCTTCCTAGCATGTGCTGGAGAATGCTCTTTGTTGTTTGGAAAAGGACAGGTGTTAGGACAATGCAGTTCAAGTAAAACAGAGAGTGTGCATCTTGTCCGAAGCTGGGGGTGGGGGGAGGAAAGGGAAGCAGTTTCAGCCCTTCTATAGCACATTGGAGTTCTCTGTCCTGGCACTCTCAACTGATGGAGTGGAGTGGAATTTCTCTCTGGCTTTTCTTTGCAAACGAAGATTCAGGAAGGACTCGTCCCGCACTTTCTGCAAGATGACTAAAAAGGCCAATCCGTGATAAACAAGTCCGGTTGCAGAATCCTTGGGTGATGTTTCCAGGTTGTGATAGTTTCTGTGTTGTCCTTTCTCTTCAAGACTTGTTCGGCGTGAGTTCTCAAATAAGGCTGCAGCATGGTGGATAGTGCGTCTCCATGCCTCCCGATGTGAGGCTAGGGCGGACCATTGTTGGTGATCAATTTGGCCAAGCCTGAGATGTTGTTTTAGGGAGTCCTTGTATCGCTTTTTTGGAGCGCCCCTCTTACGCTGACCCGTGGCAAGTTCACCGTAGAATACTATTTTGGGGAGGTGATGGTCCTCCATCCTAGAAATGTGCCCCGCCCAGTGCAGCTGTGTTCTCAATATCATGGCCTCAATGCTGGTGACCCCTGCTTGCTCAAGGACAGCAACATTCGTCACATAGTCAGTCCAGTGTATATTTAGGATTGTGCGTAGATAGCGGTGATGAAAGCGTTTGAGAAGTCATAAGTGGTGGCAATAGGTGACCCATGTTTCAGATCCATAAAGAAGAACAGACAGTACAATGGCTCTATATACACTGATTTTTGTGCTTTGCCTCAGGTGTTTATTACTCCAGACTCTTTTGTAAAGTCTTCCAAATGCGCTATATGCCTTTGCTGATATGTGATCGATCTCTTTGTCAATCTTGGCATCTGAGATGATGCTTCCCAGGTAGGTGAACTGCTGAACAGACTTAAGCACAGATTTGCCGACGGCAATGTGGGGATGGTGGTGTTTGTCCTGTGGTGCAGGCTGGTAAAGAACTTCTGTTTTCTTAAGGTTGACTTCCAGCCCAAACAGCTCTGCAGCTGTTGCAAAGCAGGACATTAGGTGCTGAAGAGCTGCTTCTGTGTGGGCAACAAGGGCAGCATCATCAGCGAAGAGCAGCTTGTGAACTAGATAGCTTAGAGTCTCAGTACGAGCCCTCAGACGGCTTAAGTTAAACAAGCTACCATCAGTACGGTAACGTATATAGATGCCATCTTCTTCGAGCTCTGCCGTAGCCCTCTGGAGCATCATGCTGAAGAAGATATTAAATAAAGTTGGAGCAAGAACACAACCTTGCTTCACTCCATTAGTTATTAGAAAGGGCTGTGAAAGAGCATCGCCATGTCTGACTTGACCGTGCTGGCCATTGTGTAGCAAGATAATCATTTTAAGGAATTTGGGGGGACATCCTAGTCTTTCCAGAATCTGCCACAGACCTTTTCTACTCACAGTGTCGAAGGCTTTGGTGAGGTTGACAAATGTTACATAGAGATCCTTGTTCTCTACATTTCTCTTGCAGTTGTCTAAGGGCAAATAACATATCTAGTGATTGGTTTTTATGCCTACGGTCTTGAGACAGAATGCTTAGTATCATAAAATCATAGTGTTGGAAGGGAATCACAAGGGCCATGTGGCCTAACTTTCTGCTATGCAGAAAAATACAACTTAGGGCTTGTCTGGACTTATAGAATACATTGCCTTCTGGCCCGTCAGCATATTTTAGCCCCAGAGATGGCCTGTTTCTCCCTGTTACCGTGCCTAAATTGGTGGAAGGCCACATGTACACGCTGGCTGGTGTCAGTGGCCATCTCCCCACTATCACGCATCACTTCCTCTGCAGCCAGGAAGGAGACCCTCAGCATGTGATCAGTGCTGGTCACATGCAGAGGTCTTGATCACATGCTGAGGGCCTCCTTCCCAGCAGCAGAACGACTTCAGTAGTGTTGGCATTGGCGTCCAGCTATACAAGCCAGCATACAGATTCAGACCATGCATTCTCACCACAGGCCATCTGGGTTTCCCCACATAACATGGATTTCCCTGGGTGTTTAATTAAAACATTTTATTAGGGTCTTCCCGCTCTCCCCAGCTTTTCCTTGGGCATCATCTGGACTGCCAGGAGGCAAAATTGCAGGGTTCAAATATCAGGAGGGGGGGGGAGCCAGGGTAAACAGCCTGTATAGTCAAGCCCTAAACCACTCCTGAAAGATTGTCATCTAACCTCTGTTTAAAGACCTCAAAAGAAGGAAAGCCCTCCTATGACTCTGGAGACCAGGGTATGAATCCCTGCTCAGCCATGGAAACCTACTGAGTGAGCTTGGGTATGTCACACACTCTCAGTCATAGATGAAGGGAAAGGCAACCTCCCTCTGAAGAAATCTCACCAAGAAAATCCTATGTTGGGTTCGCCACAAGTCAAAAATGACTTGAATGCACACAACACACACATATATCACCATTCCTCCAATGAGCTCAAGATTGTGTAGATGGGCTTCCTTCCTCCCCACTTTATCCTCACAATTACTCTGTGAGGTAGGCAATTTGAGAATGAATGACTGGCACAAGGCCATATAGTGAACTCCATGATTCTGTGAGAACTGGAACCTGGCCAAGTCCAACAGTCCAAACAGTTCACCATACCCTCTTATAGGTATGTCATTGGAATGAAGGGATTTGGATATGACACAACTGAACTGTGCCCACGTTCTGCCCATGTAATCCATATCCCAGTTTTTGCCATTCCACTGGTGGGGTTGTGCTAGAGTACCAGCATCATAGCATCAGAGTTACCTGAAGTTCTGATGGCTCAGTGGCACGGTTCTAGAAGTATATCTGGATTTTCAGTGGTGTAGATGAGTTATGCCTCATCCAAATTCCCTGCTGAACTGGATATTCAGGCTGAACTGTTTATCCAGAATTTGGAAGCCAGAGGGATTGGATCTATTACAAATCTACTGGAGTCTTTCTAGAAGGGGCGGGGGGGGGAGTCATGCTGGCTAAGAAATTTGGTTTTATATTAGCTGGTCTATATCTGCACTGAATAACATGAGCCAAAACTGAGTTAAGGAACAATTGGGTTGACACAGATTACAGGGAGTATTTACCAAGTCCCATCACAATCAACCATAATCGCTATGCCTGCAAATTTAATTTAAACTTTATTCTAGAATAATATTGAAAGAGTGATTGTGAGTTAGGCAACAGGGAAAGGGAAGGGAAATTTTCATTTTATCTTTGCCTAGCTTTATCTACTTTATGGGAGTTACAGTTGCACTCATATAAAGTAATAAGCAAGATTTATAATGGATCACCTGGAATAACCTACTTATATACATTTACTTTGACACAATTAAAATCCAGTCAGAGTTTTGTTCCAGGATGAGATGAGCGGCCGCACCATATTTTAAGCACGGGCAAGTTCCGTGCTTAAAATATGGCGTGGCCGCTTCCAAAGCTTCACGGACGTGCAACGAAGGATCCCGGAAGAGGGACGGCGGCGTCTGAAAATGTCCCCCTGCTGCGCAAGAGCGCCGTTCCTCTCCTGGGACCTCATCCCGCGGTAGGCACTGTTAAACGCTGTCTGAAAATCTCCGAGATGTTAAATATTGGCTAAGGTTGCATCTACATGCACTTACCTGGGAGACAGTCCCATAAAATCTGATGGATCATACTTTTGTGTAGACACGTATAAGATTTTGCTGTAAGAGACTGTGCCTGATTTAGGGATGAAAAGAAATTTGCATCAACTGAGAATTTTTACAAATGTATCCAGTCTGTCATCGATTAATGAAAATATGCACACAGGTTTTGGGTTTCCAGCAATCAGGAGGAAACTGTAAACATCAACTTCTTTTTGTCCCTTTTCTTTTTGAATTGTAAGCAGGTAAATATGCACAATTGAAATGCATATATTTGAACAAGACACATAAACATACTTAAATCATTTTAATCATAGAAGCATTCAATGCATTAAGAAAACTGTATACAGTCGGATCCCCATATCCGTGGAACCAATATCCACAGTTTCAGCTTTCCATGGGACACAAAACAGAACACATACCTTAGAGTCTTCCTAGAAAATGCCTAGAGAGGCATCCTCTCTATACATTTTCTATGTCCTCCAAGGCAACTCTATGATATTTTAAACTGGACGTCCCATTATTTTCAATGGTGTTCGCTGTTATTCATGGTTTCTGGGATCCACAGTAAGTCCAGGAACCGAACCCCCATGAATACGGGGGTCCTACTGTAGTAGAATAACCACAGAATTCCATGTTGGAAGACAAAGAAAATGTTGGAAGACAAAGAAAGATTAATACCATATCAATCTGATATGGAACTTGGTTAGGACGAAACTGCTAGTGGGAGTCTGAGAAATGCAGTGAAAATTAAACTGACAGATTTTCACACCCCTCGTTCACTCTGAATCTTACCTCTGTCAGCTACGTAGTAGGCAGCCTTAAAGAAGCCACCCAGTCTCAGTCTCAGCCTCAGCTCCCTACTGTCTGCAATGTGGGGGTTAATAAGACAGGCCAACATGGTTGTAAGGAATACAATAAAATAATATGGAGCACTTTGAACCCTTAAATTTGTTATATAATTAAAAGGGTTATTATTGCTTCATTTGCTTGCCAAAGGTTATTAAAGAATTTGAGACTATTTTTTTTCACCTCTGGAGATGAAAGCTATAGTATAAAGAAAACAATTTGATATTCTTGTCTCGGGCTCCCTTTTGTGGGCCTGACAGTTAGAAATAAAAAAATCATTCTTCCCACCTGTCACAGAAAGACAATAAACATGGACCCCCTGCTGTGTTATTTTCACAGTCAGTCTTCACAGTAGACCTACATTTAAAAGTTCCGATATATTCACCTAATCTTTAATTTGTCATTTTTAGTTTCTGACAACTGGTGATGCCCAACAAACAAACAAACAAACAAAGTGAGAAAATATAAGTGGTGGGAAAGTAGTGTAAAGAGAGAGAGAGAAAGTGTGTGTGTGGGAATGAGAGGTTAGTTTAACAGTATCTAACTCACTCATTCTTATCATACAATCCCAATTATCCAAAGACCTCCAGAAATCCTGTCATAGATACAAACTGAGTAGAATTTTGTTGATAGGCAGGAACTTTGTTTTTCCAATTAATTAATGAACGTGTTGTCCATTTCAGTATTGGAAGGTCCTAGGAAAAGAGCAGGTAATTCAGATGAGCAGAAGGCTTAGGAAAAGACGACAGTACAGAGTCCAGAACTAGGCTGGGGCAAAGCTTGGCCAGCTGGATGGAGTAAAAGCTGGAAGCTTTGAGTACCATATATTCCGGCGTATAAGACGACTGGGCGTATAAGACTACCCACCCAATTTCCAGCCAAAAATCTAGGCTTAGGCATATATTCGCCAGATAAGACACCCCCCCCCCAATTTGGCTGGCTGGGGGAGCCTTGCCAGCTGATCCTCTTTGTTTCCCAACTCATGAGGATGGACTCGAAGGTGGAGGAAAGGGGCAAAAATGCCCAGTTTGCCTCAGCAGCCCCCTTCCCTCCGTCTTGGCTCTTCCAAAGGGGACGAAGGCGGGGGAAGCGGGGGCGGCCGCAGCAAACCCCTAGATTCGCCCCCTCTCCCCACTTTCAAGGAAGGTGGGGAGAAGGGGCGAACATGCCCCATTGGGCTCCATAGGGAGGATGTGGGGCTGTGGAGCCAAACCCCAGGATTCGCCCCCTCTCTCCACCATCAAGGGAGAGGGAGCGAATCAACTCCACAGCCCCGATCCCTCCTTTTGGGCTCCCTCCTCCCGCGATTCCCCAACCCACAGGAGGCTGCCCAGTCTCCTGGTGGGTTGGTGAATGCGGGATGGCCAGCTGGCTAGGGGGGGTTCTTCCTCCTCCCGCGATTCCCCAACCCACGAGGAGGCTGCCCATCCTCCAGGTGGGTTGAGGAATGTGGGATGGCCAGCTGGCTGGGGGGGGGGGTGGAGGGAGGGGGCTTTGGGGAGGGTGGAAGGATAGTTGGAGGGAGGGGGCTTCTCAGCCACCCCCCTTCTCCAAAGCGCGGCTTTGGGGAAGGGGGTGGCTGGGCAGAGGGTGGCTGGGTGGCTGGGTGGCGGGGGCTTCGCAGCCACCCCCCTTCTCCAAAGGGGGAAGGGGGGGTGGCTGGGCAGAGGGTGGATGGGTGGATGGGGGGAGGGGGCTTCGCAGCCACCCCCCCTCTCCAAAGTGCTGCTTTGGGGAAGGGGGGTGGCCATGCAGAGGGTGGATGGGTGGCTGGGGGGAGGGGGCTTCGCAGCCAGCCCCCCTCTCCAAAGCACGGCTTTGGGGAAGAGGGGTGGCTGGGCGGAGGGTGGCTGGGTGGCTGGGGGGAGGGGGCTTCGCACTCCCCCTCTCCAAAGCACAGCTTTGGGGAAGGGGGTGGATGGGCGGAGGGTGGCTGGGGGGAGGGGGGAGGGGGATTCACAGCCACCACCCCCTCTCCAAAGCCGCGATTCCAATGGAACCACGGCTTTGGGGAAGGGGGTGGATGGGCGGAGGGTGGCTGGGTGGAGGCGGGGAGGGGGCTTTGCAGCCACCCTCCTCTCCAAAGCCGTGATTCCAATGGAACCGCAGCTTTGGGGAAGGGGGGTGGATGGGCGGAGGGTGGCTGGGGGGAGGCGGGGAGGGGGCTTCGCAGCCACCCCCCTCTCCAAAGCCGCAATTCCAATGGAACCGCAGCTTTGGGGAAGGGGGGTGGATGGGCGGAGGGTGGCTGGGGGGAGGCGGGGAGGGGGCTTCGCAGCCACCCTCCTCTCCAAAGCCGTGATTCCAATGGAACCGCGGCTTTGGGGAAGGGGGGTGGATGGGCAGAGGGTGGCTGGGGGGAGGCGGGGAGGGGGCTTCGCAGCCACCCTCCTCTCCAAAGCCGTGATTCCAATGGAACCGCGGCTTTGGGGAAGGGGGGTGGCTGGGAGGAGGGTGGCTGGGGGGAGGGGGCATTTTCGCCCTTTTCCTCCACCTTCAAGCAAGGTGGGGGAAAAGGGCGAATCTAGCAGTTTGCCTCGGCCGCTACAGAGGCGATCAAGTGGCGGCCGCGGCAAACCGCAACGTTCACCCCCCTCCTCTGTCTCTGTTGCTCCCCAAAGCGGGAGAAGGCAGAGGAGGGGGGCGGATGAACTGGAAAAGCTCTTTGCTTCACCCCCAGCCCCATCTCCTGCCTCTTTGCTCTGTTTGCGAAGAGGCAGGAGATAGGCAGGTAGGTGAAGCAAAGTATATCCGGCGTATAAGACGACTGTCGATTTTGGAGGGCACTTTTGAGTGCTCCAAAGTCGTCTTATACGCCGGAATATACTGTATATTTTGGGTAGAAGCCAGTAGTCTGAGGGTGAGCTGAAACCTAATGCAAAAGGTGTTTCTTCACCTAAGCCAAAGGCAAGCAAAGAGTAGCCTGTGGGTTATATGTAACCTCCTAAAGCTGCTTATTCAGCAAAGCCCCCTTGGACCCATAATCTCCCAAAACAGGTTCACTCAATTTTGGGAAAAGGACATCAAATAAATCACCACCACCACCACCACCTCCACCTCCACCATTATAGAAGCTTTTAGGAATACAGTTTTTGCATGTATGGTACAGACCTCTGAGCTCTAGCCCGCATCCTCACTTAAAAATGAAAGTGGAGCTTCGATTAATTTAGTTGTGTTTGCAATTTTTGACCATTTCTGAAGCTGATCAGTGGAAAAGTCTAGTGGAAACCAGCTCTCTCACCCTTTCATACCTGCTGAATTTACCCAACCCTGATCTAAGCTGTACAAGTGAAGAAAGAGAGGTGAAATTCAGTGGGAATGAGAAGATCACATCTATTGTGTTTCTAAAACTGACTCAAAACCTAAATAATAAGCATTCATGGTTGGGAATACTACTTCAGGCTTCTAAGTGCCAACTATCCTGCAGCCAACAAGGAATAAAGAGAGCAGAGCAGGGCAGATAAAAATAACTCTTTATTGGCTGATTCATGCATATGATGCAGGTATGAACCAGTATGGAGAGCCAGTGTAGTGTACAGTATAGTGTACTGGATTGAGTGTTAGATTAGGACCCTGGAAGGCCAGGGTTTGAATCCCCATTCAGCTCAGTGGAAATTTACTGAGTGACCTTGGCCAACATACAGTCCCTCAGCCTTAGAGGAAGGCAACAGCAAATTTCCCCTAAATAAATCTTGCCAAGAAAACCTTGGTGACATAAGCTGGAGTCACCTTGAAGGCAAATAACAATGACAGTGATTCAGTACCATTTTTGCTTGGCCACTTAGTAATTCTAGAATGGTAGTAGCTACATCTGCATATTTCACATCCATTTCCTTCCTGTGCTACGTCTTCATTTCCAGAAAGTACTACCAGGATAAGGGACTACTTCTCTATTCCTGCCTGTATTGTTTCTTTTGCTCTCTTTGTTTATTTTTAATCAGACGCCAGTTTTGGTGCAGTTTGAGTATTTATGATGGGAATAAAAATGATGGGAATCAGATAGATAGATAGATAGATAGATAGATAGATACTACAGAGATATAGATACGTAGGTGGTAATTTAGAGTATACATGCTTATAACTTTTTTCTGTACAGTGGGTTCATGCTGTAAATGAAATATAAATATATAACCTATATGAACACTAAGATGCATACAGATATGTATGTATACACACACACACACACACACACACACTGTTCTGTAGCATCTGGACCCCATAAAAGGATTGTTTTGAAGCAAGTATTGTAGATTTACAATATTTTTTCCCAGCATATACATTTGCAACAAACAAAAACAACAAAAACAAACAAAAAACCTTTACTGTATCCATACCAGTGACAAATCTGCCAGAAGGTGACTAGTTGATATGCCTTTTTATTACTGTCGCTGCCTTGTTTCCCCCACCCCCCAGTCAAAATAAAGGAAAATCACAGGATCCTTAAAATAATAGCTGACAGCAGGTAGTTACTGAGAAATGCATGTCCCTGCCTCTTAACTTTGTAGCATCCATCCAGATGGCAGATTACAGAGCAAGATCTGCGGGTTGGTGACAAAATACATGGGTAATAGCATTCAGCTCGTCTAACTGTAAAAGTGAATTCACTATTCTGCTTTGATTGTAGACTTGACATATCAGATGAGAAGACTCTGTGGAAGAACCTGCTAGAGCAACAGCACAAATAAATGCCAGACAGAAGAGCCGCTTGATGTAGAATTACAAACATTGTACCTATCATCAATTCAAATTTAGCTCAGTATGTAAAGTCTTGAGTTGTTGTTACATCACATGAACAGCAGGCTCTGAAGGCTGTTACTTGTTTACAGAAATATAAAAGAGGGTTTAAACAGCCTGGCCCCTGGTGGTTTCCTTGAGCAACTCCAGCCATTGTTTTGCTAAGTGAAACAGGCAAAGGCAGGGAAATTTTTAACCCTCCTGCTAGGCTAAAAGCATTGTGGTCTGATCCCAATGAAAATTCCAAGGTATTGCAGGGTATAAAAATGCCTCATGTCCAAAGGTGTGCTTGTATGGACATTGGCAAAATCAAGTATGTTCACTCAAATGCCCAGACCCAGAAAGCACAAGCTGAAACATAAGGTGAAACATTTTCTAAATGGTGAAAATACTCCTCATAGAACTGGAGGAGAATATGACCTGTGTTAATGGCATCATGCACCAATACACAGTATTTGAAGGAGGGGGCACAAATCCATCGTAAACTTCATGGGAAAAGCATTTGCGGCTTTCCCCGAAGTTTTTAAAAAGCTCTGTGGGCTTGCTAACAAGGCAAACACTCGGAACTGCCATCTTGGATTTTCATGTGCTGAGGTGATGAAACAGCCTTCCCACCCTTCTTTCTTTTATTTATTTAGGTGGAATATTGCACTTTCACACCTTATACATGCTTAAAAAAAATGTTCACCTGCAGCTGCCATCTTGATTTGCAGGCATGGCCGTTGGGACAGCAAAAGTAAATAGCTTTGTATGCCTGCAATTTTGCCAAAAAACCTGTTAAGACAAATCGACACTGCTGCGAATTTGCATTAGTGCACATCAATCCGCATTTTATTACCTCATATAGACAAGCCCATAAGTAAAATAAAATAAGATAAAACAAAATCTATATTTCTTGTATCATGGGGTACAGGACTAGGTTGACAACTGTCACCCAAAGGACTTTTTCTTCAACTGCCCTTAAATTGTGGAATGACCTGCCAGAAGATATTCAAAAGCTGGATTCTCTGAATTTAAAACAGCACTAAAGACTAATCTCTTCTGGCAGGCTTATCCAGATGATTTTTAATTATGAAGTGATAGTTTTAATATGTATGCTCTTTAATTGATGTTATGCTCTTTTAACTGATTTTGTGTTTTAATTGGTGTTCTGTGTTTTGTATTTTAATCTTTCATTTCCTGCCTTGATCCATAGAAAGATGCGGGTATGAAGAAATAATAATAATAATAATAATAATAATAATAATAATATTTTATGACCCAATTAATTTGTGTTCCCCAACTTTAAAAATAACAATTTCTCCTTAAATGGGATGTGTTGCATCTGCTTTGTTGTATCATGGTTCATGAGAGGCTCTTTCACACTACGGACTTTTTCAGACGATCCTTGCAGCGCAAGGATCGAGTGGGAGGGCTTCGTAGCTGCAGCGCGGCAGGGGGTCCATTTCGGACGATGCCGTCCCTGTGGCGAAATCGTCCGTGTCTCTTCCGTTTAGGATTGGAGCCTGCCGCGCCATATTCAGCCAGATTTTATTCACAGAGGTTGTCTGTGAATAAAATCTGGCTGAATATGTCGCGGCAGGCTCCAATCCTAAATGGAAGAGACACAGACGATTTCACCACAGGGACGGCGTCGTCCGAAATGGACCCCCTGCTGCTCTGCAACTATGAAGCTCTCCCGCTCGATCCTTGCACTGCAAGGATCATCTGAAAATGTCCTATGCCTTTATAGCACTATGGTTTCATTTTACCTGCCATGGTTCCTTCCTGTGGAATCCTGGGATTTGCAGTTTAGGGAAGGGTACTTAGAATTTTCAGCCAGAGAGCTCAAGTGCCTCTCAAACTCCAAACCACGGGATTCCCGAGGGTGCAGCCATGGCAGATGAAATGGAATCGTAATGTTGTGTACAGTATGATCCCCGTATCCACAGGACCCAAATCCACAGGTTCACTTACCTGCATCTGAAAAAACACGCTCTCTCTAAACATCTTCTAGGGGCTCATCTATGCTGGCCAGAATATGCTGACCTCCCACTGGCATATTCTGGCCCCGGATCAGGCCCATTGCTCTCTGTTACTTGCACGAAATGGAATGGAATCTGCATAGACACACTGGTTCATCTCTGCAGCTGCGGCTGTCCATTTCACAATCTACGAAGCCAGGAAGGAGGCCCGCAGCATATGATCAAGGCTCCTTGCACGTGACCAGCCTTGGTCACATGCTGTGGATCTCCATCCTGGCTTCAGACAGCGTGAAGCAGACAGCAGCTACTGCAGCTGCTGAGACAAGCAGGTATGGACTCCTGTGGCCTTGCAAGGTCTGATCTGTTCTTTTTCTGAAATGAGGCAGTTTTCCCCAGGTATTTTTATGAAATGGTTTAATGGGCTTTCTCCCATCTTTGTCCCAGGTGTCATAGGACCACCAGGGGACAAAACGGGGCAAGAGCCCTATGTCGTTTGGGCAGCAGGGCTCCAAGACTGGAGCAAGATGGGGTAAATAGCCTGCCTAGAGAAGCTGTAGGTCCTCCAGTGTGATTCTATGGTATGCTTCTGCTGGAAGCTAACTATAGAGGCATGCTGGAGGATCTAGAAAATGCACAGAGAGGTATGCTTGGGCTGGAAGTCATTCATTTTTAATAGGGTTTGCTATTATCCACAGTTTCCGGTAACTACGATAAATCCAGGAATGTTGAAGGTTTCACGGCCGGCATCCATAGATTTTCCTTGGTTTTTTTCCGGGCTGGGAGGCTGTGTTCTGGAATAGTTTTTTTCTGACGTTTCGCCTGCCTCTGTGGCTGGCATCTTCAGAGAATGGTTGGGTAGGAGTGTGTCTGGGGTTTATATGCTGTGAACCCCTGTAGGGGGACTACAGGGGTTCACAGCATATAAACTCCAGACACACTTCTACCCAACCATTCTCTGAAGATGCCAGCCACAGAGGCAGGCGAAGCATCAGACAGAAACTATTCCAGAACATGGCCTCACAGCCTGGAAAAAAACCAAGGAAAATCCAGGAATGCATCCCCCATGGGTATGGGATTTGTATTGTACTGTGAAGGGGCCTCAAGCAAGAACATTGGTTGAAATACCCCAAGGATAAAAGCCAATATATTCACTGGGACATGTTTTGCCCAATATATTTTTGTTGTTGTTGTTGTTGGTGGTGGTTAGAAGAGAGAAGAAACTTTAGCAGCTGAAATTTTGGAAACTGTTTAGAATTGTGCATGTGACAATGTTATAGCATATCTGAATTGAAGGTCTATTTCTGTGTCAATTTTGCAATAAAACATGATTCTAGGTGAATAATGCAGCAGAGCTAAATACAGTAGAGTTAAAACAATAATGTGGTAGAGTTAAAACTGGTATAAATATCATTTAATCTTCTTGCTTTTACACACTCATGGTATCACTTCTGTAGGCTTTGGAGAAACCACATGCATTGGCCTTTGGCTTGTGCTTGGGAGTTCATTGACTGGGCACATCCAGATTGATTGAAAAATCCCAGATTTTGTTCCTGATCTTTCCAATTTTATACTAGTTTAAAATAAACCAACCTGGGGAATTGGTATAAAAAGGTCTCTAATCCTATTGGGAGCTGATAGAAAATATCCTGGGATGAACAAAATGTGTATGGATCTCCAAAGTAAAATTGAAAAGAACAGGAACAAAACCTTGGACTTTTCAATCAGCTTGGATGCACCCAGTGTGGTTTGGGAAAGGAGTGATGAATATATATTTTTTTAATTCTCATTATTCTATTTTACCGTGGAATGTATGGCTTCTGGCTGGCTGATCTCATAAGGTAGCTTCAAACTTTTCTAGTGACATCTAATCTCATGCATCTGCTGAAAGAACCCTCTTTAGGTCAAGACCCTCACCAACATTTATGTGCAGGAACTGATATACTGGTGAGATCAAGGAGGGCCCAGGGCATCCAGGTGGAGGACTGATAGCTCAAAGCTAAAGAGGCTTAGCTACCTCCAAACTCAGGGGAGTGCTGGTGACTTAAGAGATAAGAGACAACTACAAAGCCTAGAAAAAATGTTTGGATATGGTCTTCTTGGGAGTAAAGGATTCCTCCTGAGGAAGACTTATACTGGAAGCTGCTAATAAATTGCAGCTGAATTTTGGGAGGCAGTAACAGTCAATCTGAGGACTTATCTACACTGGACAATTAAAACAATTTCACCTTGTTTTCACAGCAAACTGTCCAGATGATATACAGCTCAAATCTGAGTTTTTTCAGTGCCTTGGGGCTTCAATCAGACTAAAAAGAGTTGGGATTTATTCCAGATTTGAGCAGAAAATCTGGATATTCATGTGTGTGTAGACTGCACTCCATAGTGATGTCAGTGTGGGGCTGGGGGGGAGGAGCTTAGGTGGGTGGGCAGAGGAGGTTGGGAGGAGATTCCCTGGGCCAGGTGATCAGCTGACCTTTCCCACTAGGAAATTCCTCTTTCCTGTTTCAGTGTCACCTTTTAGCTGTTCCTTTCTTGTCATTTATTTTGCATATATGGCAGTTGTTCATATAAGTGCATACCAGCATGCCCATATCAAAATGTGCACAGAAATGTACATTTGCATGCATACAGTGTGTGTGTGGGGGGGAGAAACTGGAGCAGCCACAGCTGAATGGCCATGCGTACTGTGATTATTCGACAAGGGAGAGTTCAAAGGGGACAACTTTGTGGACAGTGCTCCCAAACTTGCTTTGGTGTGTGTGGCAATCATTCGGACTAGCCTGTGATTGCTGCAGACCAGGGAGATCCAAAGGTAAGCTAGATTTTCCTGTCAGTGTAGACGAGCCCTGAGATCCTAAAAATCACTGAAAGCAACATACCTGTAGTTTTGATTCTAGGCCATTTAAATGCCTCTATTCCTGAGGGTTGTCTAGACAGTGAAAATAATCCTAATAGAAATCACAGAGAATACCTTTTGTCCCAACGAGATCCCGCGGTGATTCACCTTATTCAGAAGAGGGGGCCAAAAACTCCAAAATCTGCCTTTGCAGCTTTCCCTGAGGTTTTTTTAAAAAATGTGTGGAAATGTGCATTACCACTTGTTTGGACAACTGATTCGCATCACAGCACATTCTCGGTGAGGGTGGAAATGGAAAGTTGATTGGTCGGATGCGCATGGATGGAGGACTCACTGCAATGAAGTGACTGGAAGTGCCATTTTGGAGTTTTGTGTTGCCGATCATGCCCTTTTTTCTGCACTGAGGTGACCAAACAGTTTTTTTAAGTGGAAGGTTACACTTGTGCACCTTTGATTTGCAGTTAAAAAAATTACTGTGTAGGGGTGACATCTTGTGGAGAATAATACCATGAGTAATTCAATCTCAGCCACCATCTTGATTCGCAGGCATGGCTGCATGTGAACTTCAAACATGGATAGCTTCATATACTGGGAATTTTGCCAAAGGACCGTGGAGATGAATGCTGCTGTAAATTTGCATTAATGTGCAGCAATTCACATTATATCTTCTCATGTAGACATGCCCCTGTTGGGCCAACATCTGACACTAGACAATTATTGATCTTTGACTTTGTTTCTTTCACACTTGGCTGCTCACCCTCTCTGGAAGGGTTTTGTTTATTGGGATATTGGTTCTGCTTCCTGGACCCGGAATTCTCTGTGTCTGATCAGTCTGCTGCTTGTTGGAGGCTTAACTGGTAATCACTTTGGACTGTTTTACCTTGCAACTGGGAGTTGCCTGCCTTGGAACCAGGACAGCTATGTTTTTCCAGAGTAGCTGTTTTTTTTCTGGTGCAGAAAGAAACCTACTCATGTTTTGTACACTCTGCCTAAACTGATATAGATCTGATGTAAATGTTTGAGGAAATCCTTAGGATTCATCTCAAAGCTTCTTCACATATTGTTGCATCACCACCACCACCACCATTTTAAGTTTTACACATATGGTTTTTAAGGCTATATCTGTAAAAGCAATGTGTCAATTTGCTTGCAAAACTGTGCATCAAACAGATACATTCACCAGTGAGCTGTGACTGACTGCAAATCCATATTGAATTGTGTATATTTGGTGGAAAATCCAGTTTTGCCTCTGCATATTGTGTAAAGTGGCCTGGAGGCATTTAGATTAGGACTATGTGTTATATGATGTATGAAAAGAGGAAATCTCTTTTTCTTTCACAACAATGAGCAGAATTGTAGTTAAAATATCGAATGTAGGTACTTAGGATCCAAGCCATTATCAAGAATGGCCAAGAATAATTGATATTATGGGTAATAATATATTCATATTGATATTATGGGTAATAACATATTCATATTGATATTATGGGTAATAACATATTCATATTCATGTTAAAGGATGCAGGTAGTATTCTGTTTTCTGGAAATGAAAATATTCTATTTTTATTTGTTTGGAAATAAAGTGAACAACACAGGCAACAACAAAAAAAGAATGTGCATAACAAGGCATCAAGATTGCAAAAGAAATAAAGACACACTGATTGTAATCTTTAGTATATCACAAATATATGTGTGGAATAAATAGAGTAAAACAGCCTAAGGAAAAGCAAACCATCTAATGAAAAACTGAATATATAAGTTCTATTATAAGAGAGATCTGCATATAATCAGAGACAAAAAATATAGGCATCTGAACTTGAGTGGATTTTGATCAGAAATTTGAAGAGTTTTCCATATAGGAAATACAGTATACACAATAGATATGATGGTGCTATTATATCATTTTTTTAAAAAAAAGTTTCCTGTATGGTTTCGACTTGCTTGGTGAGTTGGTACATAAGGATAGATTTCCAAATGTTATCAATCCATTCCTATGTAAATGGTTGCTTTGGAGGCTTCCAAATTCTTGCTATACAAAACTTTGGCTATACATGATGCTGCTACTCTGTGCAATCAAGAAGGTTGTTGTTGAGGAATCCAAGACCATTTTGGGTTCAAAATAATGACGAAGTGTAGCTTTAGGAACTAGCATCTAATGTAGAGTTGTTTTTTTTGGGGGGGGGGCAGACATTAGCAGTTACATTGCAGAACCTCAGTACTGTTCACCAGAATGGTACAGAACATGCCACAAATTCTGGATGATACAGCACTGATATTAATGGAGACAACCTGGTAGCCACTCCCCCCCACAGGTGTACAGTATATCTAATTTAATTATATTGTATACTCTACAGTGTATAGTATATTTAATGCACCTGAGTGTGTCGTAAGGCATTTAGATGGTACAGTTACCCACTGATCATTGTTTACGTATGTCCATTGGTGATTTCTTTCCGATAAGAAATATGACATGAATTTATTTATTTATTTATTTTTACCCCGCTCTTCAGCCAGAAGGCTATCAGAGCGGCTTACAAATTATTTTTAAGCAACAGTAATTTACACATCTACACTGCATTAAGCAGTTTCCAATGTGTGTTCGCTAATGAAGAGCAGAATCATTCCAGATTTAGTGTTGCAAAAACTTCCCTTGTCCAGGGAGTGCTAAGAATCACTCACTTCAGTCCTTAGCTTCTATCTTAAGCAGATGAAATATGGCATTTACTTCTTCCATTTGGCCAGGGATGGAGTAGTGAGATGGAGCAAAATTGTATGGGATAAGAAGAGGAGATACACAATATATTAATCTTTCATGTAGTTATTCTGGCTAACCATGATAACTTAGCCTTACTCCATTTTTTGGTGTCAGAGTGAATTTGTGCATACTTGGGCTGATAACCGAGGCTATTTGCATTGAGGTTACACAGTTCATGTAGCACTGGGAAGATGTAAACCTCCATATATCATCCAAGCATTGTCTTTTACACAATGAGAAATCTCCACTTTAGTTTAAAGTTTTAAAATGTTCACACAGTTCATTTCATGCATCCAATTAATCTCTGAAGAATTAATCACTGATTATACAAATCCTTCTTTAAAGGAAAAGGAAAGAAAGGAACCCTGTTTATTTAAATCATTGAACTGGAAGGGACATCATCTAGGCCACTCCCAAGCAGGGGTAGAAGACCTACTACAGCTTCCTGGCTAGTTGGTTACTCAGCATTATCTGCCACTAATGAATGCACCACCTTCTCAGGCATTCTGTCCCACTGTCTTTCTGGAATCTGTTCCTAATGTAGGTGTGGGCAGCTTTTCTGTCTGGTGACCAGTCATTGCTGGTCACACTCTACATTCCCACACAGATTCCCACACAGATACACACACACACACACACTCATTTATGCACACACTATGAACTTTATCATACCACCCTCCTTTTCTGTTCTATTGCTGGCATAATTTGTGCCATTTTTATGCCAGCAAAAGAACTCCCCACACCAAACGTACCTTGCATCCAGCAAAAAGGCAGCCCTGGCAATGAATGAGGAGTGAACGGAGCTCTGTGCACTTCCTGGAATGAAGTCCTGTGGATTCTCGCGAGAAGACATGAGCATGGGAAATTCAAAAACAAAAATACACCCAAAAAGTTTTTTAAAGTACATAAACACATTGAGAAACTTCCAAGTAAACTGGGGAGGGTCATAAAAAGAGTGTCACCTTCCTGGATGTCATGATCTCACCCGGAAGTGTTCTGGCCGTTCCACCCATTCATGCTGTAATAACGTGGGGAAAAGGGTGTGAGGTTTCAAATGCTGGCAATGCTGACAAAAATTGCTACAGCCAATCTATTGACAGGTTGGCCGGTCAATAAAATAGATCAGCTTATGGATGGTACATAAACACATAAGGGCGACATCATCTGATATGCACACCCTTTCACATTTATGTGGCATCATTATAACACAATATTTTGTGTGTCTGATAAAGTCCTATAAATCTTTGTTACTCTACACAGTGTTTTGAAAGATTGACTGGTAGCACAATTGTATGCAGGTATTCTTAGAAGTAAGTTTCATGGAGTTCAATAGTCTGTACCCCTCAAGAATTATGGATAGGCTTGCCTCAGGGAAAGAAAGAAAGAAAGAAAGAAAGAAAGAAAGAAAGAAAGAAAGAAAGAAAGAAAGAAAAGGGATAGAAATCTAAAACATTTCTTATTATTCATATACAGCATCGGTATCAACATCATAACAACAAAAAGCAAATGTACCAAACACGAAAGACTGAATGAGCAAAACTAAAACTGCATAGCTTAGGCAAATTGTCCCCCTGAATGTATATAAGGGGAGTTGGGGGGGCGGGGGGAGAAGTTCTACTAAGAACACATGCTACATATTATGTTTTAAATAAAAATGATGAAAAAGCCATTTTATATTTGAACAGTTCTGTTAATTGGTATCTATACTGAGTGACCATTTCTTACCAAAAAAAAAAAAAAAAAGATACAAGCTGTTGAAGCTCATATCAGTTAGGATTTTACCTCATAGAAGGCTCCATTTTATGTTATAGAATTAATACCTCTAAAAAACATCTTGCAACAGCCACTGGACCACATTTCTTTACCAGTTTTTTTCAGTGTATACACAGCTCCATCTACAATTATTCATTCAAAAGTAAGCTTTATTAATTTCAGTCACTCTAAGTAAATATACTTTGGATTGCAGCATATGTCCTATCGAAATGAAAGACAAAGCCTCTGTTTACTGCATCGTAGCTAGACTGCACCTTAAATCAGAACCAGACAGAATGTATGGGTATATTTTGCTGGATCCTATGGGTGTTCAAATAATTTATTTTGCTGTTGTCTGAACAACATCTAATGGTCTTTCCATATCATCAATTGCTCATAGCAACAATTAACTTTGTAGTCAATCTGTAGTTATCTAAATGCAGTGGTTGGTAATATCTGCCAAAAACAAATAAACATATTAGCAGGACATGGTTAAATGATCTGGATAACCTTATGAGCCAACATAGTAGGCGGTAATATCCTGTTCTTAAATTACATTTCAGCAAGTGAACATAATAAATCCTCTTGTGTTATATTTCGCTAGTAGCAACGTATACTCACATTATTCTATTTGACCTCATTACTGCTAATCATTATCACATTTTTAATAGCTGCCACAATGAGTGAAACGGTTAATACAGTATTTCTTGCTGAAGAGAGCCTGTCAGGTTATTGATGACAAATTAAAATTAATAAAGAAGATCTGTGTTGAATTTGAGGGTATGGAATAACTCCGAGCATCCAGATGATTGGGAAGGCCTCTGGGGTCCTCTGTGAAGAATAATGTTTTTGGTGTACGTGTATTGTCTTGAAAGCAACGCTAAAACTGCCAAATCTCTGCTTTTGCCTGGAAGACTTCCTGAAATAGGAGCTGTATTCTTTTGGCCCTCATCACATGTAATTTATTCCTCAGAGGGATATTTCCTGTTCTGTACACCTTAGCTTGGCGCCATAATAATAGAATGTTTCTGAGGTTCTACAGTTTTATTTACCTCAGTAAGAACCTTTACAAGAGCAATCTCAGCCAAACACTGTAGGAGTCCAGATAATGTAACAAATAACTAAAAGTTCAATACAGCATTTCTTGCCACGTACACTGGCTCTCCTTTTCAGTGCATTCACCCTGTGACTATTTACTTTAGTCTTTAGTCTGTTTCACTGTTTCTTTCCCCAAATCGTTTATTCACTAAGGGCAGTTAGAAAATCATATGCCTTCCAGTAGCTCCCTGTATCTAAATTGCGCTAGTAAGCCTTTCTCTTGCAATGTAACTAATTTTGTGAAAGGTTTATATTTGCATACCTTTTACATCCTCTTTACCTATTTCAGATATTGGTGTTTATTAAAGGTGCATGCTCCACAGGGAGCTGGGGAGAGAAAAAGCCATTCACCACCTGGGACTATGGTTCAAGGCCATCCTGAGGTGTTGAATTAATTGAATGTAGTACTATTAGTTCAGTCCTTAGTAGACAGTAGTCCACATCGTGGAATCACTAGACATAATTTTGACTGTGCCCAGGAGGCATACCAGCAAGACTGAATTATCTCTTTCCAAAAGAGAAAGTAGTCCTTTGAGGTCAACACCAGAGGTCATTTGTGGGTCAGAGAAACTTCAACACTCAGCCTGTCCCAGTGTATGGGAGATGAGGGAGAGAACCAGATTCCAATTACTGCATGTAAGCAACTCATGCAGAATTTCTTTACTCAAAGGGTTTTAGGAACAGAAAGCAAACTTGAAAATCAGGATCCATTAAAAGTACTGACTACTGGGGAGGGAAGGGAGAGATCGAAGGGAAGTATGACATTCATGTGAACATAACTGGGCCAGATGGGCTTCTGAGCCATTATTTGCCTGGTATGACTCTGTGATTTATTCCTGAGGTGTTCAGTGTGAATCTGGAATAAACATCTCTTCTTTTCTTCATTCTTTTTCTATCTCATTGTGAAGCATGGTATTATGGTTCACACAGGAAAAGTTGCAATTAAGGAAACATAAAGGTGGACAGAAAACAATTAGGCCATTGTGTTTAGGGAGGTATTGCAGTAAGCATTATTAGCTTCATTTCAAATGGAAGGTTAAATGTAAGTGTCATAATTTTGGGGATTTAACTTATCTTTGTCCAAAGGCTTAAAAACAACCACCCAAATATATTGTTAATTTGAAGCATGCACAATATTTCCATAGCACAGGAAATGGTCCAGGCTATGGAAAAAAAATGTCACACATTTTTGGGTTTATGTCTATATGTTGAAATATAACTTTCTTTCAAATGGGATTAAGAGCCTGCTTAACGTGAAAGTCAGTAACAACCGTGTGAAATTCACATGCTTGAAAAATACCTGTCAGACTTGCTCTATGTCATTAAAATGTAAAGTAAAATATAGAAAATGAGGAATTAATTCATTTAAGCATTTTGCCCACCCGCCTTTTACTTTTCCACAGTCCTCATGGGAATGATTCTTGAAGTGTATATCACCAGCAGACTTATTTTTACCATTATTTTTAACTTAATGAGTATACCTTGCACATCAGAGAGAAAGCACAAAGGTTAAATTTTACATTAAGATCACATTGCAACATGGTATGCAAATGTTCCTATGCAAATGTAAAGCTTCTGGAAGATAAATGTGTTATATCTTTAACCAGTTAACTATGACTGTGAAGTATGGTGTGAGATGTTCAGTGGTTTCATTTTTATATCTTTCTTGTAAATAATGCATAAAGTATGTAGATGTTGTCAAAATATGATTAAGCTATTAGCTTTATAGTTTTCATAGTTAAGAATGTGTTCAGCATGCAGCTCCTAATAACTCATTTCTAAATGCAGAGACTATTACAAAATATTTCTTGTTCAAGTCAACGCTATCATGTGACATAATGATTTTGCTTAAAACCAAGTTAAATGAGGAGTAAAATTAAACAATATTGCATGAATTGTGTTTGACTAATTTTGTGTCACATTATATTAGCAAGGCTTTCAAAATATGTGTTAATGACAAATAGGGTAAGCCCTAACATACTTTTTACATCTGTAAAATCACCCTTAAGTCATTAACTTTTAAAGGTTCATTTTGTTTGCAGTTTTTGTAGCCAGTGGCTTTTTAGTGATTACTTTGGTCTATAATACTAGATGTGAAAACTCACCCCAACCCCACATTTTACATACGTCATTGAGACTTATTGCCAGCATTTAGGACATGTTTCTATGCATTATAACAATGCCTAATAATTGATGAACTCCACAGTTTTGAAGTAAACACTGCTAGGGGTGAATTTTTAATGTAAAAGTGTTATTTGCATAAGCAGCACAATGGGGAAAAAGACATCACTGAATATGCTTTGAATCAACAATATCGGTTGCATAAGACTCTGATCTGTCAGCTGCCAGTTATATACAAAAATCTGATTCATTTAAGATAATCAATGCATGGTAACAGGCTTATGCATATTGATTGCCCTTTGGATTGAGCCCAGTAGAATCAACAGGGACTGCATGAAAGTTGCTGTATCCAGCAGATATGCCCACATATACTGTGATCTACATTGGATTGTATCCACAATACAGAATCAAACATTATAAGAGCCCTGTTGGTTTACTCCAATGGTCCACCTAGTGCAGCATCTTGTTCAGAGCTTGGAAAAGTTTGTATTTTTTTTTAAAGGAAATATGGATATGAGGGTATGTCTTTATGCCTTAAGGCACCCACAACAACACAGTCATGTTGGAATAATGCCTTCGATCTCACCATCCTACCACTGCTCAGTTATGAGTGAATTCTGCATGCCATTATGCTCATTCTTCTGCTTGTAGGCTTTCAATAGTCCTGTGGCTGACTTTGGTCTAATGCAGCATAGCACTTCGCTTATGTTCTTTATGGGAATGCTGGTAATGGATGTTTTTAATCAGGAGGTGTTTTCCCCACTGTGATTTCTTTGTGTCAAGGGAACAAAAATAATACACTGTTATTTCCAAAGCACTTTGATTTCTACTTATCCTAGGATCATAAAAGAGCTGTCAACTTCATGTTTGGAGGGCATCCTAGGAAGAGTTAGGTTAGCCTATCCAGACTTGGTGTCCTCCAGATATTTAGTGATGCAATACCAAAAATTCCTTACAATTAGCTGAAGGAAACAGATGTTCATATCTTATGGAGGGCACCAGTTTGAGGATGACTGATCTAGTTGTTGCTATGTTGGAAGAAAAAGAGGATAGCATTCTACAGAGGAGCCAGCATGACATAGTGGTTTGAGAGTTGGATTACAACACTGGAGACTAGGATTTGAATCTCCACTTGACCATGGAAACTCACCAGGTGACCCTGGGCAAGTCACACTGTCTAAGCCCCAGAAGAAGAAAAATGCAAACTCCCTCTGAAAAAATGTTGCCACAAAAAACCCCCAAAACATTATAGATTTGCTTTAGAGTCACCATATGTCAGAAACAACTTGAAGGTGCACAACAGTAACAACAACAACATCACTCTGTAGGGGGCATATCAGTGAAGACAGCACTTATAAAGAAATAGTTATGCATTCTTGACCACTTGGTATGGAGGCTGTTTCAAAGCTGTATGACACATGATAATTACAGACAGAGATCCAGCCAGAGATTCAGATATGTTTATACTTAATGTTAGTTCCCAAAGGTTTGGCAATGAATTTAAAAAGGCTGACCATCTTCAGCCTAAGAGATCAGACCACAACTTGAGACCTTCTTAGCTGAATTTCCTCAGTAATATTTTAAGGAATCAGGAATTACAGAAGGTGTATTAGCAAAGACCATCTTCTGATCCCTACCACCCATTTGAGTGTGAGTGAGTTAAAGGAAAGGGCATTAGAAAAGTTGTGTTTGGTCCAGAGTTGAAATGGGTTTTATCTGTGGGAGTGATTACTCTAGGTCAGTACTTGGCCAGCAATGAACATATGAATTTTAAAGTGGATTTCATTCAAAGTTCTAATAGTTGATTGGACAAGTCCATCTTCTGCTTTTATATGGTAGGAAATTGATATTTCCATTGTGAAAACTGAAAGAATGAATGATTCAGTAGCACAGATTAGATTAGGAGCAGGAATTTGAGATATGAAATGGCGAGGTGGGGTTGCTCATGGTTTTACAAATTTTTGAAAATAGCAATTTGTAAAACTCATTTCTCAGCAAAACTACTGTCTTCTGCCATTGCAAAACTAAGCACACACACTAAGGAGATTTTCACACTACACTATTATAGTGTTACTATTCCACTTTAACTACTCTGGCTTCCTCCTGTGGAGTTCTGGGGTTTGTAGTTTAGTGAGGCCTAAGAGCTCTCCCACTGAGAGTGGTAATGCCCGTCCCTAAACTGCAAATCTCAGGATTCCACAGGAGGCAGCCATAGCAAATAAAGTGGAATAGTAACACTATAACAGTGTAGTGTGAAAATCTCCTAGGACTGTGAAGAATATTTTAAAATTTTCTTTTCCACAACTACTATCAGAAAAATGTCAGCTTTTGCCAGATTTTTCACTCATGCATGAGGAGGAAAAGGAGGAAAGGACCACTTTTGCCAGAAGCAGCAACAGTTCCCTGCTCCCAATGGTCTAAAATATTGGCTTTGTGTGCACAGAAATTATTGCGCAAATAAGTCCCAAAATGTATGTGCGTGTGTGGGGGGTGATGTCTGAAAATGCAAAAGAATACTGGAATCTTGTTCAGTGGAAATAAAACAAGATTTTTTTGTTCTTATGCATGAGAATAAAGTAAGTAAATGGTTACATGCCTAACAGCAAGCTCAAGAGGACAAGCTAATTGATCACAAAGATCCAAACTGACAAACTATTATTTTTACAAGTTTATACAGCAAGTAAATACCACATTTTTCTGTACTCCACACTTTACAGATATGCACAAATTAGCATACTTTTTATTTGTGAAATGTGCAAATGTTGCCAAGACCACTACCATCTAAAAAGCCTGCCATCTTGGAATGACTTGTGTTGCTGAGAAAAATGTTGTTTGTTTGTTTACTGCATGAGGAAAAATCAAGACAGGATTTACACTTCTTGTTTCAGTGCAACTCTTCCAAAAAAAAGTGTCACTGGTTTTAACCTAAAATATACTTACTGGCATACCGCAGCTGATATCCTACAACAAGCAGGCAGAGTGTAAGATTCCACCTGTACAGTTCTGTATCTGCTCCATGCCTATGTCTTTTGGGGGACTGGGGCACATGGGGCTATCACCTAGCACTTTGTGCCCTATCCAAAACACTACCCCTCAATTGTCAGGCCTCAGAAGGGTTAGCTGCTGTTGGGGGAGGGAGCTTTGGATGTTGCACAAAGGGCTACAGAATAGCATCTTGCACTCTGTAAAAAAAAAAAAAGTAGCATATATGCATGCATAAGCCACACCTATGCAGACATTTTCCACTAACAGGATTCTGGCCTATGTATTAAATAAGAGGAAACAGCTTGTTTGGGTATTCATGACTTCCAGCCCTATGTCACATTCTTTAAAAATATGAACATAAGCTTCACTTTTCAGCAGGGGATCCATCTTCTCTAAGGAAGCAGCTTTTTCTTGTCACATATACCTCACTGCAAAATAGAGATAAATTATCTCCTAATGCTAAAGTGGCAGCACCCATTTATTTGTCTTAGGTGTTCAGATTGGCTTTTAAGGTAATGCTAATAGTTTGATGATTTGCCATTGTGGGTTAATTTACATACATACTGAGTGTGTGGGCAGACATTTTGGAGAGGAAGGAGGCTTGGTGTCCATTTGCTAGATTGGGATGGTTAGGAATGTAGTATAAGCTACCTTATACTGAGTCAGCGCCTTTGTATATCTAGCCTAGCATGGTTGAAACTAACTAGCCACAGTTGTCCCCTCTAATCTTACCTGGAAATGGAGGAGATTGAACCTGGGGTCTTTACCTACAAAACATGTGCTCTGTTATTGAGCCATGACTTATCTCCAGCTGTGTCTGTGTGCTAAGGTAGAATTTGGGTTGAGAGCATCACTGCAGACCTTCAAATGTTTTTGCTTTTGTCCTCTTTTGTCCATTTGCCACAAGCCAATTTTAATATCAAGAAGTTGGGCGGGAATCACAAACATTCATGTGGCTTGTTTTTGTGGGTGCTAATTCCAGCTATTGTGGAGTGGGGATCTTAGACAAGATGTGCAGTGGTACTCATGACTGAGTGGGCTCACCTATCCATTTTCTCACCTACCCATTTGGTGCCTGTATTTTATGTTTACCCTGGCCCAGGCATATTGAGGGATAGGTACAAAACAAGGCATTGCTCTTTTCCTTTTATCACTTGCATGGAGTAAGCTAAAAGGCAGCAACAAAAATGAGGAGCTGCAAAGCCAGAATGGTCCAGGGCTTGGTAGTGAGCCCAATATGGGAACAAAGTCCTTGAAAGGTGACCAGCAATGTGGGGTGGATATGGAATACAGAGTCTGTATATGGAAAGGGCAGTAAAAAGCCTGGTACAAAACACCAGTGAGTATACATAACCTGAGTGGAATCAAGTGCCAGGATCAGTCCCAAAGTGATCTCCCTGCCAATAATTTTGATTTCTGGTTGTGTCCAGTCACTGTGTGCTTTCATGTTAAACTGTTTGATGTTTTTGCATTCTTTACCAATGTAACAAGCCTTCCATCCTCTCGTAGGTCAGTAAAATGAGTACCTGGCTTGTGGGACAATTAGCTAATATGCATTGGAAACTGCTTAATGCAGTGTAGATGCGTACATTGCTATTGCTTAATAATTTGTAAGCTGCTCTGATAGGCTTTGTGGCTGAAGAGTGGGATATAAAAACCTAATTAAATTAAATTAAATGAATTAAACAAGTTGGTGTGCTGGGATTAGATATGGGAGGAATGGCCTTGTACCTGCGGATATTGTGAGGGTCAATAGGTGGAGCCACGAATAGGTGAGAATGGGGCAGGTGGATGACAGGTAACCAACAGCTTAATTGCTCTCTAGATTTGGATTGATTAGGAATCCTTTTTATTTTACTGTTTTGGCAATGAACTTCATTTGAAGCAACAATTTTGTATACTTTGCTTTTCAGTTTCTTGTGACAATAAAGCTTACTGTTTAACCCTGAAGCTGCTGTCCACTGACTCTGAAGAACCAGTTACATGACAACAAACTAATAGGAAAACATTTGCAACCTAGAGATATTTCTCAATGTGCATACCTGTCAAAGATTTAGATATCATGTTCATCTCAATGAGACTGCACACACCATGAAATAAATAGAAACACACACACACACAAATTCTGAATGCCAGGAGATTGTTTCCCCTACCCGATTTCCATTGCAGAACTGATTTTTTAAAAATCCTTCTTTTTAACAGCCTTTCTTCTGAGCCTCTAAAGCTTAAGACCAGAGGTGAGCAGCTGCCCCCACAATCAGATAGTTCTGCTCTAGAGATCGGATGATTTATGATGCAAAAGAGATATGTCAGGTTTTCACTAAGTCACAGAACATTCCTCTGACATGGAAGGTTTCCTGTAAATCTAGTCTGAGGACACAGTGCCACCTCTTAGACTCGAGGGCCCATCCCCAAGGAATCCAATCTGGAGCAGTACTTTTAAGACTGTGAGCTACTACTTCTGTATATGTTTAGATATCTGAAATGCTCCAGGGGCTACATGCTTCTTGATAATTTTTGGCTACACATGCAGTTAATGAAATGAGGAAAACACATAAGGGTGCAGAGGGAATTGTCTTTTGGGGGAAGTGTGTTGTTCTTATCAAAGTCCTTCTTTCTGTCCACCTTATACTTAGCTTAGAAAGTGTATCTAAAAGATTTCTGGGAACATACGGAACATGAGCTACAGACTTTTAATACAATGGCCAGAATCCTATATGGCCCAATATAGCATAGTAGTTGCAAATGTGGAACTACACTACAGTTGGCTATTCACTGCCTCTGCAGACTTACTGTGGGGCCGCTGAAGCCCCCCCCCCCGCTGGCCATTTCAGGCCTGGTGGAGAGCAGGCAGAATCAGTGAAGTGTCTGGCTCTGTCCCTGTAGGTAGACACAAAATGACTACATCATCTGCTGAGATTCATTCGAGTCCAGCAGAGATCTCAGCAGAGCATGTAACCATTTTGTGTCTGGCTATGGGGACATAACTGGATGCTTTTCTCATCTCCTCCTGCTCTCCACCAGGCATAAAAATGGCTGAGGAGGGGAGGGACTTCAGGCCAAGAACAGGGGCTTTTCTCATTGTGGAAAGAGGAGGAGAATACCAACCTCCACTTTGTTAAAAAAAAAAAAAGACATACACAGGCATAACATTGACTTTTGCCTGCATATGTCACTAACAGGATGCCAGCCAATGTCTATAGCTGTCACATCTTAATGTTGAACCTGACAGGGAGCAATCTTTGCTTGGGTGAGAAAATGAAAATATTCACTAGCAATACCTTATTACCTTCTCCTGAGGATACTCCATATTAACTGGGATGCAGTAGCTAGACTATTCCTGATGACTTATGTTGTCAGGAGTTTTTATTTCCACAGAGTATTCAACATAGTGGGTGGGGGGGAAAACATGCTGGAGCAATGAGACAAAGAAAGGGATTTATCTTGAAGGACAATGAATACTACTTCAAGGATACCTGGAAATATGTATGCCACTGCAAGAAGCAAAGAGTTTCTTGGGTTCTTGCCTCTGGATTTTAGTTGGAGAGACATATGTAGATGTCCTTTTCCTCTTTCCTCCTTTGCTTTTTTGTTATGGAAAGGAGAAAGAGGAGGCAGAGGCAGGAACTGAAAAAAGGTTCAAAGAGTATCTAGTCAGATGAGGTACTTGCAGCAACCTGTGGTGGCCATCTCAGTTCTATCTTCAGGAATCTGATAAGGGCAGAACGACTATATCAGCATCCATTTCAGATTTTACTACACCTCTGCTATTAGTCTAATGTAGTGGTTTTCAGATATATTCTGGGGAAGGCCAGGGTTGCTTGGAGATCTATTTGGGCTTCTTGACTAATGGCAGACAAATGTCCTCAAAGAACAACTAGCCTATAGGTTACCAGTCTCCCCCTACAAATGACATGTGAAAGATGTATTAATTTTGCATTAGAAAAATATTTGAAATGTGCAGATGCTTTGAAATTATTGTCTTGTGACTTGGAGCTTAACTGGTGAAAAATATGGCAGTGTGATGCTGCAGTAAAAAGGCCAATGCGATTTTGGGCTGTATCAATAGAAGTATAGTGTCTAGATCAAGGGAAGTAATAGTGCCACTCTATTCTGCCTTGGTCAGACCTCACTTGGAATACTGTGTCCAGTTCTGGGCACCACAATTCAGAAAGGATATTGACAAATTGGAGCATGTCCAGAGAAGGGCAACTAAAATGGTGAAAGGTCTGGAAACCATGCCTTATGAGGAGAGACTTAGGGAGCTGGGTATGTTTAGCCTGGAAAAAAGACGGTTGAGAGGCGATATGATAGCCCTGTTTAAGTATTTGAAGGGATGTCACGCTGAGGATGGAGCAGGCTTGTTTTCTGCTGCTCCAGAGACTGGAACACGGAGCAATGGGTGCAAGCTCCAGGAACAGAGATTCCACCTCAACATGAGGAGGAACTTTTTGACAGTGAGAGCTGTTCGGCAGTGGAACACACTCCCTCGGAGCGTGGTGGGGTCTCCTTCCTTGGAGGTCTTTAAACAGAGGCTGGATGGCCATCTGTCGGGGATGCTTTGATCAAGATTTTCTGCGTGGCAGGGGGGTTGGACTTGATGGCCCTCGTGGTCTCTTCCAGCTCTGCAATTCTATGATTCTATGATCTTACCTGCCCTTTCTGTAACAACAACAACAACAACAATTATTCTTGAAGCCACCAATGCTAATCAGACTTTTGGGAAGACATGTTTTTAGCTTATATTAATTCATAGCCCATGATTATATTCTATGTACTTTCTGGTTCTGCTTTTCTCCTCCCTTTTTCTTTCCTTTTTTTTTTTTTGTCTTGCATTTGCAATTTTAAAAAGTAATAAACTTAAAAAGCATATTCCCCTACAGCACAGAGCTTTTACTGGGCAGGGTTTTATAAGTTACTTTTGCTGATTACAGCTCCCAGAATCCCCTAGCCAGTATGTCCTGGCTGGAGTTTTCCTCTCATGCTGGCTGGAGGTTTCTGGGGGTTGTTTAGTCCAAAAAACCTAACAATCTGATGTGCTGGTTCTAATTTGAATTCCTAATTCACTTGGCTGCATGGTAAAAGTAACATTCCTGGCTAGTACCCTCCATAAAGTGACTATGCAACCTGGCATTTGTATCAGAGTTTCTTGAAAGGCACTGTGTTTCTGTGGCAGATGTTCCTCAGCAAAACTATCTGTGAGAGGAGGCTTTCCTGATAGAGGAACGGTACAGAATACTTTATTTGCTTGGATGACTTGTAACCTGTTACTTCAAGAATACTTAAAGCTACAAAACTATCTGTATCCCTCCTACCCCCAACCTGTGCAAAATAATAATAATAATAATAATAATAATAATAATAAAATCAGCCCCATAACATGATTTAACCATTAGGTCCAAACCGTTACTGTCATCTGGTTTGGAAAATATTTGTTTCATGGTGGAAATATGTGGTTGTTTTAAGTCAAAAGCCTGTATCTCATCGATGAAAGTATTATTCTGTTTTCCCTGCTGATGCATTTTAAATAAATATATGCATTTTTCAGAATTCCAGGAACAGCATTCAATTTTTTTTAAATGTGCATTTTAGTGGCCAGGTAATATCATGCTATTATTCTTCTCAATGGAAGGAAGAAGAAGGATAAGGGAAAAAAGACCTCTTTACCCCATGCAAAGTGCTAATAGAATTACTCTCTCCATACAGCCTTTTTATTTAGTTGAGGCTGTGTTCATGTACTCTTAAGACTTACATCTCTGTAAACCCCCACAAATAATGTCTGTACATTCTAACCAATTATGTAGTTCCGTTTGTTTAAGAGGTTCATTTAGACTCACTCTGAGTATGAATGGATTTGCAAAGAGGAAGGTAGAGCATGTTAAGCAGAGAATTAATATCCTGCTCATTTAAAAAACTGAGTCGCACACAGTTGCATATTCAGGGTACAATATCAGCCAAGGTTCATCCACAGTGTCAAAACCTATATGTCTAATAACCGTAACACTTGAGCATGACCTTGCAGATAACTATAATGTTGAAATTCATTTATAGTCTATCCTTCCTTTGGAAATATTTAAACCTGCTTGGGCCATATGAAGCTACAGCCCAGTACCAGAGTACAGGAACTTATTGTGGGGTTGTGATGTGGGAATCTCATTTGGTTGTGTATATATTATATCCCTGGTGGTCATTTCACCAGGCCACATCCTACTAGAACTGGAGGTTAGTTCAGAGTTTGGGGAAGTTACGTTTTTTGGACTACAACTGCCAGACCCCTCCAGCCAGGATGGTGAATTCTGGGAGTTATTGTTCAAATAATGAATTTCCCCACAGCTCTGGGGTAGATAGTAGGTGGATACAGCAACTTGGAATAATTAATTCCCTCCCCTTTCTTGCAAGCCTCAAGAATATGGTATACAGATGTGTTCACACCAGTGTATGAACACTGCAACCGATGTCTGATACGTTGACATGCCTCTTCATAGGCTGTGTAGTATTTGAAGGACCTTATCTAACTGTATGAGCCCAGTAGAGCTCTAAGATCATCTGGAGAAGCCCTCTTCTCTGTTCTACCACCTTTTCATGTGGTGGGAACCAGGGTAAGGGCCTTCTCAGTGGCTGCTCCCAGACTTTGGAACTGCCTTCCCAGAGAGGCCAGGATGGACCTGTCCTTGCTTTCCTTCTGGTGGCAGGTTAAAACATTTTTGTGCCACCAGATTTTTTACAAACTGACAAGAGCTGGGCTTCTTAGGCTGTGCATTGCTATTTTTAAGATTTTGAAGGGTCTTTATAGAGTTTTTAATTAATTTTATATTTTAATATTTAATATTTTAACTTATAATTTGTCTAATTGTTTTTAATTTTATATTCATACTGTTGTTTTTATCTTTGTACTGTTTTTAACTTGTAGTGTTTGAAATATGTTGTTAGCCACCTTGAATCCCATTATCAGGAGAAAGGTGGGAAATAAATGAATAAAATGATGATGATGTCAGATTTGTTCAACAAGATGTAAAAAACCATGCACCACCAAGTTTCTTTGAATATTTGAACTTGTCAATTTTGCCTCTTTACAGTAACTTAGTTAAGATTTCTTATCACTCAAATGAGTTTCTAACGCACAGCAAGATAATTTTTTTAAAAGATCAGTTCAGGTTTTATTTTGTATTTTGTTCATGGGGCTACTGTGTCATTTAATATTCCAAAGCTGTACTTACAGTAGGATCATATATATGTTTCATCACAAGTTTCAGTCCCATCATGTTCAGTGGTGCTACAAGGAAATGTATATAGGACTGCATTCTCAATGATTCCTACACCTAATCAGTAAACCGATCTGCTACAGTCATATCTTGACATTGTACTACTATATTCCTGGGCCCTAAAAATAGCAATGGTTGTATTTTGGAATACAGACATGTTTCTGTAGTGCTCATGAAAGCACACACACCTAAGTGCATATCCCTAAGGGTTAAAGAACAGTAACTGTAGGTGGGTTCCTTCTGCTATCCAATACAGCACATGCTTGAAAAAGATCGGCTTCTGAACAGTTCTTCTATTTAATTAAGTGAGCCAATATCAAAGCAGGGTTTGTGGGTTTTTTTGCATTTAAAATTCGTGCTTAAACTTCTCACAGATTAAGTGGGCTTAAACAGTTGCTATTCCTGACTTTAACAGCATTATAAAATACATTAGAGATTGAGAGGATAAAATTCTGCCATGTTAGGTTATAACCTAACTGCTATTTGCAGTTGTAAGGACTACTAATGGCACAGGGACAAGATTTATTACAGTAAAGACATCCTGCTTAACATTAGCCTTGTCATTCCATTAATAATGACTGCTTATGAGCCATCTCATTGGCATCTTTGTTGTCCTGAAAACTTAAAACTCACAGCACAATTCTTTACGATGTGCTACATTGCCCCCTCTGGGTATTCCTGACCATTATCCCATTTGGTTATATTCAAAACTGCTGCCTCCTGAGAGAGCATTAGGGCTGACCTTTAACCCTGCAATATTCTTGGTTCAAATGGCGTAATAACATGTAGTGAATATTTACAAGCATACTTATACCATAATAGAGTACTGCTGTGAACATTAGCACATATTTTCTGCTCAATCAGGCTTTGATGTAGAGCTTGCCTTGCACCCTGGAGAAAATGCAGTCCCCAATAAGCTGTGCTAGTGAAACACCCTTGAACCTAAACAGCTTACATAACATAAACTGACTAGATGCAGATTAGCAAGCAAACATATACATTTGAAATGTTGCAAGTCCCAGTAGTGTGTTACTCAGCTGCATAATGTCTTAAAGAGTCTTCCCACTAGAGAAATAAGTGAGAGGGAGGCACACTACCTTACTAAGTACCTGGGCTTGTAAGCAGCAGCTAAATGGTTCACAAAAAAGGTGATCTTATTCATGCGAAGAAAATTAATAGCCAAAAGCAATCATGACAATAGGCAAATTATTTCCCTCTTTTTTCATCTCCATCAGCAGCAGCATCTATCACTTCCACCAGCCTTCATCCAGGGTTCTTGCCACGTACATCCTAACCTAACACAAAGGACTGCTGGCAGCACTTGGATAAACTGTGTTTATTCCTAATCACTGTCCTAATTTGTTTGTACTTCCAGGACTAGAGTTTTGACTTCCATACATTTTGTGCCATGACATTTGTCCTGACATTACTGAAACCTGAGGTATAAATCACAGTTTATAGCTGTAGCTAACTGTATTCTTTTAATAGCAGAAAGATGGAGTCAGTCCAATCCAGTTATTTCTTCTGCCGAGGGGACATCCGATAGGAACATGGAGTTACCTCACCCAGAATGCTTCCCTATTGGCATTTTGCACAAGCAGCCAAATGTGAAACAATGCAGATATTTAAAGAACAGGACTTGAGAACAGGTGATATGTCAAAAGGGCACACAATCAAAAACTAAAACCATACAAGAAATAGTGATTCTTACTTAGCTCAGTTCTATATTGCAGCAGGAACATCTTTAGAAAGGAATCACAAACCAGTTGATGGTGTTGTATCTACTGTGGAAACAAATTCCATCATTTGCCAGGCCCACTCCACTGCTTTAGGATTGGTGTGGCACTCAGGAGAAGCAGTCCTCTCTTGCTTGGGTCACATGCCTTATGTTGGGTGTTTCTGTTCAGAAGGAGCAGTAAGATCATCCCCTGGTGAAGAAAGTCCTAAATCCAAGAAGACTAAAAGCACAATCTCGGCTTGTGCGCGTGGTGATTTGGTTGTTTGAGAATTTTTTATCAGGTCTGTTTGGACTGAGCTGATTCCCATGACCAGTGGGCTTGATAGTGGCATTATGAATTTGTACTGATCGCTGTGAATGGGTCCATTCCTATGTATTTGCCTAAAGTGTTGCATGTTAGGTGTGCATGTGCATATTGATGTTCCTTACTGCTAGTGTTTCTTCCTGACTGGGGATGCCTTGTTAATAATATGGAATTTATGTGTCCAAGGGCAAGACCTCAGTGTTAAAGAGAACAAAAAACTAGACTCTGAACAAGTGGGAAACATTGGCTACAACTTTATTGATTATAGCTGTAGACGGGTTGGCAAATACGTGGGTCCAGATGAAGGCATTGACCAATCCACCTGTTGATCAATGAGCCTGACACTCTGGCCCGCTGCCAGAACCAAAGGAAGCAAGGAGGGGATCCTCCTGGGCGGTGGCCCAGTGAGATCCCCTTGCCCTGACTGGGGGGCACAAAAAAGTCATATGCCCATGTGTGTGCAATGCCCTTTCTGCCCCCCGAGTCCCATAAAGGGACCCCTGTAGAATACCAATGCTGGAGGCACAATATACCAATATCCTGGATCCAGGACCGATGCCAACTGCCCCAAAAGTTGTGACAAACAGGAAACATAATGTACACTACATATACTGCAGATGAAATTGGAACCCAACCCAGTCATGAAACAAAGGAAGGGAGGGTGGGACAATGACACAAAGTGAACTGACAAGCATGAAAGAGCAGCTCACAATATACCCAGCAAGCCAATCAAAAAAGGAACTACCAGCAATTGAGTCTGGTCTGGTCCCTCAGCTAATGAGTTTCGACTGCACTTTAAACTAATTGGCTTAGCTTCCTGCTCTCCTCCCATTACGACCCACCCCAGACCACAAAATGGTTTATGCAGGGTAAGTCCTGCAGCTTACTTCTTGCTAGTCTTACAAGGTTACCCTATGAGTAGAAGGAAGGTCTAAAAATTATTTTGAGGCTAAAACTGTAGAGCTACTTTAACGTGTTAAAAATTAACAAGTTAAGTGTGGCATAAACTTTCATCGACTGGATTCCAGTTTATTGGCTGAACAGTGTTATCCCAACTTGGCAGAGGTGTGTGTGTGTGTAATGGGAAAATTGCAAGCACCACAGTGAGATCAGAGGGAAATGAAATGAAGAGTTGTGATTGTTATGCTAAATCTGCAATGTACATTCAGCAACATTTCTATTTACAAAGGAGTATTGAGGATAAAATGAACATCCAGCCATTAGCAATCTAATCAACATTTTGTGGAATCGGTTTGGACTGCCACTTCCTTCCCTTATGCAATAAGCCCTTATCACACCTCTCTTCCGTTAGCATGGCTCTGTCCATTTGGCAATCCCTGCTGCCACCCCTGGTGCGATAGTCCCAGAATGAGTGCATTCACATGGTATGAGGGTCCTTATTCTCATCTTTCCCCCCCCCCCCATGCTTTGGAATATCCAGCAGGAGGGGGAGATGAGGAAAATCAGGCCCCTCATGCCACGTGACTGCACTCATCCCAGAACTGAACTGGAAGAGACCTATCGCACTAGAGTAGCAGTGGATCAAAAACGATATTGGCAGTCATTGACAGGATTTCCCCATCAATGAAAACCTGCACTTCAATGATGAGTTGAATATAACCTGCAACGGGATGGAGACAACACCATGTGATAAGGTATGGCCATAGATGTTGTTATACAGCTGCAATCATGCTGCAAACCCTCGTGTGATAATGTCTTTTGACAGGGGAAGTGCGCCCCTGTTGGTTCTGCTGGATCTTTCCAAACCTCTTGATGCCAGCAGTCATTGTATACTTTTGAGCTACTTGTTTAGGTTCAGTTTGAATGGCTTTGGTTGGCTGGTCCTAGAAAGTGTATCTAAGGAGGTGCTGTAGAAGGATTAGTATTCAGTCCCTTGGTAACTGCATATAGGGTCCCACAGGGTTCCATATTGTTCCCTATGCTAGTTAACACCTACACGAAGCCACTGGGAGGTGTCATCTGAGGATTTCTACATGCAGTGAATACAGAATTTAGTTCAGAGACTGGTTTGACACTATGGAAAATAGCATGCATCACCTCTGACCAATTTGAAACCATTGTGCTTTGACCCAGAGCTCAGGCCTGAGGTTGATTCATCATGACTAATATTGAAATGTTAAAATGGCTATAACCTCACTGAATTATCACACTACACTGTTATAGTGCTATTATTCCACTTTATTTGCTATGGCTGTCTCCTGTGGAATCCTGGGATTTGGAGTTCAGGGAGGGGCATTTAGAACTCTCAGCCAGAGAGCTCTTAGACCTCACTAAACTACAAACCCCAGAATTCCACAAAAGGCAGCCCTAGCAGTTAAAGTGGAATAATAGCAGTATAACAGGGTAGTGTGATAATCGAGTCAAAATGTGATGAAATTTTTAGGCAGAGTATTCTCTTAGGACAGGATTAGGTCTACCAAATTGTGTACAGAGGGGTTTGTGGAATGTATCTTTAAAGTCAGATTTTTTTTTTAAAAAAGGAAAGAAATTGAACTACAAATTACTTTTTAATATCTATGCAGAACTGGAACAGAGTTGCAAGACAGCTGTCTCTTCTGAAGAGATCAGCTCTTCCAAATTTCCCATGAATGGGGGTAAAAAATTATTTCTGGAAAAGAAACATGTACATTTGAGGGCTATCCAAAGAAGGATAGTTTTCCCTTTGGAAAGTCACTCAGGAGTCCTAATTCCCTTTTTTTAAAAAAAAATAAAAAATTAGGGGTTGGTAAACTTGTGAAGCACCACTGGGCACACTTTCCCCAGCAGTGATTTACCATGTTGTTCTTTGTATACTGACCCATTTATATATTTCCAGTGGATAATTTGAGGGCCACAGTTCCCCATGCCTGGCTTACCAGAAGATAAAATAGGGAGACCAAGGTGTAGTCGTGCCAAGGGTGCCTGGCTTACATAGAATAGGTAGCTCTGAAGTCTTGGTAGGTATTTCACATACTGATCTGCTGACTCTTCAGGTCTTAGGAAGGTCTTTGCTTCAGATTTCTTGAATTGGTATACTGCCACATAGTCTTTCTGTGTGTATGCACTATTATTCCAACTGGGTAGCCTTTCTTGTAGAATTCTGATAGAACCTGAGTTGAAGCAAAAAGGTCTCATTATTTAAAAACTTTGACTTGGCAGTGTCTGTCTGTCTATCTGTGAGACAGATAGCACACATCTTATCTTGGATACATTATAAACCTGTTTCAATTTTTTTTTGCATTACAATCTCCATATACAAAGGAGATGTCCATTTTTGATATTTTATTCATAAGATCCCTCAAGGTGTCATTGAAATTCTTGCAGTCTTTCATCAGAGTGATCTGCTGTTGCAAAGTACACCTGCGCGCTAGATGAAATGGTTGTCCTCTGAGAATAATGGCAACCATTCTGATATTAATTGGGTCCCAAGTAATTATCAAGTTCATATATTTATGTTCATGGACTAACTTTTCCCACCCTTCTATCATTTCTCCTACCAAATATAGCAATGCTATTTTCCATGCTCAACACCCAAGGTGTACGGTAGCCCCTGGTAGATATAGTTTTAATTCTTATTGACAGCTTTAAAAATGATAATTATACACACATCTTCTCTCTTTGGAATTGTTAATATTCAGTGTACAAGTTTAATAACATGCTGCTTACAAATGCTTACTTTCTGCAGTTACCTTCGTAGGAAAACAGGACTGAATTCTCTCTCTCTCTCTCTCTCTCTCTCTCTCTCTCTCTCTCACACACACACACACACACACACACACGCACATGCTCGAACACAAACATGCAGACACAGACAGACACACTGATTCTTTATAGTTTAAATGTTGGTTTCACTCCATTGACTAGATGCAACCTAATGGAGTGGAAAACCAGGCCCCTAGCTCCAGGTATAATTTTCCTGGGACATTTCCCCACAAATAGTATTAAAAATGCAAACTCACTAGACAGATAAGTGCAATTAGCAATGTTAACAGTACCCCTGGCATTGCCCTTGTATGGATCAGGAGGGAGTGGCTTTTTTTTTTTTAAAAAAAACATACAGTACAGAACCCACTTTCTGGGATTAGCTCTGTTATAGAAAAGGGACAGAAATCCTGTGAGCATCTCAATATTGTTGGATTACAACCCCCGAGTATCCCTAGCCAGCATAGCTGATGGTGAGATATGCTGGAAGTTTCAACAGCATCTGGAAGGCTACATGATTCCCACCTGTCTTATAGAGCTATAGCAACCCTCCCCCCAGCTAGTTACTATCCAGATGTCTTGGATTATCAAACAAAGCCAACTGCTGGCTGGGATTTATGGGAGTTGTAGTTCCAAACATCTAGAGGATGCTGGATTGGGGGGAAGGTGAACTAGAGCTTAAATTCTAGAGAATAGTCTACCCAAGTATTCTAGAGAATAGTCTACCCAGGCCTTCACATGTTGCTGGACTCCAAATTCCATTACTCTTAGCTAGCATAGTTGATGTTGAATGTGATGATAGCTGGAGTCCAGCAACATCTGGAGGGACACATCTGGAGGGCCATCTCCAGTTTCCACAGATATACATATACACTGTTCCTGGAAGAGGTTTGCCACATGACTGGACTATGCATGACTCAAAAGCTTGTTTCACAGTGTATAGAAGTGGTGCTTCTCCATTGTTGGCTGCTTTGGGTTCCTGTTTGTGTCTGCACAATTTGCTATTAGTGTTTAAGACACTTTTGCTAGATGTAAGATCCCTGTTGCATGTTTATTTGAGTTTGGTTCTGGACAGTTCTGTCACACACTGATAGCCAGCAGGTGACAATGAATGCTGTTCATCTCCATGGCCTTCAGCCCTAGTTATACAAATACATTCCTACTTCTCAATCTCAGTGGGTTTCTTCCTCTTGTCTCAAAGAGCAGTACAGTCAGCCTTCCATATCCACAAGTTCTGCACCCATGGATTCCACTAACCATGGCTTGAAAATATTCAGGGGAAAAAAATCCAAAAAGGAAACCTTGCTATTCACCATTTTGTATAAGGGATGCCATTTTACTATGCCATGTACTATACTATGTATATAATGGGACTTGAACATTCATGGATTTTGGTATCCATAGGGGTATCCTGGAACTAAACCCCAGCGGATACTGAGGGCCCACTGTACTGTATATAATACTGAGGCAATATTCCACTCTAAGCCCATTGTTTTGGGTAAAAGCATTTTGATACATGCCTACTTTGTCTACCAGCAACCTTCTCCAGTTATCATAGTTTGTTGCGATTTCCATACCGTCATTGGGTTTCTATGCTGTGTAAAACTGAGATAGACACCAAAAGTCATTGTTTGATTCTTCACATGAACTGTACCATTGTAGAGTGCTGGTAAGGAAACCTTACATTTGAGTGCTCCTCTGCTTAACAAAGGAGGGAAAAAACCCTCTATCCAAATTCATTATATTTGCTGAATTTTGATTTTGATCTGAAATAAACTATTATTTCTTAACACACATTGTACACATGTAATGTAACTGTGTTAATAAATCTTATCCAGATAGAACAAAGCCCACACCAAGAGAAAGGGCATTTTCTGTTATTGTGGTTTTATTATGATTATGCTACCCCTCCTCTCTATTTTTAATATACATGACAATTTTATCATACTCTTGTGCACCACCCAGATGTTCAGGAGGAAAAGGGGAAGTTCAAAAATATTTTAAATAATTAACGAACAACTAACTAAACAATGACTAAGCTACTTTCTCTAACTATGGAGATTATCAGACGGGCTAAATATGGTGTTATCATGAAACCAGGAGATCACGAAAGGGCTTTCTTTTCAGACGATGTTGTCCCCAATTTGTCATGTTCCCATGCTCCTTCTGTTCCACCATCGTTGTTTTTTATTCATGGGCTAAGCCGTGAAGAGATTGCCCATTCCATTTCTGTCATGGAACAATGGGCGAGTGAAAAGGTGCCCCATTATGCTGGCGCAATGCCAGCGTCAGTGGGAGGTCCGTGCCAAATACTTCCAGGTGCAATCAGGACAACAAGGTAGGTGACACACTTTTTTGTACCCTCCCCAGGTTACTTGTATTTTTAAAAGTGTGTTTAGGTGCTTGCTGTAACTTTTTGACTTGTATTTTTCTTTTAAACTTTGAATTTCCCACACGCTCATCCTCTCATGAGAACAGTCTGGGATTTCAAACCAGGAAGTGAATGCAGCTCCATGAGAGCTCCAGTCACTCCTGGGCTGCTGAGAGGAGGGGACAGGCACAGAAAAGATATGTCTGAACATTTTTCTTTTCATAATGTTACAGGGATGGGAGAGGGTCGGGAGAGGAGATTAAGAGACGGGAATACTATTTTTGTCCCTGTCTGATAATCTCCAAAGTTTGAAATTGCCCTCCCCCTGCTTCCTCCATTCCATGTAGCTTTCTTGCCATGCAGTATATTCTGGGAGGTGGCCCAGATGTATGCTTCAGGATCGCTGTCAGTCTTGGGCTTTCTCTATATGAGAAGAAAAAAACCCACCTACCTGTGATCTGTTCCAAATTCATCACAGCATCGATGTGTGCCCATGATTTTTTGGACCTTGACATGGCCATGAATCAGGATGGCAGTCATGTCATTTTTTGCATGGGGGGGGGGAGATCGGTGGAGACACTGCTCAAAGGCGAGTACCAGAATCATCTGGAGACAATGTTGTCTCCAGGGGATAATATCTATTTAAAAAAAAAATAAAAAAAATTAAAAAGTGCACGACTGCTGGTGCTTATGGATGCTTGATGTTTGACCAATCAGGCAGTTAGCTCTGTGCTTTCCTGACAGTAGGACAATTTGCGCATTTGTCCCAATGAGCATGTATGTGCATTTCATGCATGGTTTTTAAAAATGTTTGGGGAAAGCCACATTGTTTTTGGTATTTTTTGCCCACCTCCTTCCCAAAACATTGACTTGCCACAGGATCCCATTGGAACAGAATGTATTCCCCTCACATTCCATGAGGGTTTTTCATCGTCTGGACAGGCCCAAAGTTAGCTGTCAGATCTGTAAATATGAGGTCCTTCTTGTGAAATGTATCTTCTCTCAGACTGACTTGATTCAAAATGTCAGCAAGCCACACTGTTTATGGAACTATGATACCTATTGGATTTTTAAGATATGGTATGGATGATGACTATTGCGCCCTAACATTCTTGGACTGCACCTTTGGGAGTGAAGTACTTTTAAGAATACAGGATTAACTCTATTAATCTAGACATTCCTGAACCACATCTTTGTAAGTAAAGTTGTAGAAGAGAATTTCTATCTGTCTATCTATCATTTATCTATATCCTCCTGCTCCTCCTGTTCCTCCTGCTCCTCCTGCTCCTCCTGCTCCTCCTCCTCCAATTAATACCCCAGAATGGTGAATAATAGAAAATAGCATTATATAGAAACCATTTTAAAAACTGTAGTGCCTATCACTGGATGTATTTGTAGTTAAGATTATTATATGGCCAATTGAAAACTAGTTTAAATGTAGAGGAATATACATTTAAAGGAATGAACAAGGAGAGTCTTGTTATACCACGGAATGCCACTAAATCCCATGCAAAATTTGGTGTGGTTTTTGTGATTTAACTGAGGTGGGAACAAATGGGACAAAGACTTATTAGATGGGAGAGCAGACAAGGGAAGCAATCTTCCACAGGAAAATATATATATATCTGGGATAGCTGCATCATTTTCAGAGTAGAACTGAGTATCTTACCTATCTGTGTGCTTGAACCCAGTGTACGATTTCTGTGACTAGAGTAATCCTGTCATTCCTTTTCGCACAGGTATACAGTAGCTTTAAAAGAAGTGCATTGGAGAGGTGGGGGAAGAGAGGATAGAATTATTTCCTGGGCTACATTGTTTTTTTTTGGGGGGGGAGGGGGGAATCTTCATTCCGTTTCTATTTCTCCAACACTGCCAGATTGTGTGTGTGTGTGTGAGTGAGTGTGTGTGTGTGTGTGTGTGTGAGAGAGAGAGCATGCACTTTCTCCCAGTGGTAGTAAATCCTTAACCTGACATCCATTTATTACTGGCTGGCAATTGCTCAGCTCTGAGACTAGAGTGATTTGTTTTTTTTAGTTGCCAATAATGCAGATGTAACAAATCTGTTCTTATATTTATCGGTTGCAAGGTCCTTTGTTGTATGAAGAATACAACAGTTAAGACATACAATATTGGTATTTTTGTAAAAACAGATACAACATCTATATCATTTCTCATTAGCAATTCTGTAGCAAAACAAACAATTCTAAGAGGTATCCACTCCCCTCCTCCACCCCCAGAATACCTCTCTTTTCTTTTGTTATACCTTTCAGTTAGCCAGTTCACAGTGACCAGAGCCTGGGTGGTCAGCTTTGGTGGGTTGGGGCAAAATTTCTGTCCTTGGGCCTTCTAGAGGCTGCACAGACTTCCCAAAATGCCCCAAAATAGGGAAAAACAAAACTGGAAATGGGCAGAAGTCCACTTCTTAGTTTGAAAAACAACAACAACCCAGTGTTAAACCATGAAGGGGAGGCTGCAACTGATTTAAAAGGTGAATAACTGGGCCCTTTTACACTACACCATTGTAGTACTATGCTTCTACTTTAATTGCCATGGCAACATTCTATGGAATCTTGGGATTTTTAGTTTGGAGAAGTACTAAGAGCTCTGTGAGAATTCTAAATGCCCCTCCCTAAACCTCAAAGCCCAGAATTCCACAGGATGAAACAATGGCTGTTAAAGTGGGAGCATAGTGCTATAATTGTGCAGTGTGAAAGGAGCCACTGTTTCTAGAACCTTCCAGAAGAAGGGGAGTCCATAGAGTCTGAACCAGACTTTGGCTCCCATGCATACTTTGCCTACCCCGGATTAGAGGTTCTGGGCTATCCAGGGGAGGTTGCAAGAAGTCATGGCTAGAATTTTATCTAACGAGTTCTCTATCAGAGAAGGAACCAAAAGATAATAGAGGATAGAGTTTCTGATTCAAGCTAGGGGCCAATTACAGGTAAATATCAAAGACAGAGGAATAAAGTGACAAGATCACAACTCCTACCCAGGAGATCAAGAAGAGTTCCTAACAGGAACTAAATTATATGCTGGAAGATCTGTGATAAAGCCCAAGTGAGCACAATGAGAAACATGATGAAGCAGGGTAAGAATTAGGAAAAAGAAGAAGAAAAGGAAGAGGGTTCCTTTGTTCTAGATAAAGAATAGCACAGCAAGAAACAAGACTCTGTGGTAGAACTCTGTAGAATGACCTATAAAGGGCCAATTCTACTATTAGGCAGAATGAATTGGCTTTACTCCATGAAGTCTATTCCTATTAGTGCTAAAGCACTAAGGGAGATTCTCCACCATTAGACATGTTTGCTTAGTTAATCACCTGGCAGGTGTCAGGTGATAAGTCCTGACTTATGGTCCTGTCCATAGTCTTCGTCATGAAGCATAGGTAGGCACTGAGATATATTGAAGCCAGGGAAAATACTGTGCTGATTTGGAGAGTAACATCATTGCATTCTCTCTGTATTCCTGTACTTCTGCTTACGGTTACTCAGTACCAGTGCTTATTCTGTAGATCTCTAAAAAGCACCCTTACCTATATTATATACACCTGGATGGGTAACATTCTGGATATATATTTAATGTGAATCACCTAATTTTATTTTTGTATTTGAATTTTTCTAACATACTAGATATTCTTTAAGAAATACATTGAGTCTACTTCATACGCTTTCTCAATATTTATTTAAAGCAGGAGTGAGCAAAATATGGCCTCCAAGATTCATCTTAGGGTCCCTGAACCCCCCCCCCGAGTCCCCTGGATTGCAAAATTTAAAAGGGTGAATTGCCATTCAAACAAAAAATACCCATTTTTCAAATCCAAGAGTGGACTGGCCAAAAAAAGTCCCCAGGGCTGGCCTGTAGACCTGCCAAAATTGCCCACTTCTGCTTTAAAGACAAAGCTAACCCCTGCATCTTTCTCCTTACTTCAAATTAAGCATGGGCTCCTGATCCTTGCATGTGAGAATGCATTAGCCCCACTGCCATCCTGATCTGGGTCAGGAGGTTCCAAGGCTGTAATCTGCATTGTTCAAAGATCAACCCCACCCCCAATCTGTTTATTTATTGATTGGTTGGATTTATATCCTGCCTTTCTCCCAGGATGGGATTCAATCTATTATTTATTTTCCGGCAATGCAAATTGCACATCTCCTTTATCTTTTCCCATTTCCGCTTAGCTAGGGAGGGTGTGGTGACCCATACATGGTCAACCCACCACTTTAACACTCTGACTTTAGGATGGCAGTCCTGTGGGTTCTCTTGCATCCCAGTACTGCCCCCAAAAGAATGTGTGAAGCACCAACCACTTTCTATTGGGACAGCCCTTTGTGTCTCTGATATCAGATAGTGTAGTTTAAATTAAATGGAGGCCAAGCAGCTTTAAACTCTAATGAAAGATTATTGAAAAATATAAAACAAATAAACTGTAGTTGAGTATTAAAGTTGTTAATTTTCTTAAGGATTAGTTACGTCAGATTCCTTTTAAAATAATAACATCAATCTAGCCACACCAGCACTACTAACTCAGGAACAAAGTCCTAAATCCCCTTTATATACTTGACTTGCTCTAAGCCTCTCTCTACTAGACCCTCCAAGTCTATTCAGTCCCTCTCTGGACCCTTAAGACCCTTCTGTGGTCATCAGACTGAAAAGTTCCCTCAGGAACTCTAAGAGCACACCCTCCCTTCGGTGTAACACTTTCTTTCCAGTCAAACCTCAAAACAATTAACCCTCTCTCACTCTCTGCCAGGCCCCTTTTATAGCCGTGCCCAGCTGCCTTCCTATTGGCTGGGCACCTGCTGCTCTGAGATTGGCTAAAAGAGTGGCCTTTTCATCACAGAGGGGAAGGCCCAGGAAAGGTGGTGGTGGCTGAAGGGGCCCAGAAGTCATCTAGCTGTGAGTCCCCTGGGAATTGGTCCCCTGCAAAAAGTAGCTTTTCCAATCTGGAAGTAAGTCTCATTGAACTTAATGATAACGGATGCTAACTAATGGTAACTGGAACAGATGAACAAATAGCCCACCTGCATTCCCAGTTCCAAGATGCACAGTACCTCCTGCATACTGTCCAGCCATCCCAATTTGGCAGGGACAGTCCCAATTATGCCATCCCACTGTTTCAGCTATTTTAAAAAATGTCTTAGGTCTCATCTACAAGGGCCAGAATACACTGATTCCCTGCAGGTGTTTTCTGCCTGCAAATCTGATCCATTGCAGCCCTGTTATTTGCATGGAACGGGATGGAGCCCAGACCAGCACGCTGGTCCATCCCTGTAGCTGTTGCCACCAGCCACATCCCACTCTCTGTAGCCAGGAAGCCAGCCCACAGCACATGAGTAAGGCCTGCTGCATGTGACCATCCTTGGTCACATGCTATGAGACTCTTCCCTGGCGAAGAGTAACAGCAGATGGCAGCTGTAGTGAGGGTGGTCATGCAGTGCGTGATCTGTTTTATTGTGGCTGGAGCATTTTCCCCAGGTATTTTTTTTAAAAATGGTCTAACAGGCCTTACCCATTGGCCCCATCTTTGCCCTGGTGGTCATGAGGGCTACCCGGGAGCAAAATGGGGCAAAGGCCCTGAGTCACCAGGACTGCAGGGCTCCAAGATGGGGGCAAGATCGGGTAAATTGCCCATCTAGACAAGCCCTTAGTTTCTCTCTGTTCCATCTGCTTTCCCTCTTTGCCCTCTGTTTACTACAATTGCTGCAAACTGAATTCAGAGTGCAAAAGTAGCTGATATTCAGTTAACTCAGTGGAAAGAGAGGAAAGAAGGGATCAGAAGCTTCTCCTTCCCAATAGATTCAGGCAAATGCAAACTGCTGCAGCCTTTTTTAGCTTATGTGTTCTTCCTTGTTAATAACTTTTGCCATCTTGACCACACTCTGATGTTGCTTGACTATATGTGCTCCAGTTTTCATCTGTGAATTGTTGGAGGGTCTGCTCCTGTAAGGCCCGCCAAGTTTTTGTTTTTGTTTTGCCACCCGAGGCAGAAAATCCCACAACTACTTCCTGGGCTGTAAAAATTAATTAGCAAGAAGTTAATAAGTAATCATTTGCTGCAGTTTTCTTGCATAGCACTAAAAATCTACTGCCTGAGGTAGGCATCTCACTCTGCCTAATGGCAAAGCTGGCCCTATCACTGTGACTTACTAGTAATACATTGTTAATCTTATGAAATGTACAGCATTACACTAAAAGGGTTTTATCGCAGAAAAGATCTAGAACACATTGGTCCTTACACATGGTTTGAAAAAGAGGATCAGAGAGTAAAACATCACCATTGCCATTATTTATGTATTAATATAATTAATTAAAAGTGCCTATTACATGTTAACAATTGTACAGATTTTTAAAAGGAATGCCAGCAGATAGGCTAAAGGAGATGGGAGTTAAAATGAAAAGGGGAAACTACAGTGTGGATGAGAATGGCATAAGGAGAGAGAGTTAATGAATGCTGTAATTAACGGAGGATTTCATTATTTATTTATTTGTGAATTTCTATGCCACTTTTCTCCCAAAGTGGGACCCAAGGTAGCTCACAAATCAATTAAAATCACAATTAAAACCAATTAAAACATACACAGTAAAAAACAGATAGAACAACATAAAAAACATAAAATAGCATAAAAACACACCCCGATAAAAGCTACAATAATATGTCAAAGGCCCCTTAAACAAGAATGTTTTTTCCTGCCAGTGAAATGAAAACAGGGAGGAGTCTAGCCTCCCATGGGAGGGAGTTCCAAAAGGTGGGAGCAGCCACAGAGAAGGCACTCTCTTGTGTCCTCACCAAGTGAGCCTGTGATGGTGGTAGGGCAGAGAGAAACCCTCCCCCTGCACATCTTAAATCCCTTGCAGGTTCATACAGGCAGATAAGATCTTTCAGATAGTCTAGACTTAAGCTGTGTAGGGCTTTATAGGTCAAGACCAACACTTTTAATTGTGTCCAGAAATGAACTGGTAGCCAGTGGACCTGTTTTAACAAGGGAGTTATATGCTCCCTATAACTGGCCCCAGTCAGCATTCTGGCTGCAGCATTCTGGACCCGCTGAAGTTCCTGAACAGTTTCCAAAGGCAACCCCATGTAGAGTGTGCTACAGTAATCCAAATAGAATGTAATCAAGGCATGTGTCACCATAGCCAGATATGACATCTTAAGGAACGGGCGCAGCTGGAGCACTAGTTTAATTTTGCAAATGCTGAAACTCCAGCATCCAGGCTCAGAGCTGAGTCCAGAAGAACACCCAAACTGCGAGCCTGAGATTTCAGGGGGAGTGCAACCCCATCCAGCACAGGAAGGGTCCCTATTCCTTGATTGGTCCATTGACTGACCAGGAGCACCTCTGTCTTGTTTGGATTAAGTTTCAATTTGTTTGCCCTCATCCAGTCCATTACTGATAGCAAACATTGGCTAAGTACAGAGACAGAGTTGGGTGTCATCAACGTATTGGTGACACCATACCCCAAAACTCCAGATGACTTCTCCCAGGGGGTTAATTTAAATGTTATATAGGATGGGGAACAGAACAGAACCCTGATGAACCCCACAGGCCAACAGCCAGGGCATCGAACAGGAGTCCCCGACCACCACTTTCTGAGTTTGCCCCTCCAGAACCACAGCATAACAGGACCCCCCAAGGCCCATACCAGAGAGTCAGCCCAGAAGGATACTATGGTCAATGGTATCTAAAGCTGCTGAGTGGTCCAGCAGAACCAACAGGGACACACTCCCCCTGTCCAGTTTGAAAGGTCGAAGCCAGCATGGTGTAGTGGTTTGAGCATTGGACCAGGACCCAGGAAGACAAGAGTTTGAATCCCTGTTCTGCCATGGAAACCCACTGGGTGACCTTGAGCAAATTATAATCTCTTGGCCTTAGAGGAAGGCAGTGGCAAAAATTCATCTGAATAAATCTGGCCAACAAAACCCATGATAGGATTGCCCTAACTTGAAATTGACACAAAGGTACATCTCAACAAAATGAAGGGTGAGTTCTGCCATTATTCAGAATGAGGTGGATGCCTGAGGTTACTTGCCTTTTGGTATCCAGAAAGGGCAGCTTATTGTTAGTTATTTAATTTTTTATTGTTGTTGTTTTGTGGGTGAGTGGGGGTTGGCAAGATAAGAAGTGAACACTAGTGTAATTTTCTGCTTCAGGTGTCCAAATAACTAGACCAGCCATGGATACAATAAACCTTGTTTGGGATGAAGGTGCTGGTCTACCTCCGAGAGTAAATTGGGCCAGTGCTGCATTAATGTTATTTTAGTAAAAAGATAACCCTTCAACTTATCTGACCCGCTTGATTTTGTGCATGTGTGTGTGTTTGTGTGTGTGTAAAAGAGAGACAAAAGGGCATTTAACTTACCAACCATGTAACCAATGGAAAATTCCATCAGATAATAACAGTGCTTTGCACACCCTATTCTCCAGAACATTGGTGACTTAATTAACCTTCTTGTAGATGTGGCTGTGAAAGGATACATTTCACCAAGCATCTACATCTCTTTTCCAGTCATCATATACTTAAATTGCAAATTCCCCTGAACTGTAACCCAGTGTCTTATAGCTCTTGGTTCTACATTTCCCAGTAGATCTTCTCTCTTCAGATGTGTCAGAGCTCCAGTGTGAGGTTGCTACCAAGGAGGTATAACTATATTAAATCACAGGACAAGGGGGAAAAAAAAAATCACATTTAACAACGTGTAGGGTTTGATTTGGGGCCAGAAAAGACACCAATATTTTTCTTTTCTTTTTTTAAAATGAAACTGTATTCCTAATTCAGTCTCTCGGGCCTAGATATTGTATTACAATAGAGTAAAAACTATAATAACTACATGACCTATTTGTGCAACTAGCCTCGGTTGTGGGAACAATTTAGAAGTCTGCCCGCAAAAGCATTCCACTATTACTTTTGGCTTTTCTGCATAAAGTAATGCAGGATGGACTAAGTATGATATCCCAGATGTTGTTGGACTGCAAACTCCAGCATTCCTTATCATTGGCTTTGCTGGCTAGGGCTGATGGGAGTTGCAGTCTAACATCTGGAGGGCACAATTTGCCCATCTCTGAAGCAGGAAAGTTTTGAGGTGGTAACCTTAAGAGCCAGCATAGTGTCGTGGTTTGAGCATGAGACTAGGACTCTGGAGACCAGGGTTTGAATCCCTGCTTGGCCATGGAAACTCACTGGTTGATCTTGGGCAAGTCACATTCTCTCAGCCAAGAAAACCCCATGGTAGGTTTGCCTTACAGTCACCATAAATTGAAGATGACTTGAATGCACACAACAACAACAACAACCTAGAGTCATAAAGAACTGAAGGAGGGAAGAGTCAATAATGGGAACTGATCCCAGAAATAAAATATGCAGCAGAGAATATGCTATTGGCATATATTTTCTTTCAGAGTTAGTCCCCACCCCACCCCAGAAAGACCTCCAAATTATATTAGTGTTTCCCAGTTTGGTGACTTCATTTAAATATTGCTTACTTGGAAAATTATTGTTTTATGTCTGAAAATCAGTCCTGTCGATGCATATTGGCCTTGGGATTACTGTTACAAGGACTGCTAGTCTGTTTTATTTTTGTCACATTTCACTAAATCCCATCTGCATTCCAATCTGCCCTTTGGTTCCTATCAGGTTGTGAAACTTGGGGTTTTCTTCCCTCATGGAAATTGTAAACATTTTCCATGCACATTTTCCAAACTGTATGTATTTTTCATGTATGGCATGCATTTAGTTATGTAAAGTACAGTATTGCCTTTCTTTTACACACTTTCCCCATTGATTAAAGCTTGTGTGTCTTTTTCCATTAGATGCATTTTTATCACACATTTATATTTCCAAAATGTATTTTTCTGAAATATAGCGCAAGCTCTGCAAAAGTGTTTGTTTCAGAAAGTACAAGTTGTCTCTTGAGGAGTTTCAGAAAGTACAAATAGATAATTCTGGCAGGAATCTTGCAACCACCCAAATTCCTTTCCATACCTAATGAAGGGTAAGGAGCAACATTCCTGCAGTACTGCTGACAAAAATGGGAAATAAGCATGATGCAGTTCAGTCCCATAGGATTTCACACCGGTTCAAGTGAGGTTTATCTCTTGGCAGCTGCTTTTCTTTCCAAAATGTGTCTGTTCATCAACGGTTAGAAGCAGATAAATCCATTACCACTTCACTCTTCAGAAACTCTTTGTGATTCCTAATTAAAACCTTTGTCTGAACACAAAATAATTAATACATAAAAATGAAGTGCAGGGAAAGAATCAACTGTGAAACTAGTCTCTCAGTTGTATATTTAAACAATATTTAATCATTAGAGTAACACAGTGATTGCACTTTTGGAAAGAAAACAAGCCCAGTCCTTCATGTTTATTTAACACTTTGACTAGTTAGTTCTTGGAGGTATGAAATGAGGCTTATAGAGTGCCGGAACAGTAAATCATACGATCTGGAGAATCAGAAGGTCTTTAAATAGAAGTGTCATTTTAAGAGTTCATTGGGACCCAGGCATATAAAACTGATGTCTTATAACCTTGACTGTTTATACTGAAAGACAAGTAGAGGAAATAAAAACAAGGCTTAAAAAAATACTATCATGAGAATCTCATGGATTCTAGTTTCAGCTTAAATACTGATGGATGTGGTCATTGTTATGCAGCTAGGACATGAAAACCAAATGGGGAGGTAAATACTGTAGGCAGGGAGAGCACTTGGAAAAGTTACTTTTTTGGGATAACAACTCACAGAACCCCCCACCCTGCATAGATCTTTTAGCAAGCCAACTTGCTGATGGAAAGGCAAAAACAAACAAACAAACAAAACCTTTGCTTTATATGTATGTGGGTATGTATTTGTGGTTGTTTTTACTTCGTGCTCTTCTTATTTGGTTTTTGGTGGAATGGTCAAATGTTTTCAACCTTGGAATGAAAATGAAGGGTATGGAAAGACAGTGTGTTGGACAATATAGTATACATTATCATTTCAAAGCCCTCTACACACAAAGGGATGTTGGTCTGAACACAAGTTGGGCAGTGTTTTAATTTGAAGCATTGCCTATGCTCTGGAGTATAATTTGGCCAAGTGATGCATTTATACTCACCATGATCATAGATGCTACCTAAGAGACCATATTTCTTCCCGCAACCCAAGTTTAGGATATTTGCTTTCATTATTTCTTCTTTTCCAAAGACGTATGTGTCTACTTTGTCTATTTTATTCTATATTACTTTTAGCAGGCAAAGAGGTTTTGCTATTTCTTTAACAGTGCTATGAGGGCATAACTGCAATTACCATCTGGTATTCAGTATTGCAGTTATGGATTTATGACAGAGTTATGGATCTGTAACTGCTCTTTATTCAATAAGACTATGTAGTCTTACTGGAGACCTACATAAATGCAACCCCAGACCACCTTAAGAGCCAGCCACCTGATCAGGTGAAGGAGGTATGTTCAGGTTTCAGTTGGTGTGCAACCATGAAGATGTTTCCAGCTCCCTCCCTCCAGTGAATGAACTTGAGCCAACCCAAAGCAGGATCCCTGTTGCAAGTCCCTGTCGCAGGTTTGCTGACCAGTGTGGTATGTGTGGTGGAAATACTCTCCTTCTTGCTGAAGCCAAATGGATCTCCATTGCCCAATCTAGCTGCTGGCTCTTAAGGTGGGCTGGGAGCTGGCTGGGCTGGGGTTCAGGAAGTTTTACTTAATTATGACTCTGTCATTAAGCAGCCAATCTAGGATATCAGCATATGTATTAGGACTATGAAAAAGTTATTTTGTTGGATTAAACTCTAAGAATGTCCTAGATGGATTACATGTCTCCACACTATTCAAGGAAGTGAAACAAACAGTTCCCAAAAGCTAAGATCTGATGTAACTAAAATTAAGAATGTTTTATGTTTCATTGATTTTAAAATAGTCCTGGTGATGACTAGGAGAATGAGCTATAAACTAAACTATGTGGTTTGAGTATCATCTCTGCAATAAAATCACTCAGTCTTAAGCAAACTACCCTCTCAGCCTCAGTCACCTTTACTGTGAAATGGGTTTAATAACACTAACAAACAAAGGGTTGTTCAAAAACTTGAAAGGCACACAAAACACTTTAGCCAACTGAAAGTAATGTGCACATTTTGCTTGTTGTTATGATTTGTTATTAGCCTACTAATAACATTGCCTACTACCACCAATAAGATGTAAAATGTCTGATTTGGATCCATCTGTGGATACCCACTGGTGCTAGACACAAGGACAAAGACAGTGATTATCTCCAGTTCCACCTTCCCTCTGCAGTCCTGATTACATCTCCAGGCTATTCATGCCTTCTATAGCTAAACAGAAATTAGAATGTAGAAGCCCTCTTCAGAGCCTGGAAGATTATGTTTAAAAGTTAATTTTTTAATATAAGGAATGAAAAAGGGGGAGATTAATTCATTATCAGTAACCAAAATGAATGAAACCATTTAATTCATCAAATTGTAAAAATTAATTTGTTACTTAGGTCAATACATTTTCAGACCAAACCATAGGATTTACGGAAAACGGTATGTATGTTGTCATCAGTGACATTTTGTTACTGGCTACTTCAAAAGTGTTCCTTTTGCCATTTTGAAGTTGCCTTCCACCATCCTAGCACTTTTCCCCTTGATGGACTACAAATCCCATAATACATATTTTGGCTGGGATTGTGGGAATCCAACATATTTGGAAATGTTCAGATTAGGAAATGCTAGCACAAAACTTGGGATCTGATCTAACACCTGAAAATTAAGTCTTGATGTTGACCTGCATATCTCTTTTCCTCCTTCTGCCCTCACTCAGCCCTATCAACTTCTAAAATGCTCACTCTCTATTCAAACACATTTTTTGTTAAAAAGTGTTTTTTGTTAAGGAGTAATGTTTAAAGTTGGTGTGGAATGATGTGTTTATTCTAGTTTAGAATATATTGATCCACACAAAGTGCTTCAATAAGAGATTGGCTGTGAAGTTCAGCCAATTGGAGAATTCTTAATTAGAAATGTTTTGCATGCCTCTGAGCATATGCAGAACATTTTTCTGCACAACTGAATCACTGCATTCTCTCTGCCTGGCAACTCAAAATAAAAACAACCTAGTCTGCAAAGATCAGTGATAGAGCACATTTACATGCAGGAGCCAAAGATCCCTATTTCAATCTATGGCAGCTACAGTATAAAAGATCAGGTACATAAATAAGTATTTTCAACATCTTAATTTGTTTAAGGACTTTTTCGGACAAAGAAAAAACAACGCTAGCAGCCTCGCCACGTTGCGAGGCTGCAGCGCTGCAGGGCGTCCGTTTCGCATGACACCCGTCCCTAGCGGTACTGTTGCAGTACCGCTGGGACATTTGAGTGTTATATTTTGGCGATTTTTACTCATGATCGTTGACGGACGCCCTGCAGCTGTCCGAAAAAGTCCTTAATCTCTTAACCTTGTGCTGCAAGGAAATGAAATCAAGTCATATTTTTACTCATTTATCTTTTTGTCTGTCTCTGACCACCTCCAGAGGGGCGAATGTTTCAAGATATTGCAGTATTTGTGGTTGTGTTAGGATCAGGAAGAGATACCATAAAGTTCTGTCAGGTAGAACTACAGCAGGTCTCCTCTCTCATTCCTACAACACGTCTATATTTCCTGGATGTTGAGGAGGGGAAGGCTGAAAAACATTCCATTCCATTCCTGAAACTGAAGTCTGGCAATATGAGACTGATGATGCAGCTACAGGAATGGAGCTGACTGATGCTCCACTGCCCACACCACTTTCCACCAGCCAGTAAATAGCCATGTTGGAAGGGGATGCACCACCTAAAAGGTGCTGGGTTTTGTGGGTCTGAGGAAGGAGATGTGCTGAGGTTCTGCCTGACAAAATGTTACATTATCCTTTCCTGATCTGGAATTGCTAATTATTCAAGCCACAGGAGCCCTGTCCCATATTCAACCTGACAACCCTATAGCAGGCTTCTCATAAGCTTCTTCTTGGATCAGATTGGCCTTTGAACTGATCCAGCATGGCACATCATTTACTCTTATGCCCAGTTTTTGTGAAAAGAAACCATTAGCTGTCATTTGGTCAGTCCATATGATATGTTCCATGACTGAAGGAATCTGATCCATGACTGAAAGAATACAGAAGTGGCTATTATGCATATAAATCAGCCTTACTATACTCATTATTGATATCATTATTGCATGTGGATGGTGTGGATGGTGTATAACAGAAGAAGCTGTCCCAATCCTAAACAAATGGGTACCAGAATTAACCCCTTGAAAACCCAAGTGTGGTAAGGCCTTGGAGGTAACAGACCAAAATTGGTACAGTAGGACCTCCACATCTGCTGATTTGCCAACTGCAGGTTCAATTATCTGTGGTTGGCGATTGTGGGGAGAATGGAGGGAGGAGGAGGAATCTCACCTCCCCCATTCCTTCCCCTGGAAGGGCTACTGGTTGCCACAGCAGCAATCGTGGGGGGCAAAGGGGAAAGGGAGGGGGAGGAGCATTCTAGCCTCCTCCCCTTCCCCCTTCGACCCTGCGATTGCTGCTGTGGTGGGGCCATGGCTAGGGTGAAGGGGGGATCGATCTAGCATCCTCCCCTTCTCCCTTCATCCTCACTGTGGCGGGGCCATGGCTGGGGAAATTTGGGGAGCAATCTTGCCTCCTCCCCTTACCCCTTTGTCCCTGCGACTGCTGCTGCAGTGGAGCCATGGCAGGGGAGAAGGGAGGGGGAGGAGTGATCTCTCCCTCTTCTCCCAGAACAGCTCCTGTCGCCCTGGTGGGGCTGTGGTGGGGGCGAAGGGAGAAGAGGAGGAGGCTAGATGGCCTCCAGAATAGTGTTTGCTATTATCCATGGAATTTGCTATCTGTGGGCGGCCCCCGGAACCAATCCCCCTGGATATGGGGGTGCTACTGTATTTGGTAAAAAAGGACCCGGCCTAAGTCCCCTGACCCTCACATAATTCTGTGATGCACAAACAAGACATAAGGCTATATCATGGTGAGGTTCCAATGTAACATTCACCCCGACCCCCGATCTGCCTTAGAGGTACAGATCAACAAAACAGTCTGTTGCCCATAAAGAGTTAAATCTCAGTTGCAATGCCCAATCCAATACATCCCCTCTATACAACACAACCAGCTCACTAATAATAATAATAATAATAATAATAATAATAAATTTATTTATACCCCATCCCTCTGTTCATGGAAAGACAGTCCATGAACAGTCAAGACAGTCAAAAATGTTGTGTGAAAGAAAATGGTTTTGTAATTAGAAGAGCAAATGGCTGACCAAATATGCCCGAACCCCTTAAGGATATCAGGTGATAATGGTCTACGCCTATCAGACACCCTGCCCCACCCCCAAGACCATCCCTCTAGCACCTTGTGAATTCTGAAGTTGGTTGCATTACCCTGATACTCTTGAACCCTAGCAGCAAAGGTCCATGCTGACAACTCAGTCTGCATGTACTGCAGAGCTAAACCCCTACCCCAGAAGTATACACAGCACTGCAATATATGAGAAACAGGGATTGGCCAAATAGCCTGAAGCTCCTCCTCTGACTTAAAATGCTCAAACTCCAATACTGTGTTCCTATAAATTCTCCTAGTACTGGGAGCTACAGAGAGGCTAATCGCCTGACAACCTCACCCGTCTAAGCCACCACAGGTCTGCCGGCATCGGATCTGGACTGGCCCCTGCCTCTGGAGCCAGTTGGCTGAAGCACTGTATCTGTTGGCAGGAAAGAGCACCAGCAATCCCATTGGCCAATCCATGAGTGTCATAAAAAAAAGGGTTGGAAAAGAAACCCAGGTTTAAAAAACAAAACAAATGTTTTGTGTGTGCGTGTGTGTGGGGGGCATTAAACCATGGTGGCTTTGTTGTTGTTTAAACCAGGAGCTTGTGTAGATGGTGAAAATACTCCTCATAGAATTCATGGAGAATGCCTTTTGTTCCAATGGGATCCCATGGCGATTTGCCTTATTTGGAAGAAGGCAGGTGAAAAACTATATTAACAGCCTTTTCAACTTTCCCCAATTTTTTAAAAAAAATAATGTGAGGAAATGTGCATTAGCACTCATCTGGACAACTGATTTGCTTTGCTGAGTATTCTCAGAGAGGGCAGAACTGGAGATTGGATTGGTCGGGCATGCATGGTTGGCAGGATTGCTGGCAAGCCAGGGCCTGAAAGCACCCTGTTGGATTTTTGCATTGGCAATGGTATGCTTTTTTGCTGTGCCAAGGCATCCAAATAATTTTTTAAGCGGAAGGTTGCACTTGTGCACCTTTCCTTTAAAGTTTTTTTTTAAAAAAGTATTGTGCAGCAGCAACATATAACCTGCTAATTTACGGCCATCATCTTGATTCATGGGCATGTGGACTTTAAATGTGGATAGTTTCTCATTTTATCATTTTTGCTGAAAGACTGTGGAGACAAAAGAACGCTTCTGCAAATTTGCAATATTGTGCACAAATCAGCATTATATCCTCTTGTCTAGAGTAGGCCACAGGTTTTTGAGTTTTGTTTTGTTTTGTTGTTTTTTTTTTGCATAAAAGCAATATAGGATTAAATCAGAAAATTAAGTAGCAAAATGCAGTTCAGATGTTATGGCCACTAGCTTAAATAATAATTGCTCTTTAAAAAGCTCATCCCTCCAAACAGAAATCTCATTGAAGGCAGCAAGAAATTCTTGTCAAACCCCCAAGTCCTCCCTGATTCCTTGCATAATTCTAATCCTATGGTGGAGCTTAAGAATTGCAGATATAGCTTCACAGAGTCACCTCAGGAAAGCCCTGCCAGGTGCTACAACCCTACACACGAAATTTAAATGACCAAAGAGCTCTGAAATTCTTTAAGTGTAGCTTTCCTACACCCCATAAATTCAAAAATTCTCTGTTTCTCTCTCAAATCACCTCCTCTGGAAGTCTACAGTGTTGTGCCATACTATCAACCTCAGTACCATGGAACACCAAACAATGACTCAGTTCCTTAATCTTCTCATGGTGTCCTGAACACAAGTCAGCAAGTGCCCAAGGAAGCAGGTGGTTGGTTTGTTGGAGCTGTCAAGTAGTCATTCAAGTCTGGGTCAGTCACAGGCTATCTGAGCAAAAGAAAGGGAGAAGCGCAAGGGTGGTTGTTAGCCAGTCCAGAGGTGGTATCAGCAGTCCAGGCACACAAGCCAGCAAGGAGTTAATAGAGTAGTCCAGATATAGCCAGTCCAGGGTCAGGGAAAAAAAGAAAGGTCAGAGAGTACAGATAAGAGAATTGTCAGCACTAAGGCTGAGAGAGAACTGCTGAGATGTTTATGAGCAGCTCCATCAAGGCCACAGGTGCTTAGTGAGTGCCTAATTAGGTCAGCATCTGTGACTTAATTGGCTGTGGGCTTGGCATTTCTTCCTCCTTCACTCAGTGAAGGACAGCATGTGTGTCATCTTCAGCACCTGCAGCCTCTGCCAACTCCTGCTGGGGAGCAGGGGCTCCAGCCCCCATCTCTTTGGACTCAGAGAGAGTTCCATTATCAGGAGGTGCAGCTTCCTGGAACTCTGCCTGCCTCCTTCTTCTCATGGTCTGAGTCATGATGTGGGCATGCCCAATGTTAAGGAGTAAAGCTCCCTGTCTTGTTCCTGTCTGTCCTATGAACAAAAAAATTCATCCAAATAATGAATAATCTCCTTCTATCTGGATCTGAACTTAAGGGCACATTCAAGAAAAGTACTGAACTTTTCAAATGAAGCACATGACACCCAATACCCATACAAAAACAGGCCATAAAAATACTGTAACTGTAAAGTCCCTAGGATGAACTGACAATAGATGAAAGCATCTAAACGAATCAAAATCTTTTTTTTTACTAAGACTCACCCTCAGATATGGCTTCCCATTTTGCTGGGACTACAGACTGCTTAGAGGGAACCTGGGGCTTCTCAAGAGCTTCAAGTCTGGCTAGGATAGTAAACAATCCATCCCCTTACCCTTCCTCATCAGAGGAATCAGACAATACTGGCTGGTTGACGTTTAGCTGGACCTTTCCCCTTAGGCCCTCCACCACCATTTTTTGAAGCCATTATCAGTTATTGGGGCTAGATACTAGTCCAACTTTCAAACAATCAAGAAGCTAGGGCTCCAATACAGTCTACCTAACCTTCAGTCAGCACACTCAGATTGTCACAGAGGCCAGGCCTGGCCCAGCAGTCTTTCAGGGGCTTAATGGGCCTAACTGGCTTTATCAGGACCTGCCAAGTTTAACTGGGCCTTCAGTCCTGCAATGGGCTGAAGCAGGCCTGCTAAGGAGGCCTAGAAGATCCCATCCAGCCTAGCAGGGCCCACCAGAGGCCTAGCTGGACTACTGTGCCATGGTGGGGCCTACCAGGCCTAAAGGGCATTAGGCCTGTGAAGGGCCCACCTTCCCTCACATAGGCCTAGTTGGGCATATCTGGGCTGCTCAGCCTGTGAAAGACCTGGGCCTAAGAAGACCACTAGGCCCATAGAGGAGGCCTACTGAATTAAGAAAGGGGTTTACCTGCCTGCTCAAGCCCTTGTGAAGCCTGCTTGACTCACCAGGGGCCTTGCAGGATTACCAGGCCCAAAGAAGGGGTCTACATTTAAAGCTAGTGTGCCAACTGCACCCATTCCTAGAGAAGTTAGATCTGGCCACAGTGGTACATGCCTTGGTTACATCCCGTTTGGATTACTGTAATGCACTCTACATGGGGCTACCTTTGAAAAATGCTCAGAAACTTCAGTTGGCTCAAAGAGCAGCAGCCAGGTTGTTTACCAGGGTTGGCTACAGGGAGCACACAGCTCCCTTGTTGCAACAGCTCCACTGGCTGCCAGTCCATTTCTGGGCACAATTCAAAGTGCTGGGTTTGATCTATGAAGCCCTATAGGGCGGCATGGATCTAGGTTATTTCAAGGACCGTATCTCCCTTTATGAGCCCATCTTAGCTCATCTGGAGAGGCCCTTCTCTTTGTCCCACCACCTTCTCAGGCTCATTTGGTGGGAACGAGGGAGAGGGCCTTCTTGGTGGCTGCTCTTAGATTTTGGGACTCCCTCCCTAGAGAAGCCTGGATGACCCTGTCTCTGCTCTCCTTTTGGCAACAAGTAAAACATTCTTGTGCCATCAGGCATTTTCAGTCTGATGGGGGCTGGGCTTGTAAGTGCTGTGCAGTTTGGTTTTTAAGGTTTATATACTTTTATTGTTATTTTAACATTTTTAAATGTTTTAATACTGTGAATTGTTTTATCTGTTTTTTGTGGGGTCTACTTGGCTGCCAAAGGGCTTATCTAGTTGCTGCAGCATAGCAGGGCTTACTGGGTCTCCAAAGGGCCTATGCAGCTGCCACAGCCTAATGGGCCTAATGGACTTGCAAAGGGTCTATCCAGCTGCTACAGCCTTGCACAACCTACTGGCCTGTCAAGTTATGAATAAGTCTGCTCTGCCTACTAAGCCCTAAAGGTCCTACACAGGCCTACTGGCATGATTTAAAAGGGGGAAGCCTAGCATGACCTAACCATCTGCTTGAGATGCCAGAGTGGGAACTAAAGCCACCTGGGAGTGCCTAAACCAGCTCCAGAAGCCCTCCAATACCTAATAATGGAGATCAACAATCAGGTGGTGGTGGTGGTGGTGGAACAATGTCATATCCAGGCCTAACACAAATGCAACAATAGCAATCCCTAACTTCTTGAGTTTCCCCAAGCACTAATCACCCCCTACAAGTTGGATTCCCCAAGCACCTCTGCTGTACAACTAGTTGGCCACCCAGTCCAGTGACTAGCCACCTGACACAACCCTCTCCCTGCTAGCTCCTTCCGAAGACCACCACCACTGCTATCTTCTCTCTGCCACTCTGCTCCATCCTCTGCTCCATTGTGAAGCGTTGTCCAAAATGAAGTGAAGAGGGGTGGTCAGAGCTAATAAACACCCTAGCTCCACCCCCAATGCCAGGCGTCATTGTGCATTGTGCCTGGCATCATCAATGCTGGCCTCTCCTTCATCAGAGGTCAGCAAAAGTGGGTCCTCCCTGCAATACCTCACATCACATGGGCCTGGATTTGTATTATCACTAAAATAAGAATGCAGTACATCTCACCATAATGCGGGAGACTGACTGGTAACCTGTTTATCTGCCCACTCTGCTATCTAAATGATAACTGTTGATGGACAGCATCAACGACATCATTTCCCCTTCTTGGGTTCCTTTATCCTTAAACCAAACTAAAATTGGACCACCCTTCAACTAGATGATGTGTTCAGAGACCATCCTCTGAAAGTACTTGAAATAGAGACTGTTCTCTGTAAAGTAGGGCACAGGGCCACTCCAGAGATGGGTGAAGGGAAACATACATTTCTTTTATTAAATGAAGTTGCTCTTTTTGGCAGCTATCCGTTGATCAGCATTCTGTTCAGTTCTGTCCTTATAAATGGAAAGACAGAACCACAATATTTAACTGGTATTTGTTTTATTCCCACCTATTGTTTTTATTCTATGTTGTTGTTGTGCCCCTTCAAGTTGTTTCTGACCTATGGAGACCCTAAGGTGAGCCTATCCCAGGGGTTTCTTGGCAGAATTTGTTCAGAGAGGATTTGCCTTTGCCTTCCTATGAGGCTGAAAAAATGTGACTTGCCCAAGGTCACCCAGCAGGTTTCCACGGCTGAGTGGGGATTCAAACCCTGGTCTCCAGAGTTATCATTCAAAACACTCAAATCACTACATCACACTGACTCTCTTTCGTTCTATATGGATGTTTTATTCCTCCTTTTCTTGCTTCACAATTCCCATCATCCCTGCTCCCACCACCACCTGATTAAAACGATCATAATTCAAGAAAAGGATTTTTCCAACTGGGAGTTTTTGCATAGTTTCAGCACTGAAGAATTTTTATGGAATGTGGATGCAGAGGTGCTGAAATAGTTTTTTCTCCTTTCACAGTTTTTTTCTTTTTAAATTAAAAATACCTATACCAATGAGGTGTGACATCACAGCACCTAATGTATCCAAAAGTGAAAATCTTACTGGCAATGGTTTAAATTAAGAACTAAGTATTGAAAAGGACACAGGAACAGAGCAGCAGTCTGACATGTGAACAATTGATATATGTTCACAGAATACTGGCACTGAGGTATTTTTCACTCCTGCAACCACATTTGCCAACTTTGGGTTTTGGTGTCAGGTTGTTAATCCCCCAAATTTCATGAGTAATAACTCTATTTCTATTGAAGGGGAAATGTATTTTTAAAATCATTTCATGCATTTTCTTCCTTTAGAGATTTTTCTTTCTTTTCTCTAAGGCACATGAAACAAACCCAAGAAGAGACTGAAGAATATAAATTTAGGTTATCCACCAAAGCTTATGCTGGAATTTTGTTTATCCAAGTTAGTTACAAAGATGCAACAGAAAACTGCTCTTAGCACCTGCCTTCCAAACCAAAAGTAGCAATCCACTACAAATAATGGTTTCCGATTTTGATTTGTTTTTTTTGTTTTTTTTGGGGGGGGGGGGTAGGATTTTACATTCTACAACTTTGGCCAGAATCATGTGAAACCCTGGGGTTGTTTAAACAGTTAAAATAACCCTCATGGAATTTGCTGGGAATACAACCTCTCTGAATGGGATCCCACATCAATCCACTGTATTCAGAAGGAGGGGGGCCCAAAATGGTAAAAACACCACAGGAAAAAGCCTTTGTGGCTTTTCCCATAGTTTTTTTTTAAAAAACAGCGAGGAGGGTGCACATTCCTGCTCATTGGGTCAAGTGATTTGATATGAATCACTTTCCCATAGGAGAGGAAGTGCAAAGCTGATTGGCTGGATGAGTGTGGTTGGAGAGGCTTGCTAACAGGGCTAGCACTCGCTGTCGCCATGTTGGATTTTCACCTTAGTGAGCGAACACTAAGGCAATAAAACGGAGTGTGTTTTTTTGTTTTGCTGTCCTTTTAAATTGAAAAACTACTCTATCACTGTAGCACACCTTAGACATCTTTAACAACAACAAAAAAAGTTCAGTGGCGGTTAAGTACAAATGTGAGTAAATTACTTGCAGCCGCCATCTTGTATGCGAAGCTTATGGGGGCAAAAACACTATTAAGAAAATTCGCTGCTGCTGTGAAATGCCATTACTACGAGGTACTCTGCTTCTCTCCCCCCCCCCCCTCGTATAGAGGGCACCTGTCAATATATTTAATCTGGTGCTTGAGGGCAAAGACTACTCCTTCTTTCTCTCAAGAGGTTATAGGGCAGCTTGGTGAGACCTAGATGCATCACTTCTGCCAATCACTGGCCAAAGGGTGGAGCTTTAGACTGGGAGCCTCTGGTGGCCAATGTGTATGGGCGCTAATGTGTTGCATAATGCCTAAAAATACTTACACTGGTATAACCAGGAGGACTTTAAAAAGTTCTTATACTGGCATATAAGGATTCTGGTCCAAGTGTTATCTAAATTCATGTAAACAAGAGGCAGAATCCTGTTAGGGTCTTGCATCATTGTAAGTGGATATATGTCTGCGGGAATCAGAATTGGGTAGTTCCATAATGTGTGCATCCAGTAGAGGGCTGCTGTTATGTTTACTATGTAGAAGAGGCAGCAAAGTGACCAACACACAATGAGGCGGATGCCAATGGATCCAATGCACGACAGGATGACCCACACTGGACACCAATGCACATTGGGAACTCTTGTCCTGTTACACACATTCACAATTCAGTAAAGGGTTTTCTTAGGGCCTGTCTACACTGCAGACATACAGCAGTTTGATACCACTTTATCCACCATAGTGCTATGCTATGGAATCCCAGTATTTGTAGTTTTGTGATGTATTTAACTTTTTCTGTCAGAGAACTCTGGTACCTCACCAGACTACAAATACCAGGGGCCGGTTTACACAGCAGATTTATTGCGGCAACTTGCGGTTTAATTATTTTCCGCAGCTGTGCCAGTCAGGTTTTTTTCCTAATTATGTCGCTTTGCAGTTCAGACTTGAATAAGTGTGGGGGGTGTGACTCTGTGTGTCTCTGTAAACCTGCCTGTAAATGAACTCACTCCATAAAGCAGAGGGAGAGTAATCTCTCTGCTAAAAGACGATGCTGCAGATCGTGGATTGCAAGTTTTTCCAGCTGCTCTGTCTCTCTATTTCCTCCTCCCTCCTTCCCCCAAGCAAAGAGAGAGAGAGAGAGGGAAAATAGCAGTTCGTCTTGCTACAGCCCTTTGTGAAATGGTTTCTCTCCCTCCCCCGTGCACAGGATAAAAGTGACGAACAGCTTTACATACTTTCAAAACAGCAGAGGATGAGAAGGAATGCTCCAGGAATGAAAGAAGTTGGGAATCCTTTTTTTTTTTTTTTGGCAAACTGGCTTGCAAAATAGCAGACAGGATTTTTGCAAGTTTCTTCTCTAATGGCTACTGTCTTTGCCTCCTCCCTGCCCCTCTTTTAAGCCCACCCCTGCATCATCAACCAATCACAATGCAGCTGTGCTTTAACCCTTAGCGGAATGCTAGTTTACACTGCCAATAAAGCACTACATTGCAAATTTTCCTGCAAAAATAGCGACATCCCCTGTCACGCTATATTTGGGTGTTTTACCTTCCCCCCTTCTGAATGAGGCGATGCTGTGCTGCGATCCATGTGAACTATGAGCTATCTTAGCGGTATATTTAGGGGAATATTTGCCCGTGTAAACGACCCCCAGGATGCCATAGGATAGAACTATGGTGGATAAAGTGGTATCAAACTGCTGTATTTCTGCAGTGTAGACAGGCCCTTGGTGCCTCTGCTAATTATATGTAAAGTAATGTAATGTAATAGGTCATATAGGATTCCGGTGAACATTTTAACTATTTATAGTAAAAACTGTGAAAATCAACAATCCATCAGTATGAATGGATTGTTGTTATTGTTATTATGTGCATTCAAGTTGACTCTAACTTATGATGGTGACCCTAAGGTAAACCTATCACTGGGTTTTCTTGGCAAGATTTATTCAGAGGAGGCTTGCCATTGTCTTCTTCTGAGACTGAGAGAGAATAAGTTCATCAAGGGTACCCAGTGAGTTTCCATGGCTGAGTGAAGATTTAAACCCTACACACCCAGAGTCCTATTCCAATACTCAAACTATACCAGACAGACTCCATCTGTGGTTATGAATAAGATTTTAAATGTTGACCTAGTTTTGTTTTTACATGAACAATCTCCAGATAATGAACAGTTCAAGAATGCAATAAACTATCTAGGAGAAGGTTGAATAATTCCTTTCTTTTTTCTTTCATTTTTTTTAAAGAAAGGGTTAGAAAATAAAAGTTTATAAAAGGCGGTATATTGGGGTGGGCAAAATGTGGCCCTTTAGATGTTGTTGGACTCCAAACTCCCAGCATTCTTCACTATTGGCAATTATAGTTATGGCAGATGCGAGTTATAGTCTAACCACATCTGCACCTTGCCCACCTCCACTTTTGGTATAGAATGCTTATTCTGTAGAATATTTATTGCACATTTACTTGATCACCCTGCATCCTATTGGTAATCAGGATGAAGAGTGACTCACTGAATCAATCATTGAATGCTGGGATAACACTTATGTAAATCCCATTGAGTCAATGGTTCTATTATAGTTTGGATTATTACTAGGATTCAGGGGGGAAAGTGCACACACAATTAGATATAAAATAGTAACAAGGGGGGAAATCCAATGTCTGTCCTATTTGGAGTAGACTCTAAAATACACAATTTGTTTAAGAAAGAAGTCACTACAGCTTTCACAGATTTCATGGCATGGAGGAAATGTAGCTTATGGTGGGTTAGGAGGGCAGCCTACCATTGCTGTAGGTCATGGGAATCTCTCTCAGTGATCTTCACACCTCGGGGCCAGCCTGAGATCAACTGTGAAGGAGGGCAATCTGTAGGCAATGTCGAGGCAGTAATCTTGAGGCCCATCTCTGTTTTTTGGGGTTAAGTACAGTCGTTTCTTGGAATTTGTGGCTTTGGATTTCGCAGTTTTGAGTATTGGCGGAAAGCCCCAAGGGTTTGCTCAGCCTTTGTTCCCGGGGGGGTGGTCTGAAAGCCAAGCAAACCCTCAGTGGCTTTCTGGGGAAAGCATGGCTTTCTTCCAGTGGGCGACAGGGCGCTGCTTTAACAGGGGCGGGGTGTGTTGGCAGGCAGCGATGGGGCTGTCTAAGCCCTGTTGCTGCTTGCCAGGGGTATGGGCGGGTGGATGGGTGGTGACAGGGCTTTGTAAACCCCGTTGCCACTTTAATGGGGCTGGGAGAAGGCGGGTGGGTGGCAATGGGGCTTTGTAAGCCCCATCATTGCTTTAAGAGGGGTGGGGGATGGGTGGGTGGCAATGGGGCTTTGTAAGCCCCATCGCCACCTTAAGAGGGGCGGGGGTTGTAAGCCCCATTGCTGCTATGATGGGGCTTTGTAAGCCCCATCACTGCTTTGACAGGGGCGGGTGGGCGGGTGGGCGGCAACAGGGCTTTCTAAGCCCCATTGCTGCTTTGACAGGGGCGGGAGGGTGTGGGCGGGTGGCGATGGGGCTTTGTAAGCCCCATCAATGCTTTAAGGGGAGCAGGGGGCATGCGGGCGGGTGGTGACAGGGCTTTGTAAGCCCCATCACCATTTTAACGGGGGCAAGTGGGTGAGGGTGGGTGGGTGGCAATGGGGCTCTCTAAGCCCCATCACCACTTTAACAGCGGCGGGGAGCTTATTCATGTTTTTTTCTCATTTTTGTGGTGGTGCACCACCCAGAACCCCCACGAATTGGAATGGAGGACTATATTTAGATTTCAGGCGCCATAAGGTGCCCACTGTGCTGTTTCACCAACTGCCTAAGGTCCTTCAATCTTGCATAAGCTCCTGCCCAAAGAGATGAAGGATATACCTCTGATTCATGCAGCAATATCAGAGAACATGGTTTAAGCTATGACTCTGTTCCCTAAATTCCACCCCACTCCCTTTTTAGATGATGTGCTGGCCTTGATTGCTTCTGAGCTGCTGAGTTCAGATCAGGCTATTGAGGCAACAAACAGAATTTCTGGGATCTCTCCCACATCTTGCTGAGTCTATAGTTACTGATTAAACCTTGTATCTGTTTCTTGCAGATTTTTTTCTGACCATTCTTTACACCCTATCAGCTCACCACCACAATGGCACAGGAAAAAAACCAAATATCCACATGGGTTGTGGGGTACAAAAACAAGGTAAGAAACTGAGATATGGGAATGTAGATATAGAATCATAGGACTTTATCAGACCACCCTTCAGAAACATTATTTTTCTGGCATATTTTGAACCATTTTTATGCGAGCAAAAGAACCCCCTTTATCAGACCTACCTTAAAGAGGCAGCCCCAGCATAAACGGAGCATGAATGGAGCTCTGTTTACTTCCTAGTTTGAGATCTCACCAATCCTCATGAGAAGAAGTGAGTGTGGCAAATTTTAAAAATAAAGCAAAATACAGACATAGAACGTTCACACAAGGAGGGAAACACACTTTAAAAGTATACCAGGGAGGTTCATAAAAAGAGCGTCCCCTACCTGGCTGTTGCGAGCTCAGCTGGAAGTGTTTTGGCATTGATGCTATATTCCTGTAAACATAATGGCGTGAAGTTTCAAATGCTGGCAAAATAGTACCACAGCAGATCTATTGATGGCTTGGGCTGTCAAGGAATGGCTTTTTAACAATAGAAGATAGTGAAAGGATGACGTCACTTGATAATTGTGCCCTTTTGCATTAATTAGGCATCGTTATAACACCATATTTGCTTGGTCTGATAAGTCCATAGTGTCATAATGCTGAAAGTTACTGCAACGGGCTATCTGGATGGTTGAACTCAGGCCCAGGATATGCCAGCTCCCTGCAGATCAGGTTTGTTGCTCCCCTGTTACCTCCACGAAATGGGAGGAAGTCAGCTCATTGTTGCAGCTGCCAGCACTGGTCTCCCTCACTCTCCCGGTAGCTAGGAAGCCAGTCTTCCATATGAGACCAAGGCCCCTTGCATGTGAGCAGCTTTGGTCACATGCTGTGGGTCTACTTCCTGCTGTGAAAGGGTGGCGGCACAGGACAGCTGCAGCAATGGTCTGGTGAGCTGGAAAGGCTCTTGCTGTTGTGCAGAGTCTAATCTGTTTTTTGCTGGTGGGAATGGATTAAAGCAGGTATTTTTAAAAATGCTGCAATGGGCCCTACCCTGTCTTCCCCTCATATTTGCTCCGGGTGTCATAAAGGCTGACTTGGGCAGAACAGGATAAAAGCCCTGTGTTGTCAGGACTGCAGAGCTCTAATATCAGGGCAAGATGGGGTATATTGCCTATGTAGATAAGCCCCCAGCCATGTTAGAATATACAACTAGAGCACTCCAAACTCTGTTCAAAGACCTCTAAAATAGGAGAGTCCACCACTGTCTGTGGCGTTATATTCCACTGTCAAATGTACTTACAGTCAAGAAGTTCTTCCAAAAGTTCAGGTGGAATCTCTTTTCTTGTAATTTGATTTGTGTTCTAGTCTCTGGAGCAGCAGAAAACAAGCTCACTCATCTCCCATTGTTAAAATGCCTGATATCTGAGTCCAAGTTTAGCTGAAATGCACAGGTCATGTTTTCTATTTTATTTTTAAATTTAGAAAGGCTGTTTGTTACACTTCAAATCTCTGATGAATGGATCATTGAGATGCCTGCCAATTATTAATCTTTGATAACATGACCCTTCAATTAACTGCAATAATTGCACTGTGGACCGTTGAGTACCTGTACTATTAATAAACACCATAGGGTTAATACTGGTTCATTTCATTTTATTGTCCATGATATTTACCACTTGGTGAATGACTTTCTACTTAATTATACAAAATCATGTGGCATTCACTTTTGATTAATGTGCGAAGTTGAGACAGATTTTGTTAAGCAAACATTTATTATGTGTGAGGTATTATTAATTGCTGAAGCATTTTCCTCAGCCTCATGGTCTATGTGAAAACATATTTGTTATGTGGGGAAATTTCAGCTATATATAAAGCATATATTTTCACATTTGCTTAGTACCAGGATAATTATATAAATATTTGATTGTACTGCTGTATACATCCATGTAGGTCACAGCATATAATTCAAATTAAGCATTTCAAGTTTCCTTGAAGAAAGCATAAAGCCTATTTTACTTTATATTGTATGAAAACATGAACCCACCTTATAGTGAATTAGGCCATTGTTCCATCTAGCCCAGTTTCATCTCCTCAGATTAGCCATGTTTCTCCAAAGTTTGAGACAGTGGGAATGCAGCCTAAGACATTCTGGGAGTAGCAGACTAAAAAAGTAACATTTCCAAGCTTTGTCTATGACTGAGCTATGGGCCCCTCCCTACCAATAACAAATGCTTCTTGACAGACAGTAGTTTTAGTCAAGCACATTTCATCACTATACATGTGTATGTTCTCCACATTGAGGGAAGTCATAGTGCCACTCTATTCTGCTTTGGTCAGACCTTACCTGGAAAACTGTGTCCAGTTCTGGGCACCACAGACCAAGAAGGATATAGACAAGATGGAATGTGTCAAGGGGAGAGGAACCAAGATGACTAAGTCCGGAAACCAAGCCTTATGAGGAATGACTTAGAGAGCTGGGTATATTTATTTGGAGAAGAGAATACTTTAGCTATCTTTAACTATCTGAAGGGATGTCATGTAGAAGATTAAGTGATTGGGTTTTCTGCTGCTCCAGAGCCTAGAACATGAACGAATGGATTAAAATTACAAGAAAAGAGGTTCTACTTAAACATTAGGAAGAATGTTCTGATGAACCTGTTTAGTAGTGGAATAGACTGCTTCATAGGGTGGCGGACACTCTGGTGGACTCTGGAGATCTTTAAACAGAAGTTAAACTGAAGCCCACATTTCAAGAGCACTTCATCTGTGGCTTCCTGCACTGGCAACTGTTGGACTAAATGGCTCTTAATGTCCCGTCCAAATCTATTATTCTATGAGTATAGTGTCTAAGGAGATTATCAGACGTGGGGAAATGTGGCAAAAACCCATGCCCCAATGTTATCAGAAGAAGCAACAGGAACAGAAAGGATGACATTATCTGACATCCACGTCCTCAGCCATTCCTGGGGCATAGCACTGATGCAGACAAGGCTTCCCTTTTTCATTGACAGGGACAAGCCATCAGTAAAAAGGGACACCTTACTCACAGCAGTGCTATGCCCCCAGAATGCTGAAGGATGATGTCATTTGATAATCTCGCCTGTTGCTATTCTCGTCACAATCGTCTGATGTGGTTTTTGCCATGTTTAATAATCTCCTAGATCAAGGGGAGTAATCGTGTCACTCTATTCTGCTTTGGTCAGACCTCACCTGGAACACTGTGACCAAAATGGCGAAAGGTCTGGAATCTGTGTCCTATGAGGAGCTGGGTATTAGGGAGCTGTTTAGCCTGGGGAAGGGAAGGTTGGGAGGTAACATGATAGCCATGTTTAAATATTTGAAGTGATGTCATACTGAGGATGGAGCAAGTTTGTTTTCTGCAGCTTCAGAGACTAGGGAAAGGAGCAATGGACTCAAACTAGAGGAAAAGAGATTCCACCTAAATATTAGGAAGAACTTCCTGATGGTGAGAGCTATTCGGCGGTGGAATGGACTGCCTCTGAGTGTGGTGGAGTCTCCTTCTTTGGAGGTTTTTAAACAGAGGCTGGATGGCCATCTGTTGGGAGTGCTTTGATTGTGTATTCCTGCAGGGCAGGGCATAGCTCACATTTTCTGGCTTGCTTCTTTCCCTGTAATTCCTTCCTTCCTTCCTTCCTTCCTTCCTTCCTTCCTTCCTTCCTTCCTCTTTTTGTACAGTACAGGGGTGGGGAAACTATTGGCTGTCTGTGTATTTCACAAAAACCCCAGCCAGCAAAGCCAATGACAAAGGATGATAGGAATTGTTATCAAAAACATCTGGAGGGACAGGAGTCCTCCACCCCTTGATAAGGAGCATTCTTTGAGCTGTTGCTACAGCAGCTTCTGGTTCTATAGTTAAACAGCACAACTCTCTAATTATATGATGGTTCCTGTGGGTCTGGACCCATTGCTCCTACTCTTAACTGCTGCTCTGTGGCAAGCCCTGTCTGTATGTAGTGCGACACAAGACAGTGGTTTGCATGTATCCATGTGAAATAATTAAGTTTTTGCAACATTTTTCTCCATACAACTTGAAGAGTAAAATGCAATACAAGATTTAGGCAAATCTGTCCTAGACTCATGCTCCAATAAACTTAAGTAGTGCATAACTTACATAGATATACCCTCTTGTAGAACTAGAGCTCCAATTTGACCATCTTTTCATTTTAATGATATTTAAGTGTAGGGGCATTAATCCCTATCATGGCATTCCAGAGCTGGCATTTCTTAAGTATTAACATCTTGCACACAAAAGCTGTAATACCTCATCACTTATGAGTGTGTCATAAATCCACATTTTTATACTCAGTCTAATTATCTAATGCTGCAATACTATTTATGTTACTGTCATCTGTGGAGAGAGTTCATTGTTGAACAATGCATTTTAAATTCTCAAATACTCTGGTTCAAAACCAAGTCTAAAATTATGTTCTGGAATTTGACATATTTCTAGTTTTCCAAGAAACAGATTCTAAAATATGTGAACATTTAGTAAAAGGAATGAAACGGAGCTGACTTTTAACAAAACAAAGCTGACCTTAGCATTGTAGCCGTTTATTTAAATCCTCTGCTATTCATCCAGGACAGGCATTAGGAAAGTTACTTTTCTGGACCACAACTCCCAGAACCCAGTAGCCACTATGCAGGCTGGGAGTTCTGGAAATTGTGGTCTAAAATTTATCTGTACAGTAGTAAAAACAAAAGAAAACAAAAAACTAATTACCCAACGTCCAGTCTTAAGAGTTCTTTGGTTTAACAGTCACATAAAACCTAGCTTGTTTGTTCATGTGGACTTCCTTCCTTCCATGACTTCCTCCTTCATTCTACTGCCTTGTTCTCAAATTGACTAATCTCTTGGCCTATAAATCTGCTGCTCAGCCTCCCCACATTTCACCATATCCCCACCTCACTTGGTTTCTTGTATGACTATTTCTTTGCTGTGCTTAGTGTTAGATCCCCATTCCTTTTTTCAGCTCCTGATGTACCTGGGCAGAGTATCTCCTGTTGTACTTGGGCTCTAAGGCTTGCTGCAACAGAATTTATGAAATACTATATTGTCATATAAGACGGAATGATGGAAGAAAGGTATTTGTATTATTTAAAAAATGATTCAAAAAGGCTGCTGTTCTAGCTGTCATTTTTCTGTTGGCATTCTCCTCTCATAGTCACAAAATATCTTTGCTACTATTATGGTTATGCATATGCAAGGTACTATTATAGGAATATTAACTATGGACCTTATCAGACCACCCTCCTCAAAAGGTCTTTTGCTGGCATAAATTGTGGCATTTTTATGCTGGCAAAAGAACTCCCCCCATCAGACCTTACCTTGCTCATGTTAAAGAGGTAGCCCAAGCACTAATGGGAAATGAGCAGAGCTCCATTCACTTCCTGGTTTCAGATCTCACTGATTCTCATGAGAAGATGCTTGAGTGGGACTCTTAAAAACAAAAAGAAAATCACAAAAACAAAATAAAGACACAAAACATTCAGAAAAGCACCAGAACACACCTAAAAAGTCCCAAGTAAATGGGGGATGGGGTGGGTTCATAAAAAGAGCATCCCCTACCTGGCTGTCTCTATCTCACCTGGAAGTGTTTGCCCATTAAAGCTACATTCACGTGAATACAATGGTGTGTGGATTCAAACACTGGCAATGCCGGCAGAAAATCGCCACGGGAGATCAATTGACAGCTTGGCCCATCAATAAAATAGGATGGTTTTAAAACAATATATGATTGCGAAAGGGTGACGTCATCTGATACGTGCCCCCTTTCGCGATCATTAGGTGTCCTTATGATGCTGTTTTTGACTGGTCTGGCAAAGTCCTTCGTGTCCTGCAGTGCACAAACTGCCATGCAGCTATCACCCTGACTTTCTTTGTAAAGCTGCTTGAATTAACTAGTAGGAATATCAGTCCTAATCCATGCAAAACCAAGCCTAATAGATTTTGTTGTCTGAAGAACAAGATGGCACCTTCTCTGTCCATATGCAGAAAGCCAAGTGGACCAACAATTCAATCCCCGCCCCCCCCCATGAGTGGTGATGGGATACGAGCCTGTCAGAAATTTGAGATCTTCAGAGGAACCCCTATTGCCTGTCCCAACATCTTGTGAAGTTAGGTTGGTGGGAATACATAGCAGAGCTTTCGCTGTAGCAGGGCCTCACCTGTGGAACTTCCCACCAAAGGATGTTAGGCTGGCCTCATTTCTTTTAAGCTTCTGGCGGGCAGTCAAAACAGCATTGTTCCACATAGCTTTTATTGTTTGAAATTGCTGTTTTAACTGTTTTACAAAATGAATTCCAGGATTGTTTTTAAACTGCTTTTAGGAGTTTTAAAAGGGTATTTTAATGTTTTTTAAATGTTTTTCTTTATTTCTGTATTGTTTTAATTGTTTTCTATTTGCTCTACCTCAGAAGTCTTTGAGGGATGGGACGTGAAACAGAAATACGTAAAATGTAGGCTTCTGACACCACACTTTCCAGTGATTTCCTCTTTCACTGCTTGCAAATTACAGACAAGTTTCATTAATTCAACAGGGTTTCCACTCTTTTATCAGTTCTTCTTGCCAAGAAGAGGCTCACTTGGGACTGCTTGCACACACGTGTGTGTGCGTGTTTATAGTATGTTAATAGATAGTGTGTTAATCTAGCTTTTTCAAACTTTTAAAAGTGATATATAGTATGTTATTCACACATTTTAGTTGTCAACATTGCCCTTACAAACTTATAAAAAACTGGGTTCCACTTTCCAACTGATTTTTCTTTCTGACAGTTCTCCAGTTCCTAACTGGGGGCTTCCTGTAACAACAACAACTTAAAAGGTTAAGGACACAGCATACAGCTCTCTCTCCAACAGCTTGCTGTTACATTCCATCATTTGCCACTTGAGGTGACACCCTCATTCTCCCTAATAACAGGGTACTCTGCATCATAGACCCTAATGATTATTTGTTTCTCCTCACAGCTTTGGTAATTTTTGAATGCTTGAAATCATATGGAAGGGGGCAGCAGTTTTGCTGCTTCGCATGTAAAGCTGGCATGGGTTGTAGCCTATGCTGTTGGCTTTTCCATGTATTCTCTTGGCTTCAGATGTCATTGGATTGGAAAGCTGCCCCCCCACCCCCAAATGGAGTGGCCACAAGCCACATATAAGCCGATCATTCAGATTATGATTCCATTATATATAAACTGGAAGTCCATACATTTCTGAAGTGCCTGGTGTGTTTCAGAGAGCTGTACTGTGATTGACTAGCCATCAAGATTGTTGATTTTTCTGTAGAAACAAGTGTTAACAGTAATTGTTATTTATTAAATTTAGGGGGGAGAAGCAAACTGTCCACAGAGGTGAACATTGCTGTTGATAGAGCCAATTTATTACATGGATGAGAAGCATGAGGAGCTGTACTAAATAATGTCAAGATTTTTCCATTTAAGATCCCCCTCCCTTTCACTAATCTGATCATTTTGATATGTAGCTCCTCTCCTTTGGGTGAATTGAATCTGGGGTCTAGGAACTGAAAGGGCACTGCCTAATTTTGTGCACAGTCCTGCTTATGAAATATTCCATTATTTTAAAATTATTATTTTTTGATGAATGATCTGTCAGCATTGGATGAAGTTAACATTCTTTTGGTCAATAAAGTAAATATTGAGGTTGTAAGATAAACAGAGCCTAAGTTTGCAAAACAGTACAGTATGCATTGGTGTTCTTCAGTTGTGTTGTATCTGCTCATACCTAGCTGCAGCAATGGTTTTTTTGGTTAGCTTTCATCCATAATAAATGTTATGAATAGTTTCTCGGAATTTCTTTTACATGTGTGAAGCATATTTAATATAAACATTATCAAATTTGTGTAGGTTATAAATAAAAGACTAATGGTGCAAACTATACTTTCTTACACATCTCTGCTCAGAAATAAATCTGATTTTGTTCAGTGGGGCTTCGTCTCTGGTAGGAATGGAAAAGAAATTCATTGGGGTCTCATTTCAGTATGAAGATACCCATTTTGTAGTCCCAAAACTGGCAATGCATTGAATTGCATCCTGCCTTGGAAATTTATACATTTCTGACATTCCTAATGTGTTCTGTGTACATTTTGCATGTTACATGTCATGTGCATGTACATGCAATGTTCATTACTAAAAATGCTCACATTTGGAAACAAAAACATGCACAAACATGTTTTACTCAATGGGAAATCTGCATAAAAAGTACTTGTGTATGTGGTCATTTTGAGTCAGACAATTATGCAGAGTTTTACTCAGGAAATGAAAATCTAAGAAATGGGGTGGCATTTATAGTGACGAGTGATGTAGCAAAAGCAGTCGAAGGATCTAATGCAAAATCTGACTGAATCATATCAATAAGACTTCAGGAAAGCCCCATCAATATTAACATAATCCAAATTTATGCTCCAACCGCATAGTTATGCGACCCCCGGCCTTTCGCCAGGCCTTTCCTGAGTAGATCCCGGCCTCAGGAGCTCAGTCTCCTGGCTTTTTAAAATTATGTATATATTTGTTTTTAATGTGTTTTTAGTTATAAGGTTTTAATTTTATAGTGTTTAATGTCTTTTTATGGGGAAGGGTGGGGTGGGTGGTGTTTTTAGTCATTATTATAATGTTCTAATTGTTGGAAGCCGCCCCGATTGTTTTTAGCAGAGAGGCGGGGTATAAATAAATTTTATTATTTATTATTATTATGCAGAAGAAGAAATTAAAAGATTCTGTGCTTGAGTCCAGGAAGAAATTGATCACACACCAAAACAGGACTTCTTGTTAATCAATGCAAAAGTAGGAAACAGAGCAGAATCAAAGATTGCAGGAAAATTTGGCCTAGAATCAAGAAATGAACCAGGAGAGCAACTGACTGAGTGTTGTGAGGCCAACAGTCTGTTCATTGCAAACACATTCTTCAAGAGCCAAAGAGATGACTGTACACAGGGATATCACCTGAAGGCCAATATACAGATCACATAGACTACATAATTGGAAGCAAAAGATGGAGAAGCTCCATTCTCTCTGCAAAAACATATTGTGGCACAGACCATGAACTACTAATTAAAAAAATAGAGTAAAGCTAGCAAAGAACGCTAAACCAACCATCATGCCAAAATACAACCTGAAGAACATCGCTGTAGAATTTAAAGATAATATAAAAATAGATGTACACTATTAAGCTGCATTGACTATGAGCCAGTAGAACTCTGGACAGAAGCCGGGATATTGTTAGGGAGGAATGCAAAAAGACATTATTTGCAACAAAAAAGAAAGATGCATCAATGAATGACAGATGAAACTCTTCAAGCAGTTAAGGACAGACGAGAAGCAAAAGTAAAAGGGAACAGAAATAGAGTCAGAACCCTGAACAACTGCTCAGTGACTTGTGTGCAGAGACAAAGAGAACTACCATAATAATCAATGCAGAGAAATAGAAGATGACAACAAAAAAGGAAGAACAAGAGACCTTCCACAAGCTCATAGAATCGTAAAGTTGGAAGACACCACAAGGGCCAGCTAGTCTATCTATTCATTGTCATACAGGAATACACTATCAAAGCACTCCCAACAGATGGCCACCCAGCTTCTGTTTAAACACCTCCAAAGAAGGGGACTCTACCACACTCCAAGAAGAGCTCCTACTGTCAGGAAGTTCTTCCTAATGTTTAGATGGAATCTCTTTCCCTTTAGCTCGAGTCCATTTTTCTGTATCCTTGTCTCTGGAGCATCAGAAAACAAGCTTGCTCCACCCTCAGTATGACATCCCTTCAAAAATTTAAACACATTACATGACCAAGTAGAAACAAAAAGATGATGGAAATGATACATGTGACTACTATAGAAAGAGATGAAAGGGTGACAGATTCATTTGAGGAAGAAGCATATGAAGATGAACCTCCAATTTTAGAAAGTGAGGTGGAAGCTGCACTCAGAGCACTTGAGAGAAATAAATCACCAGGAGCATATGGCAATATCAATAGAGCTGGTTAAGTCTACAGAGACAGAATCTACTCTTGTTCTAACTAAAATTTGTCAACAAATATAGAAAACAAAACAATGGCCCACAGATTGGAAATGCTCAATATACATCCCAGTCCCTAAGAAAGGGGAAACCAGAGATTGCAGTAACCACAGGACCATTAAATTAATTTCCCATGCAAGCAAAGTGATGTTCAAGATTCTACAACAGTGACTTTTACCATATATGGAGCAAGAAATGCCAGATGTCCAAGCTGGGTTCAGGAAAGGAAGAGACAATAGGGATCATATTACAAACCTATGTTGGATATTGGAACACATCAAAGAATTTCAGAAGAAAATCAGCCTGTGCTTTATAGATTATAGCAAAGCCTTTGATTGTGTAGATCATGAAAAACTATGGATCATTCTCAAAGAAATGGGTATGCCACAACATTTGATTGTTCTTGCCTGTACTCAGGACAAGACACTATCATCAGGACAGAATACAGAGAATTGGAATGGTTTCCAATTGGCAAGGTGGTCAGGCAAGGCTGCATTTTATCACCTTCAGTGTTTAATTTGTATGCTGAACATGTATGCAAAAAGCAGGATTAGACTCGGAGGAAAGAGGCATGAAATTTAGCGGATGGTACACAAACAATTTAAGATATGCAGATGACACTACTAGCAGAAAATAGCAAAGACTTGGAACAGTTTCTGAATAAAGTCAAGGAAGAAAGTGCAAAAGCAGGTTTACAGTTGAGCATTAAGGAAACAAAAATAATGATGCAGGTTATATAAAGAAGGTTTATATAACTTTAAAGTAGATGATTAAGACATTGAAATAGTCCAAGATTTTCCATACCTTGGCTCAGTCATTCATCAGAATGCAGTCAAGAAATCAGAAGAAGACTAGGACTTGGAAGGGCAGCTATGAGGGAACTAGACAAGATCCTGAAGTGTAAAAATATATCATTGAATACTAAAATTAGGATTGTCTATGCCATTATATTTCCAATTTCTATGTATGGTTGTGAAAGCTGGACAGTGAAGAAAGGTGATAAGAAAATCAACCCTTTTGAAATGTGGTGCTAGAGAAGAGTTCTATGGATATTGTGGACTGCTAAAAAGACCAGTAAATGGGTCCTAGAGCAAATGAAGCCTGAACTCTCCCTTGAAGCCAGGATGACTAAACTGAGACTGTCGTACTTTGGCCATATCATGAAAAGACATGATTTACTTGAAAAGACAATTGATGACCAATCAGGAAATAATAACCCGTACACATAGAGATGGGTTTAAATAGGGCCGTTTTATTTGACTTACAACTTAATTAATGAATTGTACCTGGGATAAACCCTAGGAGGGGGGGAGCAACTTATGTGGGGTTGGCTGAGGCCAGGTGTCAACCCATGACCACACCCTCAGCCTTTCCTTGGGCATCACACTTGACCTCAAGGGCAATCCAGCATAACTAGGTTGCTCACTCTAGCCAGTCTTATCTGAAAGGGAACCTGAAGAACTCCCTCCCAAGTCCCAGGACTCTATAAGTCAGTGGCTCTCAACCTGTGGGTCCCCAGATATTGTTGGACTACAGTTCCCAGGAGTCCTCTGAGATCTCACCTTGACAGCCCAGTGGTCCTCCCAGTCATTAGTGAAGCTGTGAGTTCAATCCTACATCCTCACTAATGACTGGGAGGGGGGGCACCTGGCTGTCAAAATGAGACCTCAGAGGGCTCCTAGGAACTGTAGGCCAACAACACCTGGGGATCCACAGGTTGAGAACCAATGCTATAAGAGAAAGTGAACTCCCCAGGTTAACCCCAAGAGTAGGCTGTGTCATAACCCCTCAGGACCCAGGACCCAAAGAGGCTGTTCCAGGGCTCTGCCTTTCACCACAAGGGGGCACCAAGGTGTACACTGATTGATATTTTGCCCCCTGATACTTGTCAAGGACAGCCTATTAAAGATACCACCCTTAGCCAGTATAAAGACAGTATAGGGTAGCACCCCCACCTTTAGAAAACAAAAGCAGGGGGAAATTCCTACCCAGCCAACAATAATGCTTAATAAGGTAGAAGGCATTAGGGAAAGAGTAAGACCACATTACAGATGAGGCTAATTCAAGGAAGCCACATCCCTGAATCTGCAAGACCTGAGCAAGGCTGTTGATGATTCAGTGACTTAGAGGTTTCTCATTTGTTGGGTCACCATAAGCTAAAGTTGACTTGATGCCAGTTAACAACAGGTACCTTCAACTCATCTGTCAACTAATGGCGACCCAATGAATTTCACTGGGTTTTCATAGGTAAGGAATACTCTGAGGTGGTTTTGCATTAAGGAAAATAAGTACTAAGATATACTGTGCATAGAGTTCCATGCAAAAAACAAAACAAAAACAAAAAAACAAAGTTAACACCCAAATACAGAACTTAAACAGGATGAGAATACTGGGAAGATTCTGACAAAACACAACAACAACAACAACAACAATTCTCACTTTCAAACACCTGCTTCAAGAATAGTGGGCAAAGTATTTCTGTCTCATATGTATGAAGGCCTGAGAATCATTTCTTTGTGCTGTACCTGTTAATGGTGGGTTTCTTTTCAGATTTTTTTTAAATTTAACAATGTAGACTGATAATTTCCATCAAAGGGGGTAATAGCCTGTGTGCCCTTGTGCCCCCACCCCCATGAATTAAAACTACTTAGCTAGTTTTCATGTCAAAAATAAACAGCCGAAGCTGCTTGCAGACAACATTTATTTTGTATGTACATTAATGGGCACTTCCGTTTTTCCTGGAGGCTAGAATCCACTTTGAAATTTGTGTTTGATAAATTCCCTGGCTTTCTGAGTAATTTAGCTGTCTATGGGGCCGCTGATCCTTTGAGTGTATTGCTGAACCATTGGGACTTCTGCACCACATCTACATATCCAAGTTCAAATATATACTCAAGATGATTGGTTTAAATTTTAAGTTGTTGATCTTATTCCTGATAGATTTGTTAGATTGTCTCCCATTTCACTTCTAAAATCTGTGCCTAATCCATAAATACCCCCTTCTTAAATATATCTTTGCTAAATTCACTGATTGAGTTGGTAAAGGACTCATTTTATAGGCACAGTGTGAAATTAATATTCAGCACTGCATAATGATCTTAAGAGGAAAAAGCTGTTTGGTAGTATGTATGTGAATTAATATCAGGATTGGGTACTTGCAGCTTGTTATATCAATTTGAAATTTCACAAAAAGAAAAAAAGAAAAAAGGAGAAGCTGTACACTTTTACCCAATTTTCTGCTGGTCATATTTCAAAAAATTAGGATGCATTCTTATACACACTTACTTTGGAGTAAGTCCCATTAAGCACAGAAGGAATAGCTTTGGCGTAAACATGCACCATAAAATAGGCTTTGTTTCTCTTATTTAATTACAAATAAATTACAAATGTTTAAGGCACACATTTGTTGTTGTTGTGTGCCTACAACTCATTTCTGACTTATGGTGATCCTAAGGTGACAGTCTCAGGATTTTCTTGGCAAAGCTTCGTTTAGAGGGAGTTTGCCGTTGCTTTCCTTTGAGGCTGAGAGAGTGTAACTTGCCTACGTGGGTTTCCATGGCTGAGTGAGGATTTGAACCCTGGCCTGTCAGAATCCTATTCCAATACTTGATGGTCTCAGTACATCTCACTAAATGACTCATTCTTGATGAGACAACTTTCATGACAAGATATGAACTTCCATGAGATTTCCCATCTCCAGCTTGAAAACAAAACAACAAGCACTTTGGTGCTGTTTTCAGTTTGTGCAAAATGTCAATGCATAAAACTAGTGTTGTTTTCTTTTTGTGAAATATGGCAGATAACACAGATCAAATATAAAAGAACTGACTATTCGATGGGAAAAAAGACACAAAGAGCCCATCCAATGTGTCTTGTTGTCCATGCAAGAAAGCAACAGTAATTGTTGTTTAACTATGCAATTTGAAACATTTGTGCAAAAATTGTTCTTGGAAATTTGAAAACTCTTTTGAGATTGTCAGAAAGTATTAGGAGGGGGAAAAGTGATTTCTAGTGTAAGAGAATAGGGCAAGTAAGGAGTTACGTTCCTAGTTCTTAGCTGTTAGGGCCAGATTTTCACCCGGTGGCCAAATGTCTGGTGATAATTCTTTTCCAACTTAGCTGTGCTGAAATGCAGTCCATCAAAGGACCATGATTGGTAGCTTAGTAGAACCCTCCTGAGATTGCATGCCACTAGCATAGCCTTTAAAAGTCAAAGGTCACCTCTATAATTCTAACAGGTAGGAATAGAGGAGGGACACCACCGTGGGCTTCCCACCAGTTTATTCTGTCCATGGAACAGGCCCGTTCCTTCCCCGTTATTGGCACAAAATGGGATAGAGTCGAGGCTGCTGCAGCTGCTGCCATCACTGCCTGCATCCCACTCTCTGGATCCAGGAAGCTAGCCCTCAGCTTGTGAGCAAGACCCCCCGCATGTGACCAGCCTGGTCACATGCTGCAGGCCTAGTTTCTGGCTTCGGAAGAGCAATGGCAGCTGCAGTGATGGGCTGGAGTGGCAGTGTGTGCTTTTGCGCTCACGTGGGACCCAATCAATTTTTTTGCCAGCTGAAGTGGTTTTACCCAGGTATTTTTAAAAAGTAGTGCAACGGGCTTTACGCTGTCTTTGCCCCATCTTTGCCCTAGGGGTTGTGCGGCCTACCTGTGGACAAAATGGGGCAAATGCCCTGTATCATCTGGACGGTGGAGCTCAAAGATGAGGCCAAGCCAGGGTAAATAGCCCATCTAGACAAAGCCCATAAGAACTAAATAAAAATAGGGAAAAGACAGAGCTAGGTATTAACAAAAAGCCAAGCCTTTTGATCGCTGTTAGTCTGTCAGCCCTCCATAGCCACTGGTTGAGCCGTTGCTTTATCATGGGAGCTTGTTATGGATGTTAGGCTAAAATAATGTGTGAGAGCCAAAAGAGAAGCGTGAAAGAAAGGACGGATGACAAAGGCAGGGTGCTGGGGATAACAGAAAATGGAGGAGTGGAACACTGTAGACACAGGAAGGAAATGTGGCTAAAACTCTGCACTTTTGGTTACTTGAGCTATTGTGTTGAAAACAGAACAGGACATGTCAGAAAATACACACACTCTCTCACACACCTGATGTAAGAATAAAATGAGTTAGGTGCTGTCACATGGAAAGTAAAGCAAGACTTTTTTTTTCTGTTGCTGCACAGGGTAGGACTCAAAGTAGTGGATTCAAATTACAAGAAAAGAGGTTCTGATTAAAATTTAGAAAGTACATCCTGCTGGTAAGAACTATTTGATGATAAACTGGACTACCTTGGAAGGTGGCGGATTCTCCTTCAGTGGGATTTTTTGAAACATCTGTGGATTTTTGTATCAGCAGAGAGATGGAACAGAAGAGTGCTACCCAGAGTTGTGGTCCCTGGATTGGTATCTGTGTTCAAGCCATTGGCTGCTTATCCCTGGTGATTTTCTAGCAAAGAAAGACATAGGCATAGTAATTGGGCACAAATACAGTGCTGGTCCATGAAATATTGGAAAAAATAATAATTTCTGGCCTCCTACATTGGATAACCTGAAAAGCACTGGACTAGGGAGATTATCAGATACAGGGAAAACACCAAGAAATCACATTCCCTGAAGATTGCTTGAAGAACAGAAAGAGCAACCTTACTAAATGCCTGTGTCCTTCTGTTCCGGGGATGTAGCACTGCTGTGGAAGAGGCTTCCCTTTTCTATTGATGGGGACAAGCTGCTAATAGAAAGGGATGCTTTACTCACGGATGAGCTACGCCCCTGGAATGCTGGAGGACATCATCGTCTGATAATCTTGCCCCTTCCTGTTCTAGTGATCTTTTGATGCAGTTTTTGCCCTGTCTGATAATCTCCTAGATCCCCCCTAAATGCTATATTGAAGTGATCTAGAGCTCAAGTCATGGAGGATACCTGATTGTGTGGGGTATCTGTGCAGATATAACTGCACACTTCACAGCTTAGCTCCCCCACTTTAGGGAAGCTATCCTTTCTCATGTCTCTATCCACTGGTGCAATATTATATAGAAATACCGGCAGGCCTTATAAGAGGCCTGGGGCTCCCAAGACATTGATGAATTACTGCTCCCTTCATCCCTCACAATTGACCAGGTTAGATCAAGAACATCTGGAGGGCCTCAGGTTCTCAACCTTGCCATACAGTATTGCTGATTATTTTTATTTAGAAAAATGACATGGATAAAATGCTTCTGAGCATTTTAGAAAAGTATTAATGTGCCAGTTTTTATACCAGTTATGGGAGCCTTTGGGGCACCCAGAAGGAACTTGCAACATCTGTTGGTTGTGTCACCTATGCTCACAGGGTTCCATATTACCATTTTAATAAATATTTCCTTACTATCCCTCTATTTCTTTTTAATCTCCTTGTGAAGGAAAAAAAATTGTGAGGGAAAAGAGGAAGGAATGAAATGAAATAACCTTCTGTGTGGCCTGTTAAGGTGAGATCCAGTTACTTCCTCATTTTAGCTTATAAAGCCAATCTGACCAGTACTGCCAGGATACAAATTTACAGTCTCTAGGGCCACATTTTAACAGGGCCTCCCCACCTGCCCCCTTTTTGGCCCATGCTAAAGCTTAACTCTGCTGTTACATTCATATTCTGCCATGGAAGTTTAACTACCCAATTTTATTAGCAGTGAAATAAAAGTATTAGGAAAATGAAATCTCTGTTTTTGTGCCATGGAATAGACTGCCCTTGCCCCTTTTTCCCAATGGTAATTTATATCCCCTTGAAGTTTTTCTTTCTTTTTATGGATCGTGATGCAAATTTCAGTGCAGGTCACTTTTTTTTTAAAGGGAAGAAAGTAAAATGCCATTTGAGAATCTTTTTATTTAACTGAATTATGTATAGAAGCAATGAGTGCTCAGCTCATATTATTTTTTCCCCTCTACATGAATTAAAGTTTGCTTAGAAGCAGTACCAGATTGCATAATATCAGAATCACCTCTGACCCGTATTACGGTACTAATATAAGTTAATATATCCAGACACTCCACCCCACTGCAATTTAGAAAAGTATTTGAATTCAATAGAAAATGTCCCCATGTCTATACAATTTAGGAGTTCATGAAAAATGTTTGGGTATCAGGATATTATAATGCAAAGGAAGATAAGGGACGATGGAAAGCATGGAGAATCTGAAAAGCATTCAAATTAGGCAATTCTGTCCCATGACATTTTGCTGCCTGAGGTGGAGCTGCATACCTGGCTAGGGCAAAGTCTTCCATCTGGACATTAATTCTTGCTTTCATCTATTCTCTCCCACCCTTAGTCATAGTGCCACATTAGGCTAGTCACTTCAACTAGCAACATGGCTGGGCTCACTCTAGGATTCCCATATCTCCACTAGCGTAGATAGAGCTTTTGCCACCTGGGGCGATCCCTGAGTTTGCTGTCTCTCTCAATACGCAGCAAAAATACTACAAAAAGTTAAAATGATGTCTAGGGAAATTAATTAATTAATTAATTAAGTAATATCAGGATAAATAAATTCCTTTTAAAATGTTAGGACATTTTCAAACGATCCTTGCAGCGCAAAGATCAAGCGGGAGAGCTTCGTAGCTGCAGCGCGGCAGGGGGTCCGTTTCGGATGATGCCGTCCCTGCGGCGAAATCGTCCTTGTCTCTTCCGTTTAGCATTGGAGCCTGCCATGCCATATTCAGCCAGATTTTATTCACAGAGGTTGCCCAAGCTATGCCACTGGAGATATGGGAATCCTAGAGTGACCTGGCCCTGGGTTTTAGGGCCTGGATCCTATTCTCTAAACCCTAAGAACTGGGGAAGAATCACAATCAACATGCTGCCTTGAAAAGTGTATGCATTATGTTTTGTTGTTGTTGTTAGACATTATGTTTTCAATTTGAAGGGCATACTCTGTGCAATGGTGGTTGATGCTTAAGACACTATGTAGCATCACCAGTGGCTGCCCTTTTGATAGCTTAGTAGTATAACCAGTGGCTGCTTTTCTAACATCATTCTTGTAACATCACCAGGGATTACCTCCTGTGATGTCAGAAGGGATTGTCCCTATGTCCCAGGTTTTGGCCTAGAAATTTCAGGGCCTGTAGTAATAGCCCTGATTGGCTAAATCGAGTCAGCCCTGACATTAATGCTGACAGCAGAGATTTATATAACACCAAATCATGTGCCACTGTAGTAGCAGAATCAAGAGTAAAGTCAATTTGGGGATTTGTTAAAAATATCAATTTTTTCTCTACTTGACAGCGGAAATGAGTAAAGCACATCAAAAAGCATGCACATAGACTCATGTATGCATTTAAAGAATGTGCACAATTGAAAATGCATATATTTGAAAGATGTGCACACACATGGCTTGGTCAATAGGAAAATTGCCAACAATATGTACATCAGGAAAAAAATGTGAAGAAAAGCACACATAGATTTCTGCGTAGGAAGAAAAATGTTCTCACAACTAGATGTGGAATTTGCATGGGATGAGAACGCTGGTGAGCTTCTGACAAATTTTAACATCTCAAATCAAGACTGAAACTGCATAGGTAACATCAACAGAGAGAAAACACAAAGCCTTGGAGAATGTGGAATTTGATATCTGAATATGACTTTTGAGAGCAGTGTTGCTGGCTGCTGTTGACAGTAATTACATCATTCAATCAGTCTATATGGGTCTTGCATATCGGTATTATTACTGAGTCATGAGGCTGGACACCTTATGTTTGGACTGTCTGAAAGACCATATCTCCCCATATGAGCCTGGTGAAGTCTTACAATCTTCAGGGGAGAGCGTTCTCTGTGTGTCACCACCCTTACAGGTTTGTTTGGTGAGGACATGGGAGAAGGTCTTCTCAGTAGCTCTTCTTAGGTTATAGAAGTCCCTCCCAAGAAAGTCTCCCCACCATTGGTCACTTGCCAGCAGGCAAGCCCTGGTTATTCCAACAGGCTTCAACCTTTAATTGATTGGGGGTAGAACGGTATGCATTGAGTGTGCCTTTAAAAAAAAATGTAATGTGTGCTTAATGTGTTTTGTTTTAAATTAATGTTTTAATTGGACTGATTGCTTTATACTTTATGTACCACATATTGTTTCAGCTATTTTGTTTTACCTTATATTGTAAGCTGCTTTAGGTCCCATAGTGGGACAAAGGCAGAATATAAATCAAATAGTGATGATGATGATGATGATGATGATGCAGAAATAACATAAAAATCAGTCTCTTGATTGCAGAGATATTTGTAAATTATCATGAATGAATGGTTCATTGTGGTCACATGCCACTAAATTCACACCATTCCCATTCTTTAAACCATTGCTTTTAGACTGCATTGTTTGTATCCATGTAGCTATAGAAACTCACATATGTAAGCCTGCTGGACCAAGAACCATACACACCAGTCATTTACGCACTGGAATGAAGCTGTCTATCTATCTATCTATCTATCTATCTATCTATGCCTTTGCACTGGATTTATTATGCTCAGCAATTGTTCAGAACAGTTAAAAAGAGAAAATTTAACAAAAAGTAAACATCATCACCGTCATCATCAACAACAAAGAGAGGAATGCAGAAAGCAGAGAGAAATCTAAAAACCACAACACAAGAGAGGCAGCCACAGAAAAATATATTTTCAATGCCTTGCTTTCAGAGGTATGCATATGTGAACATGCCCATCATTAGCCAAAAATGTGAAAGGTCAGGAAAAAATGGATGGTGGTGGTGATGATGATGGTGAGAAAAATAAAGAAAAAGTCCACATCCCTCTTGCAGTGTTCCACCCCACCCCCCAGGTCACACCTCTGTTTTAAAACATTACTGAAGTTAGATCAGTGCTATGAGTATAATATTTTTTTTCTGTAAGTTTTCCACAAAAGCAAAACATCCAATACATTCTATGGATTTGGCCTGTGATACAGCTGATGGGTGGGGAAGAACTACTAATCAACAATATTTGGTGTATATACAATAAACGAGCTCTCCCCTCTTATCTCAGCTGTAATAATAATAATAATAATAATAATAATAATATATTATTATTAATAATATCCCGCCCCTCTACGAAATGCAATCGGGGCGGCTTACAACAATTAAAATATACATCCAAACCCTCAATCCCACCCCCTTAAAATGCAATTAAATAATTTAAGAATTAAAACATACTTAAAAATACAAAAAATAAAAATAAAAAATAAAAAAGAGCAATGGACAATGGACGTGGCGAGATTGGGACAAGCTAGATTTCCTTTTTTAATGGCCGGGTATCTATTCAGGAAAGGCCTGCCAGAAGATATCCATCTTAAGAGCTTTTTAAAAGCTATTTAGGGTGGTGATATGATGGATCTCATCCTGCAGGCCATTCCATAATCTGGGAATGATAGCTGAAAAGGCCCTCCGGGAGGTTGAAGAAAGCCTAGTTTTTAAAGGTTGTAACAAATTTCTCCCAGAGGACCTGAGTGCACGGGGAGGATTATATGGAAGGAGGTGGTCCAGATGATAGGTTGGACCCAAGCCATTTAGGACTTTAAAGGTGGTAACCAACACCTTGTACTGGGCCCGGAAACTAATGGGCAGTCAGTGGAGTGATCTTAAGATCGGTGTTATATAGTCTCTTCTGGATGTACCTGAGACCAGTCTGGCTGCCATATTCTGTACTAGTTGAAGTTTCCAGACCAAGCACGAAGGTAGCCCCATGTAGAGTGCATTACAGAAATCAAGACGAGAGGTTACCAGAGCATGTATGTAATGCATGTAATTATTAATGTATGGAATGTATGTAATGCATGTAAAATAATAATAAATAATAAATGTACCACAGTTTCAAGATCCCCGACCTCCAGGAAAGGGCACAACTGGCATATAAGCTGAAGCTGATAACAGGCACTCCTGACCATCGCATGTACCTGATTCATCATCTGGAGCAATGGGTCCAGGAGCACCCCCAGACTGCAAACATAGTACTTGGAGAAGAGCGTGACCCCACCCAGGACTGGAGATTGGATCCCAATGCCTGGGTTCGGGGCTTCTACCGTGAGTACCTCCATTTTATCTGAGTTCAGCTTCAATTTGTTTTCCCTCATCCAGTCCATTACTGCCTTAAGACAATCATTAAGAGAAGAGATACCCTCTGAAGTCAGAGCTGAAGACTGAGGCATGGAGAAATATATCTGGGTGTCATCAACATACTGATAACACCCCTCCCCATGCCTCCAGATGCTCTCTCTCAGCAGTTTCATGTATATATTTAATAGCATCAGGGACAGGATGGTGCCTTGTGGGATGCCACACTTAAGCTCTTTCCTCGTAGAGCAACTATCCCCGAGCATCACCCTCTGGAATCTGCCCGAGAGGAAGGAACAGAACCACTGCAGCGCAGTGCCTCCGATTCCTAGTCATGATCTATTGTATCAAAAGCCACTGAGAGATCCAGTAGCACCAACAGGGTCACACTACCCCTGCCGATGCTTAGGCGAAAATCATCAGCCAAGGCAACCATGGCAGTCTCAACTCCGAATCCTGTCGTAAAGCCAGTTTGAAATGGATCTAGATAATCAGTTTCTTCCAAGACAGCTTGGAGTTGGAGAGCAACTGCCCTCTCACTCACCTTGCTCAAAAAAGTTAGTAAGGAGATTGGCCTATAGTTCTTCATGTCCAGAGGATCAAGGGAAGGTCTTTTTAGGAGCAGTCTAATCACTGCTTCCTTCAAGCAAGATGGAATGTGACGTTCCCTAAGGGATGCATTGATGATATCCCTGAGGAACATCCTCAAGGCATCACCCCCCTGGATGGCCAGCCACGAAGAGCAAGGGTCAAGAGGGCAGGTAGTCTTCCTCACTCTATCAAGGAGCTTGCCCACGTCACCAGTACTTACAGATTGAAATTGTTCCAGTATAACCTCATCAACAGAGTTACTGGACACCTCGTCAATCTAATCTGCTGCAACCCCGGCGTCCAAGTCGGCTCTTATGTGAGATATTTTATCTGCAAAGAAGTTGTTAAATGCATCCCAGCAGGCCGTTGTTGGGTTCAGTAATGAGTTCTGCACAGGTGGAACCTGTGTCAGTTCCTTCACCGCCCTAAACAGCTCTGCCAGGCGAGACTCTGCAGATGCAATACGTGCAGAAGAGAAAGATTTCCTTGCTGCATGTATTATATTTAATTTATAATTGTTTAATATTTTTTATGGGGGAGGGTGGGGGTGGGGGGTGTTTGTGGATTTTATCTGTATTGTATTTTAATTTTTGTAAGCCGCCCCAATTGTTTTGACAGAGGGGCGGGGTATAAATAAATAAATAAATAAATAAATATTATTATTATTATTATTGCCTCTCTATAGGAACAAAGAAATTTCCTATGATGAGTCCTGTCAGACAAGAGCCAAGTTTTTCGACAGACACACTCTAGTTGTTTTCCAACCCGCTTCATCTTCCTAAGTTCTTCAGTATACCATGGATGGTGATTAGAAACAGGTTGGAGAAGACGCTTGGGAGCGATTGTGTCGATAGCCTTAGAAAGATGAATGTTCTAAGTATTGACCAAGGCTTCAACAGAATCACCAGCGTTACCAACTAATGAACCCTCTAAGGCTTTCTGAAATCCAATTGGTTCCATTAGCCTTTGAGGGCAGACCGTTCTAGTAGGTCCCCCATCCCCGATGGGATGGACAGTGCCTCTGAGTTCAACCTTGATCAGGAAGTGATCCATTCATGACAATGCAGTGGTTTTAGTCACCTCCGCCCATGGATATTCCTGTTCCATACTAAAGACTGCATTGAGGGTATGACCTGCACAATGAGTAGGCCCGTCGACCAATTGGGATAGGCCCATGTTTGTCATGGACTCCATGAACTCCTGAACCACACCTCATAAATTTGACAAACTAGTCTCAAGTGGGATGTTGAAGTCGCCCAGAACTAACAGTCTGGGCGACTCCAACAACAACTCCAAGACCAGTTGTGTCAGCTCAGTTAGGGAGTCTGTTAGACAACGGGATGGACGGTATGCTAACAGAATCCCTAGACTCTCCCTGGTCTTCAGGCTCAGGTACATACACTCGAAGTGGACCAATTTCTGGACAGGTATCCTGGTCAAGGTAAGGTTATTTTTATGAACCAGGACTACTCCACTCCCTCACCCATTTCCCCTTACCTGCTCACTAACAGAGTACCCGGCTGGGAGGGCCTGCGCCCAAGTTATGGCACTGTTCTCTCCTAGCCAGGTCTCAGCGAGGTCAGCTTCCTCTTCCAAGAGAAGATCATGAATGATGTGGGTCTTATTTTTTACCGACCTGGCATTGCAAAGAAGCAAGGTAAGTTTCTGTGGTATGGTTGGTGCACTCTCCAATCCATTCTGGGGAACAGAGTGAACTGAAGGTGGAATAGCTTTTACACATCTACCCCTCCTTCCTTTGTAACAAACTTTCACTCTGTTCCTGCCATACCTTCTGTTCCCCTGCACCACCTCAATCCTCGCTCCCAGATCATGCATGGCCGCATATGCTTGTTCCTTATTCTGATGATCTTCCAGTTGTTAAGGCTTCTGGATGAAGGGAGAAGGGCGTGGAGCCCAGTTGGAGTCTCACCCTTCACAGCCAAGGTCCAGACCCTCAGCAGGCAGCAGTTCTTAAAGCCTCTGGGTGGAGGAAGGGGGCGTGGCTCCCAGCTGGAAACTCATACCTCAGAGCCAGCTGTAGAGTGGAATCTGTAAGCATTGAAAATTTTCTGTTTTCATACATATGCACGTAATACATACAAGTGTCTTTGTGGCTAGGGCACTAAACCAAGATACCTTGAGCTATAGGCTGAAATGCTGTGTGCTGTTATTTGGAAATAACTTCCATTGAACAAAACAGGACTTCCAAGAGAGCTTGCAAGGGATAGAGAGCATGGAAAAGTTACTTTTTAATAACAACATCTGTGCCAAAAGGAATGTTTCCAACTTTCCCAAGCTTCTGTCTAGCCACCTAACAAGATAAATGCCATGCACAGTGACTTACGTATGGACAAAGTATGAGTCTTAAGGACTGATAGTAAGTACAAGCTAACACTACTGGCTTGACTATTTCATTTGATCCAAAATGAGGGCCTATTTTTTAGCAGAAAACATTAACAAGAAACTGAAGTGGAGAGGATGTTTGCTGTCTGGGGATTATTTTATCTTCTTTTATGCATATTTATGAGGTTGGAAGGCACGGGCTTTTGTATTCAACCCTACATCTTTAGTGTAATTAAATTATATTAAGTTGGTCAAAAGCATGCAGTGGAAGTTTCTCTTCAAGACAATGGGATCACTGGTGGAACCTTGGTAACATTGGAACAAAGCATTTTATGTATGCTGGAAGAGAAGGAAAAGGCAGTGATACATATTTAGTATTGTTTTAAGAATTCTGCACTGGAAAGAAAAAACAAAAAAAGCAATGAGTAATTTTATTGAAGCATCCTATAATAAGATCTAACATCACCCCAACAATGTCATAACTTATAGAACTGTAGAAACCTTTTGTAAAACTTGTGATACAAATTACATCTCATGTGAGTATTCTTTCATATTTGAGAAGCTCCCTTTTCATTGACAGTGATTCTATATACAGAAGAAAATGTCCTGAAAAGAAGCATTCTTTTCTCATAAATGAGTCCATCTCTGGGTAGAGACATATTTGTCAACCTGTTAAGGGATCCCAAAGTAAAGGTGGCACATGTAGTACAGTGATGCCCAGGAGCAAACATATCTGGTCTGGGTTAACCATCCTCTTTTACATAGTGCCCTTCATCCTGTTTTGCCATCCAACAACATCTGGTGCACCAAACGATGCCCAGCCTTTACTGCAGGAATCAGATGAGTAAATCTACAGACTTATCTACTGTTCATGGAGGCCAATCCTGGCTTTTCCCCAAGACTGCCTAACTTCATATTAATGAACAGGTCACCTTCATCAGAGTAAATGGGGGTACTGGTTATATGCAGCACACCTGCATACAAATACCTCTGGATCAAATATATCATGTTGTCAAAGAGCAATACAAGAAGATACTTGGGCCAGGAAGCCTTTTAACAATCCATTTAACTGGAGCTCGTGACAGAAAATGATGTGGCTAGGAACTGATCCTGGAGAGGTTTGATGGGTTTGCACATTGCATAGGGATTTTCAAAGAGATGTGCCATGCAAATTTAATTTACTAGGTTAATGCTTGATATTACTGTAAAGGGTTTTACTTGAAAGCTCTCAATGGCCATATTAACCTTGGCCCCTCCAGCTGATTTAACTGCAGTTTTGAATTGTAGTTCTTTTTTCTCCCTTTATCTTTTTGCTATGTGGCTGCATGAGCTATTGGCAACTTGATCTCCAGGCAACAGAAACCTGCCAAAGTGAGAGTTTTCAATTAAACTTCAGAGCATATTTTGCTCTGATTCTCATGGAAAATGGTAAACTGCCACATGTGCCATGTGCAGGGGTGAGGGGAGTTTCTCCATGCAGCTACGGATAGGATATCTTGGATTTCCAGGTTCATTCTAGCAATACATGATTCTAGTTGGAATAGAAGTGTTGAAGAACACTATCCACAGAAAGGCTACCACGGGAAACAAACCTTATATTCAGTGCATTGTGAACAAGCTAGACTATGTAAGATTTATATTCCCACAGATGGTGGACATTTTCAGATGCCTCTTACTGTGCAAGCAGCCTCCTGAGCAGTAATGAGGCTGCTGTGCGGCAAGGGGTCCATTTTGGACGATGCCATCCCTCTCTCGGTGTCGTCCATGACTGTTCTGGCTAGCATAGAAGGCGGTCGCGCTATTTTTCGCTCACAGAAGTTGTCCATGAGTAAAAAATAGCGCAGCCGCCTTCAATGCCAGCCGGAACAGTCACAGACGATGCCGAGAGAGAAATGGCGTCATCCAAAATGGACTCCTTGCTGCGCAGCAGCCTCGTTACTGCTCCGGAGGCTGCTTGCTCAGTAAGAGGCATCTGAAAATGTCCGGTGACAGAGAATAGGCAGTCAACCTTTACTGGAGAGGTAATACGAAGCCTGTCTCTGCATCCATTGCTATATATTGGTGGTCACATCAAGAAAAGTGTCTTTCCCTATAAAGTGAAGTTTTATTTACTATCATTTTTATTGTCATTCATGGATAGGTAGAAAGATAGATTGATAGACAGACAGGTCAACCCCCATATCCTGAATACATTTTGGAGGAACATGCATACAGCCCTCAAAACTGGTGCATGTATCTTGGACATTGCTCCAGGGTACAGATCATTGGGTATGAGGTCTCTGATAGATCCACTTAAATCTATGGGTCTGAAACAGTTTAGCTACATTTGGAAGGTGGCTTCAGTGGTTAGTTTCCCCTGCTCCCCTGCAATGCAGCAGTTCTTCCAGATTTTTCAACATTGTTTTTGAAATGTTCCATATTTTCATAGGGACAGTACCTATGTATGCCTTCTTTCTCATCTAGGGCATATTGTAGAATTAGGGAGCAACCTAATCCATTTGGGCAGCTGCCAAGAGGGGGCAGGACTTGGATGTGATGGAACTACTCTCCGCCAAGCACAGAGGAACTTCTGTCTCTCTCTGGCTTTTCTTCGCAAACGAAGATTCAGGAAGGACTCATCCCATGCTTTCTGCAAGTGCGCTCATGACTAAAAAGGCCAATCTAAGATAAACAAGTCCGGTTGCAGAAAGCACAGCAGAAGGTTTCCTTGGGTGATGTTTCTGGGTTGTGATTCTTTCTGCGTTGTTGTTTCTCTTCAAGACTTGTTCGGCGTGAGTTCTCAAATACAGCTGCAGCATTGTGGATAGTGTGTCTCCATGCCTCCCGATGTGAGGCCAGGGCGGACCATTGTTGGTGATCAATTTGGCCGAGCCTGAGATGTTGTTTCAGGGAGTCCTTATATCGTTTTTTTGGAGCACTCTCTTACGCTGACCCGTGGTGAGTTCACCGTAGAGTACTATTTTGGGGAGGTGACGGTCCTCCATCCTAGAAACATGCCCTGCCCAGCGCAGCTGTGTTCTCAATATCATGGCCTCAATGCTGGTGATCCCTGCTTGCTCAAGGACAGCAACATTTGTCACATAGTCAGTTCAGTGTATATTTAGGATTGTGCGTAAACAGCGTTGATAGAAGCATTCGAGGAGTCGTAAGTGGGGGCGATAGGTGACCCATGTTTCAGACCCATAAAGGAGAATAGACAGTACAATGGCTCTATACACACTGATTTTTGTGTTTTGCCTCAGGTTATTATTCCAGACTCTTTTGTAAAGTCTTCCAAATGCGCTATGTGCCTTTGCTAATCTGTGATCGATTTCTTTGTCAATCTTGGCATTTGAGGAGATTATGCTTCCCAGGTAGGTGAACTGCTGAATGGACTTAAGCACAGAGTTGCCGACGGCAATGTGGGGATGGTGGTGTTTGTCCTGTGGTGCAGGCTGGTAAAGAACTTCTGTTTTCTTCAAAAAGCTCCATGGACATGGCAATGCTGCAGATAGATTTCTGCCACCAGTTGGTGACAAATAGGGACCCAGGATAGTGTCAGGTGGATCCAAGCAGTCTTGGATCACCTGGATCCAAAGCCCCCTCACCCCCCAACACAGCCATATTGCCTACAGCAGCACTGAAACAGCACAGATATTTCTCCTTCCATTGAAAGCAAAACATCAGAACCCCACAGGAGAAAAGGAGAAACAACCTCTCTTGTAACTCCTGCACTTCCTTGCTCAAGCAGACAGGCCTTTGGAAACAGCCGATTTTCCACTATAAAATTCACCCTCCACTTAGGATTGTTTAGCTCAGTGTTGTTCCCTCCTCTCTTGCACAGTTTCCATTGTCACCAATTTTCTACTTGCTTTTTTTACTTACGCACATTTACAGAGAACAAAGACTATAAGTAGGGTCATGCTGGAACAGACTGCATCCCTATCTACCCCATGCTGCCTCCAGTTTTGGAAACCATATACAGTATAGCCATCCTGATAAGATGGGTCTGTTTCTAATGGAACCTCCATAGACAAAGGTAGTATAACACTTAGTACCTTTTGCTTGGATAAACAAAAGGCAGAGGACATTACCTTCACACAATGTATGTAAATGGCCCATAGCATCTGGCTGGCCACTTTGGAAGGAGAAGATCACACTAAATGAACACACTTGGTATGTCTTCTATTCTCATGTTCATTACTTGGAAACCTTAAGTTATTATCCTCTAACCCTATTTGATACTTTGTGTCCCTGCTTACATTTCTCTTTTCTGGTGATGAATTCTTAGAATCCAGATTTGCCTTTTGCCACTTTCCAGTTCTCCCTGGAGCCATTTCAGGCTTTGTGTCTCCCTCCTTTCCCCACACTCTCTCTTCCTGTTCTAGTCTTTCCCTCTAAACGTTTGTTAAAACCAGCCCTAAACTAACTGTAGTCAATTCTTGTTTCATCTTGTAGTCAGTATTACATAAATAGTGGAAGTTTGTCCTTGCCCTTGGTGATTGATAGTGGGGTATATTTGTACATATCGATTGAGATAAAAAATTAGTAGTTTGCAATAGGAAAGGCAAATTAGTCATCAGAAGGTAGGTGCTTGGAGTATTTTAAGAGTTCCTTGATTAATTCTCATGATGTGAGTTCTTTTGACAGTAAGTTTTATGTGCTGATCTGTGGGAGGATGAAGCAGTAGTACTAGGTTATTGCAAATTCTACTTTTACTCTTAGCTGATTTATTTTGCCCACTCTCCTTCCGATAACACACAGTATGTCTAAAAATGACTTCATTTGGGGATAACAAGATCAATTTTTGTCTGGCACTGATTCTGTTGCCAGGGGTCGAATGTAAGCTTTGGGTGTAAGGATATACATTTTTATAATGCTAACATTAATATTTTAAAGTGATCTTAGTATCATTTAATAAAGAAATGGAGTACTCAGATCTTACCTTACTTGGGCATGTAATTGCTTCTATTATCAATCAGGGAGAAGAATAGGAAGATTTTTTAAAATGGCAAGCTCTTCATTTAGAAAAGAAAAACTTATCCCCTAGCCATTTTACAATTCAAATCATGATAAATTAACCATTTGAAATAAGAGATTTCATAATGTACGAAAACCTTTCTGAAAGTCCTCTTTTTCCCCACCTTACCTTTTTCTTCTTACCTCTTATTAAGACGGCACTAATGCTTATGTTGCATTGTTTTCAAAAAATTAAACAAAATTTTTAATATTTTGAATTCCATTGTATAATTTCAGCTGGGTCTGGACTTAGTCATACTTAAAGCAGACCCAGTGAAATCCATGGGGGTGAATTTAGCATGACTAACCAAAATCAATACTGAATCTTGACCTAAGCATACTTAGGACAGACAAACTGAAATCCCAGTGATTTCAGCAGATCTATCGTAGGTATGATTAGGTCTAGATTCAGTATTTGTCTTTTAATATCTTCTCCCAGAAAGATCTGGCATAGAAATGCCAGTGTTTCTACTGAACAAAGTTGGCACATTTTATGCCAGGGGTGAGCCCCAAGGCTGTAAGTGATAGGCAAAGGCAGTTTTTCTGTCCCTCAACCCCTCTAGACTACCTGTTTCCTGGCAAAAAAATGTGTTTGGGAGGGAGCTGTCTTTCAAATTGATTTCAGAAGCCCATTCCACAATTTAGCATTAAAACAAGAAGTAGATTTAGGACTCTATCAGACCACTCTACTTTAATGTTCTTTTGCAGGCAGAAATTGTGTCATTTTTATTCCAGCAAAAGAACACCCCCATACCAGACCTACCTTTACTGGTGTTAAAGAGGCATGAAAAGGCTTCCCCAGCTGTAACAGAGCATAAACGGAGCTCTGATTACTTCCAGGGTTGAGATCTCGCAAGAAGATGCTAGCTTGGGGAATTTGAAAAATTATGCCAAAAAAACACACAAAAAGTTTACACAAACACAAAAACACACATTTAAAGTCACAAGTAAATGGAGGGAGGGAGTGTCATAAAAAGAATGTCCCCTACCTGGCTGTCCCGATCGCACCTGGTACAATGGCGCCTGGATTCAAATGCTGGCAGAAAATCACTACAGGGGATCAATTGATGGCTTGGCCCATGAATAGAATAGGACAGGCTTTGGACTTTATATGATCGTGAAAGGATGATGTTATCTGGTACCTGTGCCCTTTTGCAATCATTATGTGTCCTTATGATGCCGTAATTGCTACATCTGATAAAGTCTTTACACTCATACCCAGCTCTTTGTTTCTGATTTTTTGCAGTGTTTCTAGCCCGCACAAGATCCCATGAGTAGAAAATTGGCCATCAGACCTGCCATAGTTGCCTACTCCAGTGTTACACCAAAAACATGCAAAATGAGCACTGAACAATTTACAAATAAATGTCATGTAAATCTCCAGAAGTCAGGACTTTGTTGTTGAAAAAAAGTAAAATAACAAAGCACCTCTTATGTTTCTGGTGCCATCTTTTCAGTGTTCATGAGGCATAGCCTCAACATTTTACACATGAAAACTGGGACATGTATGACCAAGCAACATCAGAGTGTGATCAAAGTGACAAAAGTTATTAATCAAAAAGAACACACAGTCTAGGAGAAGCTGAGCAGTTTGCTGTTCCCTGAGTGTACAGAGAAGGGCAAGATTCTTTTCTTCCTCCCCCACCCTCACTGAGTTAATTGAGTAGACACTACTTTAGCTCTTTGAATTCAGTTTGCAGCAAGTCAAATAACCTGAGGACAAAAGTGAGGGGAGAGTGGGAGGAAAAGAGACAAACTGGGACAACTTAAAAGCAGCTGAAAATGGGATGAAAGATGATTAATTGGGATTGTCCTTGCCACATCAGGACAGTTGAAGGGTAAGAAGAGCCTACAAATCATGCAGCAAATAAATATATGTGAATACAAGTATTGGATAGATTGAATAGATGGCCTCTGGATAGTGACGGTGTGTGGTTCTCATGTCAGCAGAGTGCTAAATCTGCTCTGGGTTTTAGTCTGAACAGAAAAGGAGCTATCTGAAATGCTGAACCTATTTTGGGGTAGGATTCGTTATCTGGATAGTGCCTTTAACATTTGGACTAAAACCTGGAGTAGATTCCCTCTCCCTCAATATCATTGGGAGCTACAAGTCACAAGTGCCTCTGGAGATGATAAGCTCGCCTTCACTGGAGATGTTGAAGCAGAGGTTGGATGACTATTTGTTAATGTTGCTGTAGGCAACTTTTAATCGTCCACTGTGCAGGTGGTTGGACTAAATTAATTCCAAGGTCCTTCCAAAATTCACAGTTCTATGGAACTTTTTGGGCAGTTGCCAGAGGGAAGAGTCTCCTGCCAGAGGGAAGAAAGAGAGCAGCTTCTGGACAGCCAGTTTCCAGGCCAGTTTCCTGCCAGGGAGAAGAAGGAGAGCAGCTTCTGGACAGCCATTTTGACTGTTGGAACAGGCTGCTTGTTGCTGAGGGGGTGGAGCTTCTGTGACTCACACCTGTATACCTAGCTGTATATAACACCTAGCTGTATATAACACCTTGCAGAGGCTTTCCAGGCCAGTCTCCTGCCAGAGGGAAGAAAGAGAGCAGCTTCTGGACAGCCAGTTTCCAGGCCAGTTTCCTGCCAGGGAAGGGGTATCACATTGAGGATGGAGTAAGCTTGTTTTCTGTTGCTCCAGAGACTAGAACACAGAACAATGGATGCAAGCTCCAGGAACAGAGATTCCACCTCAACATTAGGAGGAACTTTCTGACAGTGAGAGCTGTTTGGCAGTGGAACACACTCCCTCGGAGCATGGTGGGGTCTCCTTCCTTGGAGGTCTTTAAACAGAGGCTGGATGGCCATCTGTCAGGGATGCTTTGATTGTGATTTCCTGCATGGCAGGAGGTTGGACTGGATGGCCCTTGTGATCTCTTCCAACTCTACAATTCTATGGTTCTATGGTTCTATAGGGAGAAGAAGGAGAGCAGCTTCTGGACAGCCATTTTGACTGTTGGAACAGGCTGCTTCTTGCTGAGGGGGTGGAGCTTCTGTGACTCACACCTGTGAGTCACACCTGTGAGTCACTAGGGCGTGGAGCTGGGAGCCTAGCTGTATATAACACCTTGCAGAGGCTTTCCAGACCAGTCTCCTGCCAGAGGGAAGAAAGAGAGCAGCTTCTGGACAGCCAGTTTCCAGGCCAGTCTCCTGCCAGGGAGAAGAAGGAGAGCAGCTTCTGGACAGCCATTTTGACTGTTGGAACAGGCTGCTTATTGTTGAGGGGGTGGAGCTTCTGTGAGTCACAGCTCACACAATTTCAGTGACCAAACAAAAATACAGCATACCTAAAAGTACAGCTTAGTGTTCTCAGCATTACCTAAGAGTTTTTAGATTACCCAAGAGCTCTCACCATGGACACTGAGGGGGCTGCGGCAGTCACCTGCAACACTTGTGCAATGTTTGTCTTCTTGCCTACAGATGTGGAGAACTTCACATGCACCAAGTGCAAGCTGGTAGCCCTCTTGGAGGAGAAAGTCCAGCAGCTGGAGACACAGGTAGCTACACTTCAACAGATTCATGAGCAAGAGGTTTTCCTCAACAGAACAGAACGAACAGTCTTGGACGGGAACTGCACAGAGGAAGTGGCTGAGGAGGAAAGGGTCACTTCACAGACACAGAAAGTAGACAGCTGGAGGAATGTCACACACAGAACAAGAAAATCCAGGGATTCTTCGAGCAGCTTGCAGCTACAGAATCGATTCGAAGCCCTTTCCCTTATCAAGGACAACGGGGAAGAACAGCATGGACAGACTTCAGGGGTAGAGCAGGGGACCTTGAGAGTACCACTGCAAGGAACAGCAGCTGCGAAGCCTCAGCGGAGGCGTGTGGTGGTGGTGGGGGACTCCTTGCTGCGGGGTACAGAAGCAGTGGTTTGTGGGCCTGACAAGATGACTCGGGAGGTGTGTTGTCTCCCTGGGGCAATGATCCGTGATGTGACGGAGAGGCTGACAAGACTCGTCAAGCCTACGGATCATTACCCCTTCCTTTTGGTCCATGTGGGAACCAATGATATGGCAAGGCACAGCTTTCCCAAGATCAGAAGAGATTATGAGGCCCTGGGGAGGAAGCTGAAAGAAATGGATGCACAGGTTGTCATCTTGTCTCTTCTGCCAGTTGAAGGGCATGCTCCAGGAAGAGAGAGGAAAATAGCCGACGTAAACAACTGGCTCCGTAGATGGTGTCGCCGAGAACAATTTGGATTCTTGGATCATGGACTGCGCTTTAATGAGGGGGGACTTCTGGCAAGAGGTGGGGTGCATCTTAAGACAGTTGGAAGAAACATTTTTGCCAACAGTCTCAAGAATTTGATCAGGAGGGCTTTAAACTGAGTCAAATGGGGGAGGGAGAGAGTATTCTGGAAGGCAAAAGGGCTGGAGAAAATAGTCAAACTGTCATAGAGGGAACAAGGCAAACAGCGCAAGGACCCAACAGTGGGAGGCAAAAAAACTTGCACAGGCAGCAAGTAAAGGGAACACATGGTCTTAGATGTCTCTACACTAATGCACAGAGCATGGGAAATAAGCAAGATGAACTTGAACTCCTAGCACTACAAAGCAAATATGATATAATAGGCATTACTGAAATCTGGTGGGATGAGTCTCATGACTGGAATATAGGAATAGAGGGCTATAACCTTTATAAGAGAAACAGGCCAAACAGGAAAGGAGGAGGAATAGCATTATATGTCAGGGATATTTACACCAGTGAAGAGATCCATGACAGCAATACTGGAAGCCAGGTGGAGAGCATCTGGATAAAAATTAAAGGGGAGGGAAACAACAGGGATGTTGTTGTGGGACTCTACTACAGACCCCCAAGTCAGACGGAGGAATTGGATGATGCCTTTCTAGAACAGATGAACACACATGCAGAAAGGAGAGATGTAGTAGTGATGGGTGACTTCAACTATCCTGATATTTGCTGGCAATCTAACTCAACCAAAACTTCAAGGTCTAGCAAATTCCTTACTTGCCTGGAAGACAATTTCATGGTCCAAAAGGTGGAAGAGGCAACAAGGGGGTCAGCTATTTGAGATCTGATCCTAACCAACAGAGATGACCTGGTTAATGGGGTGCAAGTGGTGGGATCCTTAGGTGAGAGTGATCATGTTCTCCTGGAGTTTGTTATACAATGGAAAGGAGAAGCCGGGCACAGTCAGACACGCATTCTTGACTTTAGGAGAGCTGATTTCAATAAACTCAGGGAAATACTGGGGGTGATCCCATGGTCAGGAATACTAAAAGAGAAGAGACCTCAAGACGGATGGGACTTTGTCAAAAGGGAGATACTGAAGGCACAATTTCAAACAGTACCGTTGAGGAAGAAAAATGGGAGGTGTCTCAAGAAACCAGGATGGATGACTAAAGAACTTTCAACGGAGCTAAGTTTTAAATGGAACATGTATATGAAATGGAAAAAGGGGGAAATCACCAAAGAAGAATTCAAACAGATAGCGAACATGTGTAGGAGTAAAGTCAGAAAAGCTAAAGCGCATAATGAGCTCAGGCTTGCTAGGGAGGTTAAGAACAATAAAAAGGGTTTTTTTGGGGTATGTCCGCAGCAAAAGGAGGAAGAAGGAAATGATAGGGCCACTACATGGAGAAGATGGCAAAATGCTAATGGGACAGAGAGAAGGCAGAATTACTCAACACCTTCTTTGCCTCAGTGTTTTCAGAAAAGGAAAAGGGGGACCAACCCAAGGAGAATAGAACAGAGGACACAATAGGGGAAATCCAGCTCAGAATAAGCAAAGAGGTTGTACAGGAATACCTTCTTAATCTAAATGAATTTATATCTCCAGGACCAGATGAACTACATCCAAGAGTATTAAAAGAACTTGCAAATGTGATCTCAGAGCCATTGGCAATAATCTTTGCGAATTCCTGGAGAACAGGAGAAGTCCCAGCAGACTGGAGGAGGGCAAACGTTGTCCCCATCTTCAAAAAGGGGGAAAAAGAGGATCCCAACAATTATCGTCCAGTTAGTCTGACATCAATACCAGGGAAGATTCTAGAGCAGATCATTAAACGGAGAGTCTGTGAACATTTAGAAGGCAATGCCATAATCACAAAAAGTCAACATGGGTTTCAGAGAAACAAGTCATGCCAGACTAATCTGATCTCTTTTTTTGATAAAGTTACCAGCTTGGTAGATGAAGGGAACGCTGTGGACATTGCATACCTTGATTTCAGTAAGGCCTTTGACAAGGTTCCCCATGACATTCTTGCAAAGAAGCTTGTAAAATATGGGCTAGACAAGTTAACTGTTCAATGGATTTGTAATTGGTTGACCGGCCGAACCCAAAGGGTACTCAGCAGTGGCTCCTCTTCATCTTGGAAAGATGTGACCAGTGGGGTGACACAAGGTTCTGTCCTGGGCCCAGTGCTATTCTTTTTTTTTTTTCCAAATATGTTTATTGCAGATACAACAAACAAACAAACAAACAAATTTTATACATAAAAAACACAATCAAAACTTTCTCTCACATCACATAAACAAGTGTTATCATATACATATTACATGCATTCTTCTATCTTTCGTATCGCTCACCCATACTATTTTAACACTTCCTTTCCAGTGTCCCATGAGGGTCAGATTGTCATATTTTCTGAGACCTGATTTGTTCCTAAATGGTTTTTAGCAGTTTTGCCAGATAATATTACCCATCCTTGTCATTCCTTTATTTTCCCTTTTGATGTGCGTATCAGATAAATAAAATACAAATGATGTAGAAAACGGATAATTCCTTTTTTTTCTCCTCTTTTTTTCCCTCTTACTTATTTTGTTTATATAGTTGTTTATGTTATGTATGTTTTCTTAATGCTATATTATAATTTTGATTCTTTCTAGGATATCCAGACTGTGATAGTTGTTAAATAAAGTGATACGTAATCTTGTCTTTTATGAGTTCCATAATGTTGTCAGCTGGGAATCGCTGCGAAGCTCCCCCATCTATTTTCTAAGAATTTAGAGAATCTATCCCAAGCTTTTCAATGATTTTCAACGTACTTACCTTTTAGCAACGTGGTTAGTCTATCAATTTCTACAGTTTCATATGTTTTAAGTAACCATTGATCCATTGATGGTATATCTTGATTTTTCCACAGAGAAGCATATGTTATTCTTGCCGCTGCTAAGAGATAAAATATTAATTTCTCACTCCCATGATCTAATTTTCCTTCATACATTCCTAGTAAATAAAACTCAGGATTCCATGGTATGTTTCTTCCCAATATTTCCATCATGATTTTCTGTACTTGGATCCAGTATTTTTTGGCTTGCGGGCAACTCCACCATAAATGAAAAAAGGTTCCGGGTGATTGACTGCACTTCCAGCATTCGTTTTTCAAGTTTTTATACATCTTAGATAGTTTTTCTGGCGAGAGATACCATCTGTAGAACATCTTATACCAGTTTTCCCGAATGTTTTGACTTAATGTCAATTTAACTTTTTACGTCCACATTCTCTCCCATTTTTGTAACTCAATGGGGTGTCCCACATTTTGAGCCCATTTTACCATATTGTCTTTTATAGCCTCCTCTTCAGTATCCCATTGCAATAGTTGCTGATAAAATCGAGATATCAGTTTTTGGTTTCCAGGTTGAGTTATTTTATCCCATGGTGATTTCAACAAGTCAATGCCTTCTGTTTTCTGATCCATTTTGAATCTCTCAGTAACTTGTTTATGCAAATACTAGTGACATAACAAGCCGTCTTTCTCCATTTTTTCTTGACTTTTGATTGCCTGTCGGCCGTCTTTTATTTCTACAAGGTCCTTGTAAGTCAGCCATTTTTGAGCGGGGATTTTTTCTTTACTGAAAAGTGCCTCATGAGGTGAGAACCAGGAGGGTAGCTTTGGACATAGTCGTCTCCTATATTTTTTCCATATTTTCAAAAGATTTTTCCTAATTATATGATTATTAAATTCTTTATTCAGCAAATCTTTATCGTAAAACAAGTAAGAATGCCAACCATATCTGATATTAAATCCTTCTAATTTCAGCATCCTTTCTTCTTTTAATGTCGCCCAATCTTTTATCCACATCAAGGAGCAGGCCTCATAATACAATCTTAGATTAGGAACATTTAATCCACCTCTATTCTTTGCGTCTTGTATTATCTTCATTCTCACTCTGGGCTTCTTTCCTAACCATACAAATTTCGAAATATCCCTTTGCCAATCAGTGAAAACCTTCCCATTATGAATTATTGGAAGCATTTGAAAGAGGAATAACATTTTAGGTAAAATATTCATTTTAATTGCTGCCATTCTTCCGAATAATGATAACTTTAGATTATGCCAATTTCTTAAGTCGTTTTTTATTTCAATCCATGTCCTTATGTAGTTGTTTTTGAATAACTCCGTATTTTTATTAGTAATGTTAATTCCCAAATAGTGTACTTCTTCATGTGTTAGATTTTTTGTTAATATTACTGTTTTTTCTGAGTTAACTTTCAGTCCTGTTAACAGTTCAAACTCCTTTAATATTTTTTTCGTTGTTTTGATTTCTTCTAAGGGGTATCCTAACGAGATTAATAAATCATCTGCATATAATTTTAGTTTATATACATGGGATCCGACTTTAACTCCTTTAAGTGCGTTCTCTTCTCTTATTTTTTTACTCAGTAGCTCCATAACTAATAGAAATAGTAGTGGAGAAAGGGGGCACCCCTGCCTGGTTCCTTTTTCGATCTGTATATCCTTTGTTCTTTCACCATTTATAATTAATTTGGCACTTTGTTCACTGTAGATGGCTTTTATCCAGCTTATGAATTCTCTTCCTGCTTTAACTTTGTCTAAGATATCAATTATAGTCTCCCAATTTACATTATCGAAAGCTTTTTCAATATCAAGAAATATTAAAGCCAATTTTTTCTCATTGTGGAAATTATAATATTCTATTAAATTTAATACATGTCGGATATTGTCTTTTAAGTATCTTCCAGGTAAAAACCCCCTTTGATCTTCTTGTATCCATTCTCCAAGTATTTTTTTAAATCTCTGAGCCAAAATTGACACAAAAATTTTATAATCTACATTCAACAATGAAATGGGGCGATAATTTTTTGGAATCTGAGGGTCCTGGGCCCAGTGCTATTCAACATCTTTATCAATGACTTGGATGAGGGAATTAGGGGCATACTTATCAAATTTGCAGATGACACCAAATTCGGAGGAGTAGCTAATACCCTAGAGGACAGGATCAAAACTCAGAATGACCCGTATAGACTGGAGAGCTGGGCCAAAGCTAACAAAATGAAATTCAACATGGAGAAATGTAAAGTACTGCACTTAGGGCAGAAAAATGAAATGCATCGATATAGGATGGGAGAGACGTGGCTGAATGAGACTACGTGCGAAAGGGATCTAGGAGTCCTAGTAGACCACAAGTCGAACATGAGTCAACAGTGTGATGCGGCAGCAAAAAAGGCCAATGCGATTTTGGGCTGTATCAATAGAAGTATAGTATAGTATCTAGATCAAGGGAAGTAATAGTGCCACTCTATTCTGCCTTGGTCAGACCTCACCTGGAGTACTGTGTCCAGTTCTCGGCACCACAATTCAAAAAGGATATTGACAAATTGGAGCATGTCCAGAGAAGGGCAACTAAAATGGTGAAAGGTCTGGAAACCATGCCTTATGAGGAGAGACTTAGGGAGCTGGGTATGTTTAGCCTGGAAAAAAGACGGTTAACAGGCGATATGATAGCCCTGTTTAAGTATTTGAAGGGGTGTCATGCTGAGGATGGAGCAGGCTTGTTTTCTGCTGCTCCAGAGACTGGAACACGGAGCAATGGATGCAAGCTCCAGGAACAGAGATTCCACCTCAACACTAGGAGGAACTTTTTGACAGTAATAGCTGTTCAGCAGTGGAACGCACTCCCTCGGAGCGTGGTGGGGTCTCCTTCGATGGAGGTCTTTAAACAGAGGCTGGATTGCCATCTGTCGGGGATGCTTTTGATGAAGATTTCCTGCATGGCAGGGAGTTGGACTGGATGGCCCTCGTGGTCTGTTCCAACTCTACAATTCTATGATTCTATGATTCTATGAAATATAATTATTACAAGCACTGCAGTTTTTCATAGAGTATGGACACCATAGTCCCATAAATGTCTTTGAAGCCAGGAATAGGGAAGGGTTCCAGTTACCGGTACATAGGCAGATGTCATCCGTACTTTATAACAAGGGTAAGAATCCCTCAGCCCTCCTGATATGGTTGTGTTGCAGATCCCAGCAGCCCAACCCAACACAGCCAATGGTGATGAATGCTGGGGTTGTAGGATTACCACTTCCATATATGCATAGATTGTGTTTTCTGTGCTCTTCAAATGTCTGGTTTCCATTGAATGGATCATTTTCTGGTAATGCAAATTGCATTTCTCCCTTCTCTGAACTTTTTTGAGATCATGGTAGGAGAGGCTCCAGATTAGGCTTCTAAATTTACTTTTAGGCAATGAAAAATGGTCGAATCTTTACAGCAACGTACACTTTGATATGGCTCTGGCCACATCATGCCTATGTATATCACTATTAGAATGTGGAAAGGGCTAAGCCTCACATTTCTGCTGTACTGGTAGTGGAACTAAGTGGGCTCTGGAACTGGTTGTTTTCACTGTCCTCTGAGATGCATTTCCCCTTCCACTTTTAATAGTGCTGGGATTACTATGAAGTCACATTGTTATTTCTATCAGTGTTTCCAACTTGCTTCACAAGAAACATCTGGGTAATGTTTTCCTTTCCTCAAAATGCCAATGAATAGATGGTTTTTGAATGGCATTATATCCTTTATTTTCAAGCAGCCTATGGTGACACTGAATTTGGTTTGAGAATATCATTCAGAGATGAAACAAACACCTCTCCGGTTCTGCAAGTTTTGGTGGCAAACAACATTTGGCAGTGCGAACCCTCCCATAACATTTGGTGAATATTTGGCATTCTGTCTCTGAATCTGATGAATCTGAAGACTTTGCAGTGTGTGGCAGTTGGCACTGAATCTTTTTACAGTCCCTAACATACAGCAGTCAACATTTGACAAGATTTGACAGCTGATGTAGTAGCAGTCACTTTTTGACAATGTCTGACAGATATGCTTCACTGATATTTAGTACATTTTTATTTTGACATTATTCATTCATAGAACAAATCAGATCAGGAAAATGTAAAATTTCAGTTGCAAAATGCAAATGTCAGATCAAGGATGACTATCAAAACTTTTTTGTATTTTATAATATTTTGCTTTTGTGGTCCTATAATTGCATAGTTATATACTACTATTGTTAATCAACCAATATCATTTGCCTAAATCCAATTGCTATACCCAATTAGAGCAGATCTATTAAACCATCCGGAACTTGGTAAGTCAATACTTATGTAAGTTCCATTGATTCAAATGATTTTTTCTCATTAGATTCACAAAAGGTCTAATGCAATAGATAGTTGAAGCTTTTCAAACATTATCATGTAAGGAATATTGTGCAGGTAAGAATATTTATGATGCTACCTATGAGATAACTAATAAGGCTGGCATGATGTATTGCAGTTATGGATTAGTAGCCTATAGTTATGGATCCATAACTGCTCTGTATTCAGTAAGACTACATAAATGCTGACCCAAACCCACCTTAACAGCCAGTAGCTGCATTTGGCAAAGGAAGTCAGTTCAGCTGCTTATTTAGATGTTTCCAGGCCTCCCCACCAGTGAGTGAGGGTTTGACAATCAGAAGCCGGACCCAGTTGCAATTCCTTACTGCAGCTTCACTTGCTAGTGTGAGGGAGCTGCAAATGTCATCTTCCTTGTACCCCAATCAGGAGTTGAACAGATTTCTTTTGCCTATATGTCTGCCCGCTGTTAAAGTGGGCTTGGGAGGATGTTGGGACAGGAGATGTTGCCTAGTTATTAGGTGTGTAATTCATCACCAATGTTCTTCTTGAAGGAAGTAATGAGTATTTTTAGCAGTTTTCTTCCTGCTGCAAGAAATACTTTGAAATTCACAGTTTTTGATGTCTATTCACAACTTGGGACTTATTCTGCACCAAAGTTGCACATGTTGATTTGCACTGAAGACAGAGTTTTCTGCATAGGAAATAGCATTTCATGTTCAGGAAATAATATTTCTACACAGAAATTTTATTTTCTGTGCGGGAAATGCTGCTTCCTGAGCAGTAAGTGCTGGGCTTTGTGCAAAACAACCACATGTGAATTTTGTGCAGAATAACTACCAACCCACAAAGATTCTGATCAGTCCAGGATCCTTTTCACCAGGGTTCTCAATACTCAAAATATTCAATACTTAAACAGAGGCTGGATGGCTATCTGTCAGGAATGCTTTGATTGCATATTCCTGCATGGTAGGGGGGTTGGACTGGATGCCCCTTGCGGTTTCTTCCAACTCTATGATTCTATTATTCAAAACATATTCTAATAATCATTTTTTAAAATATTTTCTAATATTCTTGCCATTCCTATTAATTATGCATATGTAACTATGTGGCTAAAGTAGAATATTGGCGAATGTTACATATATAAAGGCATTTTGTGTTAGGAAAAATTGTAGAGAGTAATATACAACAGGCAAATTATGCTACATCTTAAGATCAAGACTACAGTCAAATGCACATTTACATGGGTTCTACCCATTGTGGGATATACTTTGACGTAGTCACAATCTTTGAAGTAGTCACCACCAGAAAAGTATGGGGCTTTGTGTAGGTCGTGTCTAAATGAGAAGATAACAGAAGATAAGACAGTCACTACTCTAGCTCATGCAGGAATTATTGGTTAAACCATTGAAGTACAAAGCTTTTAAGTACGGATCTCTCATAATATGATGAGGTTTAAGAAAGAAAATACAAATAGCTGCTATGTTCCTTGTTCACACTCCCATTGTTCTAACACACACATATATTGGGCTGTCTTCAAACTATGACAGGATCAGAAGAACAGTGAATATTTCACTGCACTTCTGAGATGGAAGTAAAAGGCTATGTATCGAACACAAGTAGTAAAGCAGAGTACAGTTGTTGCTAAGCAACATGTATGGGACAGGGTTATGATGTCATCAACCTTAGAGGAATGGAGAATCACAGCTAGTAAAAATGGAAGTAAATAATCATCCTGTACCTTAAGACCAAAGAATGATAGGTCATGATATAACATTAGCTATTGGATTTCGCATTGACTTTTCCTGCACTTGAAAATAAGAGATTTATAGATGAGATCATTTAAAACCATACTTTGTGTTGTAAGAAGGTATTACAAAGGGTGAGTGACTACAGTTGAAGCCAGCCTCCAACAATTAAGGATTCAGGACTGTCATGCAATGAAATATTCTCAAAATTTAAAATTAAAATTTTGTTAATTTAAATTGTGTTTCATAAGTGTTGGCCAGATTCCTGTATAGGATTTATGTATCTCTAAGCACCATAGTTCTACGGTGTTTGTCTATTAAATAACAAGACTGTGTTTCTACCTTTCAGACAAATCAGGGAGAACTGATTGTGAACAAGTGATGACTTTTTGAAAAAGGTTTGGGCCCACCTCAAGTTGCTGCAGAATGTCAGCGCAAATTTCCTTGCGGCACTCTTTTTGATCTGGTGTGAGAACCCTAGAGACCATTTCTCATGTTGAGATCCTCATGCAAAATTTTCCACACAGTGTCTTTGTCAATGTTCATGGCTTCAGCTATCATTCAGACACTGAGTCAGCGGTCTCCTTGAACAATCTGGCTGATTTTTCCACAATTTCTTCAGTTCTTGAAGTTGAAGGTTATCCAGGGCATTCATCGTTTTCCACATTCTCACGTCTTCTGAATCTTTTGTGCCACTCAAACACATGCGCACAAGACATGCAGTTTTCTCCGTAGGCCTCAGGGACATTTGAAAAGATATCATTGGTATTTTGTTCAGTTTTACTATAAATTTCAAATTGACACATTGCTCGGCTTTCACATTTACCATTTTTCTGGCACACAACAGACGATACAGCTTCTTCAAATGAGAACTGACAATTAACTGAATGGTCGTGACTCCTGCTTATATAGCACTTTCTGTGAAGCAGTTTTTGGCTGATAAATGCATTACTACACTTGAATATCCTCCATATTTGCCAGATTTGGCATCATAGAATCATAGAATCATAGAATCATAGAATCATAGAATTGCAGAGTTGGAAGAGACCACGAGGGCCATCCAGTCCAACCCCCTGCCACGCAGGAAATCACAATCAAAGCATCCCCGACAGATGGCCATCCAGCCTCTGTTTAAAGACCTCCAAGGAAGGAGACCCCACCACGCTCCGAGGGAGTGTGTTCCACTGCCGAACAGCTCTTACTGTCAAAAAGTTCCTCCTAATGTTGAGGTGGAATCTCTGTTCCTGGAGCTTGCACCCATTGCTCCGTGTTCCAGTCTCTGGAGCAGCAGAAAACAAGCCTGCTCCATCCTCAGCGTGACATCCCTTCAAATACTTAAACAGGGCTATCATATCGCCTCTAAACCGTCTTTTTTCCAGGCTAAACATACCCAGCTCCCTAAGTCTCTCCTCATAAGGCATCGTTTCCAGACCTTTCACCATTTTAGTTGCCCTTCTCTGGACACGCTCCAATTTGTCAATATCCTTTCTGAATTGTGGTGCCCAGAACTGGACACAGTATTCTAAGTGAGGTCTGACCAAGGCAGAATAGAGTGGCACTATTACTTCCCTTGATCTAGACACTATACTTCTATTGATACAGCCCAAAATTGCATTGGCCTTTTTAGCTGCCGCATCACACTGTTGGCTCATGTTCAACTTGTGGTCTACTAGGACTCCTAGATCCCTTTCGCACATAGTCTCATTCAGCCAGGTCTCTCCCATCCTATATTTATGCATTTTATTTTTCCGCCCTAATTGCAGTACTTTACATTTCTCCGTATTGAATTTCATTTTGTTAGCTTTGGCCCAGCTCTCCAGTCTATCCAGGTCATTCTGAATTTTGATCCTGTCCTCTAGGGTATTAGCTACTCCTCCCAATTTGGTGTCATCTGCAAATTTGATAAGTATGCCCCTAATTCCCTCATCTAAGTCATTGATAAAGATGTTGAATAGCACTGGGCCCAGGACAGAACCCTGTGGCACCCCACTGGTCACATCTTTCCAAGACGAAGAGGAGCCACTGCTGAGCACCCTTTGGGTTCGGCCGGTCAACCAATTACAAATCCATTGAACAGTTAACTTGTCTAGCCCACATTCTACAAGCTTCTTTGCAAGAATGTCATGGGGAACCTTGTCAAAGGCCTTACTGAAATCAAGGTATGCAATGTCCACAGCATTCCCTTCATCTACCAAGCTGGTAACTTTATCAAAAAAAGAGATCAGATTAGTCTGGCATGACTTGTTTCTCTGAAACCCATGCTGACTTTTTGTGATTATGGCATTGCCTTCTAAATGTTCACAGACTCTCTGTTTAATGATCTGTTCTAGAATCTTCCCTGGTATTGATGTCAGACTAACTGGACGATAGTTGTTGGGATCCTCTTTTTTCCCCTTTTTGAAGATGGGAACAACGTTTGCCCTCCTCCAGTCTGCTGGGACTTCTCCTGTTCTCCAGGAGTTCTCAAATATTATTGCCAATGGCTCTGAGATTATATTTGCCAGCTCTTTTAATACTCTTGGATGTAGTTCATCTGGTCCTGGAGATTTAAATTCATTTAGATTAAGAAGGTATTCCTGTACCACCTCTTTACTTATTTTCAGCTGGATTTCCCCTATTGTGTCCTCTGTTCCATTTTCCTCAGGTTGGTCCTCCTTTTCCTTTTCTGAAAACACTGAGGCAAAGAAGGTGTTGAGTAATTCTGCCTTTTCTCTGTCCCCTGTTAGCATTTTGCCATCTTCTCCACGTAGTGGCCCTATCATTTCCTGCTTCCTCCTTTTGCTGCGGACATACCCAAAAAAACCCTTTTTATTGTTCTTAACCTCCCTAGCAAGCCTGAGCTCATTCTGCACTTTAGCTTTTCTGACTTTACTCCTACACGTGTTCGCTATCTGTTTGAATTCTTCTTTGGTGATTTCCTCCCTTTTCCATTTCCTATACATGTTCCGTTTAAAACTTAGCTCCATTGAAAGTTCTTTAGTCATCCATCCTGGTTTCTTGAGACACCTCCCATTTTTCTTCCTCAATGGTACTGTTTGAAATTGTGCCTTCAGTATCTCCCTTTTGAGAAAGTCAAAACCGTCTTGAGGTCCCTTCTCTTTTAGTATTCTTGACCATGGGATCATCCCCAGTATTTCCCTGAGTTTATTGAAATCAGCTCTCCTAAAGTCAAGAATGCGTGTCTGACTATGCCTGGCTTCTCCTTTCCATTGTATAACAAACTCCAGGAGAACATGATCACTCTCACCTAAGGATCCCACCACTTGCACCCCATTAACAAGGTCGTCTCTGTTGGTTAGGATCAGATCTAAAATAGCTGACCCCCTTGTTGCCTCTTCCACCTTTTGGACCATGAAATTGTCTTCCAGGCATGTAAGGAATTTGCTAGACCTTGTAGTTTTGGCTGAGTTAGATTGCCAGCAAATATCAGGATAGTTGAAGTCACCCATCACTACTACATCTCTCCTTTCTGCATGTATGTTCATCTGTTCTAGAAAGGCAACATCCAGTTCCTCCGTCTGATTTGGGGGTCTGTAGTAGAGTCCCACAATAACATCCCTGTTGTTTCCCTCCCCTTTAATTTTTATCCAGATGCTCTCCACCTGGCTTCCAGTATTGATGTCATGGATCACTTCACTGGTGTAAATATCCCTGACATATAATGCTATTCCTCCTCCTTTCCTGTTTGGCCTGTTTCTCCTATAAAGGTTATACCCCTCTATTCCTACATTCCAATCATGAGACTCGTCCCACCAGGTTTCAGTAACGCCTATTATATCATATTTGTTTTGTAGTGCAAGGAGTTCTAGTTCATCTTGCTTATTTCCCATGCTCTGTGCATTAGTGTAGAGACATCTGAGACCATGTGTTCCCTTTACTTGCTCCCTGTGCAAGTTTTTTTGCCTCCCACTGTTGGGTCCTTGCGCTGTTTGCCTTGTTCCCTCTATGACAGTTTGACTATTTTCTCCAGCCCTTTTGCCTTCCAGAATACTGTCTCCCTCCCCCATTTGACTCAGTTTAAAGCCCTCCTGATCAAATTCTTGAGAGTGTTGGCAAAAATGTTTCTTCCAACTGTTGTAAGATGCACCCCATCTCTTGCCAGAAGTCCCCCCGCATGGAAGCGCAGTCCATGATCCAAGAATCCAATTTGTTCTCATGTGACTTTTTTCTTTTCCCTAAAGTAAAATTAGTGCTTAAAGGAACATGTTTTGAGTCAATTGATGCAGTAAAGAAGAAAACGGCAGATGTGTTGAAACAGTTGACAGAAATTGATCTGCTCCACACTTTTGACCAGTAGAATCAAGACAGCGTCGGTGTGTGAATGTGAACGGGGAGTTTATTGAAGGGGACAAGCATTAGAATTGTAATACATGTATATAAAGATGGGTTATTGTATCAGTCTTGTTATTTAATAGACAGACCTCATACATCTGGCCTATCTCCCCAGTCTGTACTTACCAGGAAGCAGCTGCTGTGATTAACAAGGCTCTGTTTCCCTGTCATTTGGCAAGCAGCTGAATGATGACCTCCTCCCCTTCTGCAAGCAATCTTTGATGCAACAGGCAGAATCAGGGTTCCTTCTTCATTATCTCCTCAGGCTAAAGTTCATTTGTGGGGGGTGGGGTGGGTTTGTGTGGGAATGTCAGTCAGCTGCTTCCTGACCAACAGTGGAACAGACCCCGGTTGGTTGCAACATCTGCGAGATTGGGGGACTTTCACAGTCCCTAAACAGCCCCTAAAATAGGGGCTATGCAGGGATTGTGAGTATGTAACAGTCATGAGGGTGTAACTCTAAGGGCTTGTCTATACGAGGCAAAAAAATGTAGATTGCTCCACAGTATTGGCAATTCGCAGCAGCTAGGTTATTATTATTTTTTGGCAGATCACAGGGATGCTATCTGCATTTGCTATGAAAATAGGCATGCCTGTGAATCAAGATGGCAGCCATAAGTGACTTACTTGCATGTTTACTTACCTCAATTTGCTACTGCTGGACAGTATTTTTTGTTATTAAAACCATAACAAAGGTATGAAAGAGAGATCTTTCACTTTAACAAAAAAGGAAACAAAAGTCATTTTAGTGCCTTAGCACTTGCTCGCTGAGGTGAAAATCCAACATGGTGACTCTGAGTGCTTGCCTTGTTGGCAAGCTCCGCCCCTGCATATGTCTGAACAATCAGCTTTCAACTTCCACTCGTATAGGGAAAGTGAATTAAATTGAATCAGTTGTACCAATGAGCAGGAATGCGCATTTCCCCCAATGTTTTTTAAAACTTTGGGAAAAGCCACAAAGGCTTTTCTCATGCAATATATGGTGGATTTGCCCCCCCTTCTTCCCAATACAGTTGCTTCTCCACATTTGCAACTTTCACATTTGCGGTTTCAATTATGCATGGAAAGCTGCCTGCCCCCCGCCGCTCTGCACCCCATCCCTTCCCAAGGCACTGAAGGGCTTAGCCCGTCACTGCCCTGGGAAGGTGGGGTGGGAAGCAGCTGGCGCTCCACCCCACTCCCTTTCCAAGGCAGCCAGGGGGTTTTCAGGAGGCCCGTTGCTGCCCTGGGAAGGCGGGGTGGGAAGCAGCTGGTGCGCTCGTGCTTCACCCAGTCCCTTCCCAAGGCAGCGAGGGGCTTCTCAGGAAGCCCATCGCTGCCCTGGGAAGGCAGAATGGGAAGCAGCTGGTGCGCTCGTGCTTCACCCCAGTCCCTTTCCAAGGCAGCGAGGGGCTTCTCACGAAGCCTGTCGCTACCCTGGGAAGGTGGGGTGGGAAGCAGCTGGCATGCTCATGCTTCACCCCAGTCCCTTTCCAAGGCAGTGAGGGGCTTCTCACGAAGCCCGTCGCTACCCTGGGAAGGTGGGGTGGCAAGCCCCTCGCACGCTCGCGCTTCACCCCAGTCCCTTCTCAATCCACCGTATACTTCTCACAAAGCCCCTCGCTGCATTGGGAAGGGACTGGGGTGGAAAGCTGCTCTCCCGCAGGCTCATTTCTTATTTGTGTTTTTTTCACATTCACGGGGGTTGTCTGCCCCTAACCCCCATGAATGTGAAGGGATGACTGTACATTGATACATGTATTCTGCAAGGAGTGTTTTTGCTGTTTAGACAACCCCTAGGTTATGTATTCATAACTGCCATAGAGGATTCTGGTCACTGTGTTTTAGCTCTCCCAGTCCCTACTCTTCACTCTTGGCTTTTGGAGCACTGATGTTGCAAAACAACAACAACAACAAAACTTTCACTGAGCCAATGAGCCCTGGCATCAACTAGAAATGGTAGTAGATGAAGGTCCATACTTTCAAGACACCTCCCATTTAAAAAGGGAGCTCAGATTTTCTCTTCCAGTGCTACTCTGGAGATTTATCTGACTGGAATTCCTGGAGTCTTCAGCTGGGGGTCCTGAAACCTTGCAACTCAAGGACTTCAGAAGGTTTGGACTCAGATTCATCAGTTAATAGAGGACATTTTGAAATTAAACTTTCAGAAAAGACCTAAATTCTACTTACTGTGAATGACAGAAGATCAACTCAAGAGGAAGTATGAAAGAATCCTTCAATGCATGATTACAGCTGCCAGACATCTATATGGCATCTGACACAAGAAGACGGGCTGCTGAAGTTGCAAGAACTTACTGAAATCAACAAATTGATAATGTTGGTCAAGAAAAAAAATCCTTGGTAAAATAAAAAAGATTAGGATGTGTTCATTAATTTTTTTTAAAATGGGGGAAATGTATGAAAATTGGGATATTTGAAGTAATACCTACATTTACCTAGTAGAAGGATTAATGTGATATCATTTATAAGAATCAGATCTCTAGTTTTAATGTTCAGTTATGGCAGAAAAGCAATGTACAGTGTGCCCTCCATATCCATATTTGAGCATCCACGGATCATCATTGCATAACTAAAATGGTGGTGCTCATTCCTAAAATGGCAGCACCGCATACTTAAAACGGCAGTGTTGCATACCTAAAGTGGCAGTGTCCATACTTAAAATAGCTGCTCCCATTGATTAATATGGGACTCTACCATCCACATTTTTTGTTATTTACGAGAGGTTCTGGAACCAAGCCCCTTCGGATACGGAGGGCCCACTGTAGTGGGTAGGAAATTTGTGGTTTCTAGTTTGTAGTTGTCTGATTGTTGATATTTTGTTTTGTAATGTTATTTTAAACATATAAAGTTTGTGTGTTTAATGAAATATTTTTAAAAGTAAAATAAAATGTTACTTCTTTGTACAACAACTACCATAAGTCACCACATGTTAGCTAAGGGCTTCTGGAAATCATATCCCCAAAACTAACTTTTATATCAGTCACTCCTTCATGTTCAGCTCATTTTTTTATACAGGAATTTACCAAAATTAGATTTTTTAAAATAAAAAGAGAGAGGTTTGGAAAGCTAAACTACCAGCCATCTAAACATATTTACAGGTATTGCCACCTTCTTTTCCTAACAGACTGCTTATTTTTAACAGCTATGTGACAGACTGGTATAAAACAGTACTGAGAATAGATGTAACTTATTAACTTTGGCCAATACAGATGAACAAGAATTTTATTTGGTTCATTTTTAAATAAGAACTTTCCAAAACTCACAAATTTCTTTATACACTCAATATTAAAAAAAAAAAACTTGAGATTTTTTTTTAAATATTGAATGTGGAAGAAAGCAAAAATGATGCCCATTCCTAGCCTTGTCTGGTGGCCTCCACAATGTTACCTTTATGAAAGAAAGGGGCGGGCAGTGAATGGCAGTCCTTCAGTCCTTTCCACACTACACAAATAATACAGTTTGAAATTATTTGCCATGGCTCCTTCCTATGGAACCCTGGGATTTGTAGTTTTACAAGATATTCAGCTCTTTGTCAAAGAGTGCTGGTGCCTCACCAAACTACAAATCCCAGAATTCCATAGGAAGGAGCCATGGAAAATAATACAGTTTCAAACTGGATTATTTGTATAGTGTGGATTTGACCAGTGTCATCCATTAAGACACAGAAGTACTTGAACATTTGAAGATTCAATTGGACGCTCCTACAGAGTTTAGGAGCTGGTGGTATTCAAGGGGTCTGTTACCACTAGTGCATGCCAATAGTACCTTCTTTCCACAAAGGTATGCCTGGGAAACTATCTTACATTTTTACTATAAGTACTACTTACAGGCCAAGGCCCAAAGATATACTTAGGTGCTCTCAAGAAGCAAAGTGGACACTTTAAAGTTGCAGTGTTTTTATAATAATATGACAATCTATATCCACAAAATAGTACATTTGTTATGTAATTTTTTTAACAAAAAAGCTAATGCCTTTTTTCTTTGTCATTTTTAAAATTAGTTGTTAGGTTCAAAGGCTTCCATATATTTAGACATCATATACATTTGGCAGTGAAGAGTAGCTTAAGTGATCTACATTGTTCATTGCTTAATTATGTTATTTTACTGTTCCTGAAAACCTGACACAAAGCAAATTTACATTACTGTGCTCCTAATTAGCCAATAATCCTCAAGGATTTGTATGATACATACCCAAAGTAATTTCCTTCTCCACTAAATATGAATCTCCTTACATTGGTTTAAGATGATGGCACTATGACAAAAGGCATCTTGACAATGACAACACTTGGTGCATTTGTCCTTAAAGCCAAAGTCTCTTGAAAACACAGTTATACCATTTTAGAATTCAATAAGTCAGGCATGCAATTTTAAAAGACAAATAAGCATTTTAAAAGGACTCCATAGTGAACCAGTGGTTATATGGTCTATGGCTACTTTGTTTCACCCTAATAGGGGCATGCATTGTCCAAATGTGGATTTTAAAGTTTTGGGTTGTTGCACTCACTGACCAATATGGCTATCCTTGCTTTATATAAGTGCTGTGTTTTATCTAATAAATTACTCTGAGATATGTGAATACAGTTAATGGAATACTACCCACATTAACACCCTTTTTTAAAACTCAAAAGGGATAAGCCCACCCATCATTTAAGATCAATGGGGGAAACTGTTTTCTGAACAGGACCGGTTTAAGGAATTTTGGGCCCCCCTGCAATGCTTTATTTTGGGGGCCCCATATGTTTATCTCAGGTCAATGTAACCTGACTCAACCTAAGGTATTCACAGCACAGGATATTCAGATTATTATTAATAGTGTTTTTGCAGGAGGAGGGTTACTATGCCCCCCCCCTCACAATGATGGGCCTCCCTGCAGATGCTGATGTCGCTGGTGCCTTAAACTAGCCCTGCTTCCGAATTCCCTTCTTGGGATAGTTATTATCTAGTAATGCAAGGCTTAGATGGTATAATTTAAATCATGGCAATTCAAGTGGTAATTAAAAAATTGAGAAAAGGGACTGGCCTAAATCATTGCTTTAAAACAAGATTCTTGCTGTCTAATCCAATATTTGCTAACATAATGTTTATTAACTAAAATACAAATGTTTATCTAAATACTATACAGGTGTGAAATCAAAATCCATTGTTCATGATGCTCACATGTCTTGTGCACTAAATCTTTTGGGGGAACCATATAAGCAACTAAGAATTTCTGTTTGGCTACTAAAGCAATTTCCATAGAGAAATGTGAGGACGTTAACCAAGATCCTTTATTAGACCTGTTAACACCCAGAACTTTCCAGAACTGAGATTAATAAACAGAACAATGATTCTGTGGCATGGTATAAAAATGCTTGGGCTACTTTGATTGACAGAGACTAAAAATTTCATATTGGTTACAATTATTGTTGTTAACTACCATCAAATCAACTTTGACTTATGGCAACTCTATGAATGAGAGACCTCCAAGTCATCTTGTTATCCACAGGGATTCAGGTCTTACAAACTCAGGGTTGTGTTTTCTTTGATTGAGTCTCACCACCTGTAATGGGATCTTCCTCTTTTCCTATTGTCTTTTACCTTGCCAGGCATCACTGTCTTTTCTAGTGAGTCATGCCTTCTCATGAAATGTCCAAAGCATGACAGTCTCAGCTTAGTCACCTTGGCTTCTAGAGAGAATTCAAGCTTGATTTGTTCTAGGACCCATTTATTTATTTGAGTAACAGCAGAACTCAAACACATCATTTCAAATGAATTGCTTCTCTTTCTTTCAGCTATTTTTACTGTCCATCTTTAAAACCATACATAGAAATCAGAACTACAATGGCATGGACAACCCTGAGTTTGGCATTCTATGATATATCTTTACACTTCAGGATCTTGTATAGTTTCTTCATAGCTGCCCTTCTAAGTCCCAGTCTTCTGATTTCTTTACTGCTCTCTCCATTATGATTAATGACTGAGCAAAGTTAGAGGAAAACTTCGACTGTCTCAGTGTCTTCATTGCCTACTTTAAAGTTATGTGCATCATAACTTTTAAAGTTGTTTGCTTAATTTTCAGCTGTAAACCCACCTTTGAACTTTCTTCCTTGACTTTCTTCACTAGTTGTTCCAAGTCTTTGCTATTTTTTTTTTTTTGCTAATAGCATGGTGTCATCTGCATATCTTAAATTGTTGATGTTCCTTCCTCAAATTTTCACACCTCCTTCCTTGAGTCTTTTCTAGCTTTATTTATGATATCTTCAGTGTACAAGTTAAATGGGGTGATAAAATGACAGCTCTAGCTTCTTGAACATGTGGTGAATATTGGTATTCTGTCACCTAATGATCATGACAGATTGGATTATGAATACTATTATGTGCTACAATATATGCCCTACTATGCAACATGTATATGTATTCAAAAGTCACATTTTCTTTGTACAATTCAAATAAAAAGAAGATACCAATGATTTCACTATTTCTATTTCTGGCACTATTCAATGATAGTGGATCAGGGATTGAAACGATTGAATGTAGACTCACTTTAATATGTTTGCATTGCATTCCAGTATCATTTTGAACTAGGGACTTTATCACATGAGGCTTGTACAGTGCAATTGCAAATGTACAATAATGTCTATGGCTGTACTTTATCACACATTATCATCTCTGTCCTGTTGACAGTTTATATTCAACTTGCTGGAGTGCACAATTTCATTGATGAAGGAAACTTGTTAATGGCTCTCAATCTCGCTACCTTTCCATGACAGCCCTGTGTGCGATAGGTCCCTTCTGCTGCAGTAATGAGGTGCCAGCAGTCACATGGCGTCAGAGGGCATTTCAAAGGAAATTGTAATAAATCTGAAATTTTGTAAAATAAATAAAAATCATTTACATTATCAGATTACTTTTAGGAGATTATCAGATGCCTGCAAAAAGCATTCCAGGAGGTCCCATCAAATGATGCCTTACTCGTGGCTGCAGTTTAGGAGGAGCATGTGAGAATGACGGTGTCATCTGAAACCGGGACCTGTTCATGCTACAGTAATGTTGTCCTTGTGTGGCCTGGGGTGTGTTTTGCAGCATCTGATAATCTCCTTAGTGTTCTTTAAAAATATGTCAACTGTACAAAAAATATGACAAACCCATTGTTTTTTATTCATAGTGTTTAGAAGTAAAATCTGAGAGAAGTAAAATCTGAGATAGAATGTTAAAATATTTTGGCCTAAATCTAATTTAGCCGACTCTGCTCTCTGTCAAAGTAAAGCTATTAAATTAATGGAACTTACAAAAAGTTGACTCACCAGGTTCTCATTGATTCAGTGGGATTACTCTGGTTGGGACAAACAATTGAATTTAGGCATAGCTAACTATAAGAACGTGTTTCAAAGGCAATGTCCATTTGTGAACAGTTTTATCTGGAGAGTGATATTTTGTTTCTACATTTACTGTGTGCAGCCTATATCTGCCAGTTGCCACAACAATGTCATAATCCTAGTTTTTCACAGCTAGAGCAGTCATTTTATATATGAGGTAGGAGGATTTGAAAGGCCACATTTTGATAGGTCCTTTACCGGTGTTCTGTTGGCTCTCATTGGGTCACGGATATAGCCCAATGAACTGGCAGATATTGGAGTAATTGTCAGTCATTGGTAAGAAGGTCTATAATGAAACAATATTTTAAAACGGTCAGGAGGAGTCTAGAGTCAGTGGAAGTAGTATGATTTGATCAGTGGAGTTAGTGGCAGATGTAAAATCCAAGCTAAGATTACTGAAGGTAAAAGCTGTGAATGATAGTCAGGGGAGGAAAGGTTCAGGAGGTAGTTTTCCAGGATTGTTTCTGGACAGATGGATAGCAGTAGCCAGATGGGCTCAGGAAACATGACGATTTAGAAAAGGCATCTGTGACAAGTTCTTGGTTGTGGCCTGATCCCCAAATCTTTGCCCAGAAGGAGGAATTAGGGGAAAGTGAAGTAATCCTTTCAAGAAGCTGAGGATCTATCATGAGTGACAGTTGAGGAGCTCTACTGACTCTTGTATCGTTCTAGTAAATCCCTAGTGAGAGACATAATTTTGACATGTTTTCTGTATTATTGTAGGATAGTTATCTAGAGTAGAGTCAGGGAGAAGGTTACTGGCAATCATATGTCTGCATACTTGGACTTAAAGATATAAGTTTTCTTAAAGTGAGAGTATATATTTGATATAAAGTACCTATTGAAATGTACCAATAACATTTAACATTATAGAGTATTAGTATACTTATAAGTAAATAAAGTATGTGTGTTTCTCTGAAATAATTCGCTGTGTCTTTTCAAGCTATTATCCTGCTGCAGGTGGTGTGCTGGAGGATGTTTTTATTAGGGATTTATATCACGATGGGAGAAAGTAAGGCATACCAAAATATAGAGGAGGTATAATACAATCAAGATGAAGGTTTGGTAGCTAGATCTGCCATGGTTTAGTGTCATGTTCACCAAACTATGAATAAAACAGATTATCTAGATTAATTTCAGTCTGGCTTCAGACTTGGTTATGGGATGGAGATAAACTTGGTACCTATGCTAGGAACTGAGCAGGGGCAGTGTGTCCCTGTTAGTTCTACCAGAATCTTCAGCTGTTTTCAATATAATTGTCCATGGTATCAGTCTGGGCCACCATGCCGGGATGGGATCTGGAGGCACTGTTTCATAGTAGCTCCATTCCTTTCTGGAGTGGAGAGCCTAGAAGCTAATGTTAGGGGAATCCAGTTTAGCTCCTTGGCCATAGGTCTGTGGAGTTCCTCAGCACTTCCTTTCCACATGTTATTTAACAAATACAGTAGGACCCCTGTATCTATGGGGGATTTGTTCCAGGGCTCCCCACAGATAATGAAATCCATGGATAATAGTGAATGCCCCTGTCACCATTCCTGCCAAGGGAGCTATCCCAGGGGAGAAGGAAGGTGAGATCTACTCCTCCCCAACCTTCGCCCCCACATCACGATTTCCACCACGGGAGTGATCCTGGGGGTGATCCCAGGGGTGAAGGGAGGCAAGATCTACTCCTCCACTCCCTTTTTTTAATTTATATTTTTAAATGTATTTATTTATACCCCTCTCTTCAGCCACAAGGCTATCAGAGCAGCTTACAAACTGTTTTAAGCAATAGCGATTTACACATCTATGCTGCATTAAGCCGTTTACAATGTGTGTTAGCTAATTGCCCCCACAAGCTGGGTACTCAGTTTACCGACCTACGAAAGGATGGAAGGCTGAGTGAACCTTGGAGCCCTCTGGGTTCGAACTTGCAACGTGTTGACTTGCAGTACTGGCATTTAACCACTGAGCCACCAGGGCTCCTTTGCCCCCACATTGCCATTCCTGCCACAGGACCGATCCTGGGGGTGATCCTGGATGTGAAGGGAGAAGTGAGGCAAGATTTACTCCTCCCCTCCCTTTGCCCCCATTGCCATTCCTGCCACAGGAGTGATCCCAGGGGCAAAGGGAGAAGGGAGGTGAGATCTACTCCCCTTCCCCTCCCTCCCTCACCCATCCACCTCCCCACTGTTGTCATCTGTGGATAATTGAATCAGCGGATGGCAAATCAGCAGATGCAGGGCTGCTACTGTATATGAAAACACAGGGAGAGATTGTTTAGAATTTTGTGGCCAGGCACCACCACTATTTCTCCTTTCCACTTAACTCCAAGGAAGCTGTTTCTGTGCTGAACTAGTGTCTGATATCAGTAACAAACTGGATGAGGTTGAACAAAGTCAAGCTTAATCCAGACAAGGCAGAGGTGATCCTGGTCGGCTGAATGACAGATCAGGGTACAGAGATCCAACCTGTGCTTGATGTGATTATACTTCCTCTGAAGATGCAGATTCACAGCTTGAGTGTACTCCTTGATTCAGCCTTGAGCCTGGAGGCCCACGTTTCTTTGGTGGCCAGACATACATCTGTACAACTAAAGTCAGTATGCCAGCTATGCCCTTCTTGGAAATGACTGATCTGGTCACAGTGGCATATGCTTTAGTACCATCCCATTTCAATTACTAAAATGCATTCTACATGGGGCTGCCTTTGAAAAGTGCTCAGAAACCTCAACTGGCCAAGGGACTGAATTCAGAATGTTAAATGGGGCATGCAACACCCTTGTTGCAATGGCTCCTCTGGAATACAGCAACCTTTGCAAACATGAAGAACCAGAAACAGCACAAGAACAACAGACACTGGGCAGAAACCAAAGTCCCGTTTTTTTAAAAAAATGGTTTTATAAACATAGGGTCATGTTGAACAGCAGGGTGAGTGTTACTTGTCAGATACTCAGGGAGAATGAGCCTCTTTGGATGGGTGTATTCACACCTATGGTCTCATTTATGGTCTCCAGAAACTTTTTCTGTGTGAATGACCAGCCACTGTACTGATCCTATGAGGCTGATGATCATTCCATTGATCTTTTCCCAGGCCCTCTGTCTTGTGGGACTGGTGCCATCATGACTAGTCATCCATGTTCCATTACAGAGGGCATTCTCAAGTTGCATAGGCCATTACACTTGTTCAAATGCATTTCCATACAAATGTGGAATAGGATATTGTATGAGTCTTTTTGGGTGCTTCAGCCTCCCAACAGAACCAACTGTACAGCAATTACTAAAAAGTAATACTTACAGATCACAGCTACTATGAAATGAACAAGGGTCTCAACCAACCATTGGAAACTGATTAGCGTACAATAGGAACAGGGTACTGAGATGTGACCCTGGCCAATTTTCTGTTCCTGAGACCCTTCAGAGGATACATGGACTGCCAAAACTACATACACAAAAAAGAAAACAAAAACAAAACCAGAGATGGACAGAAGTCCACTTCTGGTTTTGCAATACAGGCCAAGCATTCCTTATATAAAATGCTTGAGACCAGAAGTGTTTGGGATTTTGGAATTTGCATATACATAATGAGATATCTTGAAGATGGGACCCAAGCCTAAACACAAAATTCATGTGTTTCATATACATTGCATACATATAGCCTGAAGGTCATTTTATACACAGTATTTTTAAAATAATTTTGAGCATGAAACAAAATTTGTGTACACTAAACCATCAGAAAGCAAAGGTGTCACTATCTCAGCCCCGTAGACAATTTTGGATTTTGGAGTATTTCGGATTTCCAGATAAGGGATACTCAACCTGTACAAGGATTTGGGGTATTAAATAGTACAAGTGAGCCTTGCTGCCAATTTAAAAGGTAAATTCCTACTCTTGGAGGCTTCCACATAAGTCAATTCACTCTTTTGGGGAATAAAAAACAGGCCACTTTGGGGAGTCTGGAGAGGCTGAGGGCTGCAAAGCAACCTTGGAGGACCACATGTGGCCCCAAGGAAGCACTGTGCCCACCCTTGGTGTAGAGTGAGGAACAGTGCTAGTAACAGGAGTGTTAAAAGGATGGGAATGGTTTATACTGTCCATTGCAAATTGCTCAATTTAATGCTTGGTTACGTTTAATCTAGGTAATGAATCCAGATGTTATTCTGAAAGGTGCATTAAAAATGGTTAAATAAATAAAGGCAGACTGATCATGATACCTTATTCCTTCCAGATGATCTAAACATTTGGTCACATTTTTAATTTGTATTTGGAACTTTTGTAGCAATGGCCTCCTTCTGAGGATGGCAACTTCTATCATATCTGAAACACTGGCAAATTCACACTGACTTTTTTCAATGGGAAGAACACATGCTGCTATAAGAGTAAAGAAAAGAATTCAATCTGTCAGGATCAGTAGGTGATTTTGCACCATTTACAGACCTTTTGGGTGTGTGTGAATATTGTTATATAAAACAAAAATGCAGGTGGCATAAAACGAGTTAAGTGGAATCTTATATGCAACCAGCTTACTCCCAGTAGTACTTACCAATTGTGTATCAGGCCAAGCAGTACTTAATATAAGTATGATACTATAGAGAATGTTAGAATTATTTTCTCAGCCTTCCTGTTCTAAAAAACAAAGACAATGCTATATATGCTTTCTACACCTTGATTTTCAAGTTGTACTAGATGGGCTACAGGACACATATTCCCATTAGAGCTGGGTATTTCTAGATCTTTTAACATTTATTTTTTTTAAAAGGACTTTACTGAAAAACAGTGGAAGTTAATGATCAGCAAATCTCGTAATATCATATCAAAGAAACCTTGTTGTGGTGTGTTGTTACCAACATATCTCTGATCATTTTTTTTAAAAAAAAATTATGGTAACATACGAACCAAAATAATGTATGTGGTAGTAACACAAATAGGAGGAAAAAATCTTATGCCTGCATGCTCATAAAATCAACACAATAGTCATGCTAGCTAAAAATGCAACTGTACTGTGTTCAGGAACTATTCTTGGAGACTTAGGACTTTTTCAAATGGGGTAACCCCCTCCCCCGAGGAGATCAGAAAAAGAACGGGGCTGTCACACTTACAGAGCTTCATTTCAGACAGCCCCATCCTCCTCTGTCCTCCTCGTGGCCTCCTCCTGACCTTTCCCTGTGCTATGGGTGCTGCATTTTATTGATGGAGGTTTTCCATCAATAAAAAGCCGTGCCTGCAGCATGGAGGAAGCATGGGGGAAGGTCGGGAGGAGGATGGAGGAGGACGGGGCTGTCCGAAATGGGGCTCTGTAAGCACGTCAGCCCCGTTCTTCTCCTAACCTCCTCAGGTTTTTGTACCCCATTTGAAAAAGTCCTTAATGACAAGAATGGATAGCAACCTTAAGTGGCAATGAAGACCTGTCTGCAAAGGCACACTTGTTCTGGATTCTGAGGATATGGATTCTGAGGATATGGAGAGCTACTGCATAGCCCTGCCCCATCCCCTGAGTATTAATGTCTGTTGCAAACTACACAGAGCTCACCATCAGCCTGATATGTGCACTAAAAAGAATTCTGGAATTCCCCTGATGGGGTTTGTCATTCAACCAACTCATTTAATACATTGTCCTCCACTCTGGTTGTTTGGTTAGAAGACTGATTCACAGAGCAGCAAAATCCAGGAGGAAAATAATAATGTAACATGAAAATTAATCATAAGTTAAAACTCCTTTTGTACTGATGTTTGGGATCTAAATGTCATATATAATTGATAGTGCTATGAACCATATCCTCCACCCACACAAACGATAATGGTACATCTTTTTAAAATCCTTGTAAATGTACAAGGAAACTTTTGAGCTTTCTATAGTGCTGCTCACACTTTCATTTTTAACATAAGAAAATTGTTCTTATGTTCTGATATAAAGACCATATGAAGATTGCATTGGAAATCAAATACTGAGGAGTTTCAGATTATTAACATTAATTTATTTGGATCTGACAGTCTCCCTGGCCCCCGCTTTCTTGTGTGAGTGTGAATATCTTTCTTGCTTAAGATTCAGTATTTTGCAAATGCTGAAGGCTCAGATAGCTTCTGGTTTAGCTAGCTTCTTAAGGCTGGACTTGTTTTTCATTGGAAGACAAAGAAAACAGTGAACAACACAACCATCACCCCCACCCTGGTAATCTTGTTATAGTATTATCATTCTATGAAAGCCCATTAGTAAAGCACTATGATGCTGGTCATAGAGTGAACTCAGACCCACCCCTAATTAAACTGCCTGCATGTCCCAGCACTTTCCTGGAATGATGTCAAGCCATGCAGCTATTTGCTGCCCTTCTATTAATGTAAACACTGTTTGTAAATCATATAAACCTAACCTGCTTCGCTATTGAACAGCTCCTAAAAATGGAAATAATTAGCTTTATTGAACTGGGAGTTGCCATTTATTGGATATTTTTGAACATGGCTTTTCTTGAAATATATCTCCCCCTTTCTCTTCCCCCCTTTTAATTCACAGGGAATTAATTTTGGAAAGGATAGAGGCATTTTTTAAAATTCCAATTTTAATTTAAGAGAGGGCTAATGGTGTGTAGAATATGTGTGAGATGTTTTATTGAGCTAGCATAGATTTTTGTCTCTTTCTCAAAAGATGAAGAAAAGAAATCTAATATATTTGAAAGCAGCAAGTGTCCAATACTAGCAGCTCACTCATGGAGTGCTTACTGTACTTTGGCAATTTAATTTAAATGTTAAGTCTGAAGAGAGAAGTTGCATGCTTTAGGACATTAGCTCATCTTCTTTTCTGAGATCAGACCAAAGTGCCTCTGGCAATATGTTTGCACATTACTATGAAACAGACGCCTATGAGGCAAAGAAATATAAACAAAACAAATAAATTTCCCACTGTGGGGTTTTTTTTTTTTTTTGAAGCCCAATTATATTTCCTCTGCATAAGAAAAAGGAACCCAGAACTTAAATTTAGCAGGGGGAATAACCAGAGTTGCAAGTTACCCGAGGAAAAACCATAGTTGCTGGAGCTAGATAGTTTACCTGAGCCATCAGCTACATAGCACATTTATGGTTATTGTATTTTACAGGTTGATAGATTTTTATATTCTGTCCAAGTCAGGATCTTACACCACCTGGTTTATTATTTAGTAATTTACAGTGCAGTCAGGCATGTTTGGTTTAATGTAGGATAAACTTATAAATCTATTGTTCCTCCAGTGCCAGGGTTGGTGTGCAATGAACTACAGAGCTTGATGCGTACATACATTTCAGCTCTGCTTATTTTCTTTGATAGGGAAGCAGGCAATAGATAACACAGTGACAGTAGCATCCCAGGGGATCGCAAAATGTGAGAGCAACACACCGTCAGGTTAGTAGGTCATTATTGTATGAGCACTGAGCCATTAATTGACTACTGTACCAGGCTCAGTCTGTGTCAGATTATGGCTCTTGGCAGTAAGGACTGTTATCTAATAGCTTAACTTTGCTCTCTTTTTATCATCTTATTTGCTGATAAAAATTATGCCTAATAAGGTGAATATATTTGCTGCACTTGCATTTTGGCTGTAGACAAAAACAAAACAAAACAAAAAAAACCCCACAAAAAACTGTCCGCAGCTAAATCAGTCTTGTGGTGGCCTGCCTGTCTATCCTTAGGCCCATTCTGTCTTTTCAAACCGCCTCACCATCATCTACAAGAGTAGTACTGTTGGAAAACTGAGAGAGAGGCAAAGGTGACATGTTTCTTTGAGGGAAACTGCAACTTTTATAGCTGGCAAACTACAGCGGCAAATCTGTCTTGGTATATATTCTTCTGAAACCAGCAACCAGACAACCAATTCCCTTTTAGTGTCTGATGGGACACTACCATCAGACACGTACCTACTACACTAACTCAAGGCTTAGCCACACAGCTACATAGCCACACAGATAATACCAATGGCAGACTGAAGTCTTCCCTTGTGTGGAAAGGCCTTGGGCAAGGAGATGAATGTTGTATGGAGGACAATGGTTGCCACCTGAAACCAAAAAGTGCTCTTCCTTAAATCTGTGTGCATCTTCTTCTCTAGGTTTTCTCAGATTACTAATACGCAGAGCTTTGGAAAATTACTTTTTGATGACAATGCCAATATTTCCCCCTGGCAGCATGGCTTGTGGCCATATTGGTTGGGGGATTCTGGGAGCCATAGCCTCAAAAGTAACTCTCCCAAACTCTGCTAATATAATGTTCAGGACAGGTTGAACTGGGTGATGCAAAAACCTGTGCATGGTATCCCATAGCTCATATAGGATGAATAGTAGTACTACAGAGTCTGCGCAATTCATTTTCCAACTACATGTTGGATATGAGACAGCAAAAGTGTGTGTGTACACCTATGCACAGAAATAAGAGAGGGGCTATAAACAACAGTTCACTGAACTGGATTGAGGTAAGCTGGCAGGGGACAGAGAGCTGCATGAGTATAATCGATGGAGCTGCGATAGGCAGTGACTCACCATTATGAACAACCTGTTTCCAGGCAAATAAAATAGCATGGATATACAGGGAGAAAACACTTCATTATGCAAGGACCAGCCTCTCTAGGTCATGTACCATGCATAACCTCTCCAACTTGCTTGTCCATCATAAGATGCTAACTTATGATGCAGAAATAGATTATATATATTTGGTTTAGAGTTATGAGTTTATACATCAATTCACACATGTCCTCTGGTGGGGCCATGCTTGCCATTCTTCCTCAGTGGAGGAGTAAGCATACCTTCTTTCCTTACTCTGAAATATGGCCTACAACACCTGGTATTTATTGGTGGTCTCCTATCCAAATACTATTCAGGGCTGACCCTGCTTAGCTTCCAAGCTTGGATCAGATCTGGTGCCTTTAGGGTAGTTAGGCTCTCCAGATTTTATCAACATGGTAGAAAATATAAAGCAAACTTGATATATTAACACACGAAAAAAATCAGCTTGTGGAAGATTTGTACATTGCTTTATGGATGTTGATGGGCAGAAAAAATGATACATAACTAGTTCTAATTATATTTAATAATATAAATGGCCCTAGTGAAAGGGTGAACCAAGACCATCAATATAAGATATTGACAGCTAAGAAAAAGGATATATTAAGAGCATGCTAGAGCAGACAAGATCTATGTTGTCCAGCATTCTGTTCACCCTGTGGCCAACCAGTTGCTTATGGGAAGCATACCTGCATGACACAACTCTACTTCTGTGTTCCCCTTGCAATAAATGTGTTGTTGTTGTTAACTGCCATCGACATCAACTTATGGTGATCCCATGAATGAGAGACCTCCAAGTCACTCTATCATCAACAGCCCTGCTCAAATCTACAGATATATAAAGCTGTAGATGGGAGGATACCATATGCCTGACCTTGTAAAAAGATGTGCATTTTGTGAATGTTTTTGCCTCTGATGAGACAAACCACCAGGTTTTGGCATTTTGTTTTGTTTCCTTTTCAAAGGATTGTGAAAATATTCATAATGGGGACATTTGATGGAAGAGAGGATGTATTCCCATATCTCAGTACCACCCTACTTTTATTCAGTCATGAGAATGGGAGACCTAATACACACTTCCATTCATTTAGACGCAGTTTCCTCTTGGGAGTACTTTCTTGTCTGCTGATAACCAAGTTGTGGAAACCTGCTTGCCAAAACTTGTTTGGTAACAGAGGAACATGAAAAGGGAGTTGAGGCCATAGGGTTGACTCAGAAAAGAGCAATCTAATGATGCAGAGATAACTTTGAATAATAGTATTTTGTATGATGAGTCAATCATATCGCTGTGGTTTCATGTATATCTCCCACCCCCAAGACTTCCTATTTTCAAACTGGAAGCTTTCCCAGAGCACATAAATTTTGAGACAGAGTAGAAACAATTTCTTCTGGGTAACTTAAAGTAGTGAGAATAGACCCCGTGTATTTAGTCCGTAAGTACCAAAACTCTATGGTGAATTTGCCACGGGTCAGCGTAAGAGGGGCGCTCCAAAAAAAGTGATACAAGGACTCCCTGAAACAACATCTCAGGCTCGGCCAAATTGATCACCAACAATGGTCCACTCTGGCCTCATATCGGGAGGCATGGAGATGCACTATCCACAATGCTGCAGCCTTATTTGAGAATCCACGCCGAACAAGTCTTGAAAAGAAACGACAACACAGAAAGAATCTCAACCCGGAAACATCACCCAAGGAGACCTTCTGCTGTGCTTTCTGCAACTGGACTTTTGTTTATCTTAGATTGGCCTTTTTAGTCATCAATGTGCTTGCAGAAAGAGCAGGATGAGTCCTTCCTAAATCTTCGTTTGTGAAGAATAGCCAGAGAGAGAGAGAGAGAGAGAGAGAGAGAGAGAGAGAGAGAGACTAAAACTGAGAGAAGCTCATAATTCCAGTGGAGGACCATCATGAGACAGAGCAGCAAAGATGTGTGTGTGTGTGTGTGTGTGTGCATGTGCGCATGTGTGTGCATGCACCTTCATGTGTGTTTTACTTCCAGGGACAACTGGAAAAAATAAACTATAAACTATGGGAAAGAAAGTAAAATCTTATTTTTATCTTTAGAGTTAACTATAATGCTAATATATTTTTCCAAAAGAGATTGGGGAGAAAAAGTCTTAGTTGTGTGAGAAGTGCTCCAAAGATTGTTAGGTTGTGAATTTCAGATGCTCAGCATCTCTAACACCTTTTGGACCAAAATAATGGTCACAGCATTCCATTTCACGTCTTGCAGTTAAGTCTATTTTCATAATCGCTGAAGTCTAAATGTGCTATTCCCAGGAGATCTGTGAGCAGTAACAGTCACTCTTCCATAGTATATGGGGTACACATGCTTCTGTAAAGCAGTTGTCTTATTCTCTAGGATATCCTTTCCTTTTTACAAATAAGGGCAAGGCTGTAATGATTTCTCTAGGCCAAAATTATGAAATACATATGAGCATAGTAATGGCTACTGATTAGTTTTGCAACGAGATCATGGTAACAGGGTATGCAGGGATTTAAGTCGTAATCCTCTCTCACCTATTTAGGAGCAAACTCTTAAATGAACCTCAAATGAACCATTAATCTCAGTGAAACTTACATCTGAGTAGACATGTATAGGATTGCTCTGAAAATATTTGAATTTCAATGAGGTATGGTCAATTATGATGCTTTCAACATGTTGTGCACCCTGTCTTGATCTGCCTTTGTAGAATACAAATCCTACAAGAACATTGTGATATAAAAAGTAAGCAAACACAAGGGAAGATGGCATTTCTAGAAATTCAGCTCCACTCTTAGCCAATATTACAGAGTTTCTCCCAGAGTTTATTTCGTTATTTCTGACTAGCAGAAGTACAGTAGGCCCACCATATCCACAGATGCTGAATCCATCCATCCATGGCTTGAAGATTTTTTAAAAAAATAATAATAATCCCAAAAGGAAACCTTGATTTTGCCATGTTATATAAAGGACACCATTTTACTACACAATTGGATATAAATGGGACTTAAACATCCATGGATTTGGTATCCATGGGAGATCCTGGAACTTAACCCAGTGGGTACCAGGGACCCACTGTAGTAGTTTTGTATTAGAAACCTCTTAGCCCTTTCTCCTCTACAGTATTCTTTCTCTTTCCCTCAACTTTTTCTTCTTTTCCCACTCCCCACTTTCTTTCTCATGTTTCTTTCCCTCCCTCCACCATGGTATTCATTTAGACCTTCTGCACATTTTCCTCCCATACTGGGAGGACGGACTCTCTCTCTCTCTCTCTCTTTCTCTCTCTCTCTCTCAGACACACACTACAAGAGACCTGCATCAGAAAGCATCATTTGAAGCTGCCTCGAGGCCTTGTGGAGAAATAATTTTTTTTGGCTTGTCTGCAGCTTTGGTACTTCTGATCAGAGAAGATCAACACCTAGTAGTTGAAGATGGTACTGTACAGATTTTAGTTAATTAAAATGGTGCTATTAAAAACGATGACAAGCTAACTCTGAGGGGCACATCTAAGGGCCCGTTGACATGGTAAAAAAAACACGTATGCTGTTCGGAAGATCGCTCTTCCATACACACAGCTGTTCAGATTCATACGTGTCATTCAGAAGGGGAGCTAGCGAATCCTCCGTAAACTATGTGGATTCGGCATTCGGAAGGAGTAGCGGATCTCGGCTTAAAATCCATACAGCCGTTCAAATGGCTGATGGTCTGTATGCCCTGTTTGCACACATACGAACAGGCAGTATAATCTGATTGGTTGGCTAGGGGTGGGGCTAGCAAGGAGGAGAATTGGAGCAGCCACCATGTTGGATTCCCAGCTAAGCGTGAGTCCGGTAAGTCCGTGAATTTTATATAATTATTTTTATTTTACATTATAAATAGGGAAAACTGAATGTACACAAAGCAGGCACCTTTTTCAATTAAAAAAAAAGCGGCGGGAGATTTAAAACTGCCGCTTGGCTTGCTCACTCCAGCCAGCTGGCGAAGGGGGTCAGACGGAATTTAGGGGGGGGGGTAAAAAATCATGTAGGTGGATCATATGCATACGAACAACTGCCTATTTGTATTCCGCCCCCCCCCCCCCGCCAAAAAATGGATTTTTTAAATCGTATAGACAGACCATCAGGATCTTCTTAATATACATACCAACTTTCCGGTTTCTAGTTTTCATAGTTTTGGAGCTATAGGAGAGACAGAGATGTATTGGGAATTGGGAATTGGCCCCACCTCAAATGTACGTACTTGCACTTGTGAGCTAAAGCAGGATGAAGCTGTTGTATTTGTACTATCGACTATTCTTTCTACATCAGATGCATGTAAAACTTCTGAGACAGGTTCTAATGAAATATAGGAGAAGGCATGCTAATAGGATTATAATTTTAATTATGTCTAGACAACAGAGATGTGGAACTACAAATGTTGCACACTTTTTATCTGTGGTAACACATCTTTTAAAAAAATGTTTAAAAGAAAATACTGTCCCCACTCAGGATGATTTTGACTTGTATTTGTATAAACAATAGCATTTGTATGATTTAGGTAGTATTATTTCATATGTACTTTCTTGGGATTTGGTTTTTTATACAGATATGAGGACCATACCCAAGTAAACTGCAGTGAAATAACGCTGGCCCACCCTTCCTGAACTAGTATCCTTGATATGTTTTAGACGACAAATCCCATCATCAAATGACCCTGCAGGATAGGGCTTGTGGCAATTGTAGTCCAAAACATATGAAGTGTAGTGTGTTGGGGAAGAATGTGCTAGCCTCTTTTTTCTTCTATTTCCTGTACCTGTAAAAATATATTTTTTTAAAAAAAATATTCCTATGGTGCTACACACACACACACACACACACACACACACCTAAATTGATCATGAGCTGGCTGTGTTGTGCAAGTTCTCATATCTATTCTACTTTTATGTCTTATTTTCTTTGTGAACCACACATAAAATATACAGTATATCTTCTCTGCTGTGCAATGAGATAATGAATCTGGGGGCACGAGCACCCACATACCTCCCTGGAGCGGGAGTGCCTGTGTGTCTCCCATGGGAAGGAGCGCCGGTATGCCTTCTCTTCATATTCTCGCATTGGGTTAATTATGTTCTCTGAAAGGCCATGGAGAAGGGTTTGAAGCATTATCTACCCCTCTCTGATATAATTATTTAAGAAGCCTGCTCTTCATAGAGCTGATGTGGCTTTTTATTTGCTATAGGGCATTTAATTTTCTGGAAAATCTGCAATGGGGATTTGAGGTCCCTATTGGATTATCTGCTGGGGGAAAGGGGCTAGGCAGACAGTTGCCCCATTTCTATGGCAGGTAGAGGGGGAGATTTTGGTAGTTTGATGAGCACCTTTGGCACCTCCCCCTTTTGGAGGTGAAGGTGGAGAGCTGGAACTGCCCCTTTAGTTCCAGCGTACCTCCTTTGGAGCTGGCCTGAGGGATACCCCCTTTAATTTATGCAAATTCAGGGAGGGACTTTTAAGTTGGCCTTGCAGACTGACTGGGGGGCAACCCAGCTTATAGGTTCTCCCTGGGGTTCTGGTATTTTTGCCCAAGGGAAGTTGGGGAGGGGCTCTTGGAGTTAACCTCCTGCCCCAACAGTTCCCACACTAGGTTGCTCCCCCATTGCAGATCTCTCAGAATAGGGTTAAATAGGTTATAGCTAAATAAAAGTGATCCTTTATATCCCAGTTATATGTGTGGTCTCTTTATTTGTGTCTGGTCTCCTTATTCCTGGGTCTACCATCAAATATCTGTATACCTAAATTGTTCATGAGCTGGCTGTGTTGCATAAGTCCTCACATCTATTCTAATTTTATGTCTAATTTTCTTTGTGAACCACACATAAAATGTATATATTCTCTGCTGTGCAATGAGATAATGAATTCTTCGTGTGTCTACATGTAAGATGTTGCCCTGAGAATAATGTCTAATTCCTCCCTCCTCCCTCCTCCCCTTTCTTTTTCTTAGAGGTAAGAACTATGGAAGGTTTTGGTGCACCATTTATTTTTATGATAATTTAAATATGTTAATACTATACCTATGAGTTTTATATAATATGCATCTTGCATAAAAAGCTGATTTTACTCCTGAGCTTCCATCTGTAGGAAAAAAGGGGGAGGCAGGGAGAGAAAAAGAAAGAAAACCTTTGCTAGCGCTAAAGGCATCTTTGGCCATGTTATTAAAATGCCATAAAACCACATTCTCTCTAGACTTTTAACAACTGTCTTGCACTGCACGACAGCTCAAAAACATATATTTCCTTTTGCAAACAGGTGCTTTAGAATTAATGATCACAGTTTTGTGAGAACATTTAACAAATGCATACTTGTAGTCAAGGCTGTCTCTGCACCGTGTGGTATGACAAATAGCTCAATGCTTGATGGTAGTTTCATTAATTTTTTCCATAAAAAAAATCTCTTCAATTTTGGCTAATTCTGCTACCTGAATCCTTCTGTATTTGTGCTTATTCAAAGGCAATCACCTGTACTACCTCTAAAAAACAAAAACACCCCCCCCCAAAAAAAACCCTATTGCACAGGAGGGATGGAAAGACAAAAATCCTGCCCTGTCTAGTAAACAACAACAAGGCAATAAAGAGGAGACACTGCAAGAGGGGATAAAGTAGTTTTTAAATATCTACCACAGTTGGAGCCACTCTAATAACCAAATGAAATGCAGTGCCTAATCCTTTCTAAATTAGAAGCATATTAAATCTTACAGAGCCCTGAGAAACAAGCCAAGATACTTAGCTATTGCAGGTTTTTCAACAATGACTCTCTCTCTCTCTCTCTCTCTCTCTCTCTCTCTCTCTCTCTCTCTTTCTTTCTTTCTTTCTTTGTATTTGCTTTTGGTAAACACTGCATAGTAGTGGCTTCAGTTTAAAAATGCATGACCAACAGCAGCCTGCTTTTCAAAGCATCTTGCCAGAACAAGGCTGGTTCATTTAACAGGGATTTCTGTTAAGGAAACACATTTGAGGGCTAGTACAGGATGCTGCTAAAGGATTGTCTGGGGCAAGAAGACCACATCCAGAATGGACTATGATTAAATAGCAAGAGATTGCTCTTGTTTAATAACCTCCCACCATCTTGATTTGGCAGCAAACTTTATCAGACAACCCTCCTCAAATGTTCTTTTGCTGGCATATTTTAAACCGTTTTTTCTGCTGACAAAAGAACCCTTTCTATGAGCAGCATTCAAAGGCATCCCCAGGGTTGACAGAGCACTAACGGAGCTCTGTTTACTTCCTGGTTCCAGATCTCACCGATTCTCGCAAGAAGATGTGAGCACAGTAATTTTAAAAAATACATCAAAACCAAGACACAAAACATAGACACAAGCACAGAAACACACTTTTAAACTTAAAAGTGAACTGGGAAAATTCATAAAAAGATTGTCCACTACCTGGTTTTTGTGATCTCATCTGGAAGTGTTCTGACAATTAACACTGTAATCACGAGAGCTAAATGCCGCGCAGTTTCAAACACTGGCAAAAACGCAAACAAAACGCTACAGCAGATCTATTGATGGCTTGGGCAGTTGATAAAAAGGAATGCCGTATTAACTACTTAAAAATGCCAAAGCATCACGTCATGCAGTATAGGCACACTTTTATGGTCATTAGGCACCATTATGACTCCATATTTGCTACATCTGATAAAGTCCAGGGAAAATCCTGCTTAATCCTCTGTTACCCTAATTTTTAGCTGCTTTTAAAATGTCCCTGTTTTTGTCCTTGGCTTACTTCAATTGCTGCAAACTGAGCTTGAAGCACACAAGTAGTTCACACTCATTTTAACACAGCAGTGGGAAGAGGAGAGGAGGGGCAGAATCTTGCCTTTCTCTGTAGACTTAGGCAAAAGCAAACTGCTGCAGCCTTTCCTAGCTTGTGTGTTCTTCCTCATTAATAACTTTTGCCATCTTGATCACACTCTGATGTTACTTGGCATGTTCCAGTTTTCTTCTGTGAGATGTGGTAGGATATGTTTTAAAAACTCTTCATATGGCTGCCAATCTGCGTCCAGTCTGAATTCGAGGTGTTTGTGATGATGCATTTAAAACTCTAAACAGCATGGGATCTTGATACTTGAAGGAGCACCTCTTCCTATATATGCCTGCCCAAGGGCTGAAGCTGTTTGCAGGAGCCCTCCTCTGTGTCTCACCAGTGAGGTTACAGGAGAAGGTCTTCTCAACTGTGGTACCCCTTCTGTGGAATGCACTTCCATGAGAGGCCCAAATAATGCTAATGCTGGTTTTACTTAGGTACTGCCTAGAAACATGGGCCAGAATTCACTTGGGAACTTACATTTTTGCTAGTGGACTTACAGCTGTGGGAAACAGAATCAAGCAGATTTGCAGCCTCTGTATTCAGCAAAGGGCTGCTGTAATGTTACTACATAGGGGAGTCAGCAAAGTGACCATTGTGCATCAATGCCAATGCACAACAGGACCAATGTGCTTTGGGACTGATGCACAACTGGGCCATGCACATTGAAATCAATGTGGACTGGAATACTGGCTAGGGAGTGCAGATTGGAACACTATTGTTGGTGCTCTCATGTGCCTCTTTGCAATTCTCTGGGAGGGTTCCTTAGCCCTTCTGCTATGCAGTTAAGTATGCACAAAGTTATGTAACATCGCTAAGTATATGCAAAGTTAGGTGATATAGAATCATGACCATGGCCATTGGCTAAAGCTTTCAAAGATTTGTTCCAAAATATTTTAAATTTTGAAATGTTAAGCTTCTTCACCTATTTTTAACTTGTAGAGTCTTATCGCACTCCAAGGAAAAGCAGCAAAGCAGCAGGAATGTTCCATCTTTCCTGCTGCCTTCCCACATGACATCATTGTTTTTTCATTCTGGTTCCATAAGGGTCCGAGGTAAAACCATGACTTTTTGCTAACCAAGAAAACTTGTTTTCCAAAAGATGCCATTTTAGCTTGGTCCGCAACAGGACTGGAATGAAAGGATGCTGGAAGGATGCAGATGTCATGCAGGAAGGCAGCAGGAAAGACAGAATGTTTCTGCTGCTTTGCTGCTTTTCCTCAGAGTGCAGCAAGGGCCGTAGACTTATTTAATATGCTTTTGTACTATTAATACTTAACACTGCATTTACTTATATACCACCCCATGATCTTGTGGTATAGGGTGGTATACATACATAATATATATATATATATATATATATATATATATATATATATAATGATAATAGTGTTTCCCTCACTATTCCTGTTCTAACACAAACATTGGGGGCACCCATCTACACAAAGCCAGTGCTGATAATGTCAGAAAGCATAAACCTTTAAAGCAGCTTAATGGCCTTCATAAAAGTTAAGAACACGAGCCACCCTCCCAAACCTAAACTACCACACACTTACAGCTGCATGTGCACACTGCCCTCAGGCAGTCGTGGATCTGTGACAGCAGGCAAAAACTTATTATTTTCCTGAAAGAAAGGAAGCAGCAGAAGAACAGCCCATGTGCATTCCACCTCAGATCCTTTAAACTGTGAGGGAGATAGTTCTCTGGCAACATGGAAGACCATGTCACCTGCCTCATCATGACACCAACATGGTAGAAAGGGTGAGGCAGTTCTTAGAGCAATGGCAGAAATCTCAGGGGACTGATTTGTTTCTTTGGGTCTCCAGGCGGGGAGACAAATCTCAGAGTGAGTGGCACTGAAGAATGGTGCTTTTGTTTAATTGAGAGGTGGACACCTAACCTCTATTAAAATTTGTCCAGTGAAGAACAGTGCATCACCTTCTCAGGCAGTTCATTCTGCTATTGAACAAATCTTACCATCATTAAGTAGTTCCTGATGTTTAGTTGGAATTTTTTCTCTGGTGATTTGAATTTATTGGTTTGAGTCTTATCCACAAGAGCAGCAAAAAACAAGCCCACTGTGCCTTCCACATGATAGTCCTTCAAGACATTTAAAGAAGGCTATCAAATCATTTTTCAATCTTCAGGCTAAACTCACCCAACTCCCTCAACCATTCCTCAATATCCCAGCCTTCAATTCCTTATGAAGTAATTATCTTGATTCCTTATGAAGTAATTATCTCAATATGAGCTCCTGGACAAGTAGACACATTATTACTCCAGAACTCATGGAGGGAATAAGTGAATAGATATTTGAATTACAGAGTCATGAATAGGCCTGATTTACCTCTTTGTCTGGGTTGCTTTGAACTATATTGACATGCATGCTATTGCCATACATGCATACACAGTAGAGTATTGAGGATGATCCTGTTGCCCTGATTTGTGTATGTTTATCTGTTGCACACACACACATGCTATTTTTACTTGTATAAAATGAAATGTGTGAGACATTAATCCATTCTCTGTAAAGCATATCTTTGGATAGCTTGCAAGAAGAATATAAATAAAAGTTGGTTACAAAAACCAACATTATATAGAGAAGATTGGCATGTTGCAAAGTCACAGCCCAGGGACACACCCAAAACTATCCTTAGGTACCTTTCTCAGGATCAACATGAAATCTTGAAATGGCAACTTGTAAGTAATGGGCAAAACAGGCATGTACTGTATTTTCTGCAGAGATTTTGAAGTAAGGGGAGGGGAATGACTGAAGAATTTCTGGAGACTTGAAATGGAAAGCATTGGAAACCTTATCAAGATAATTTCTACACCAAAGTGTGTTGTACACAGTGTAAGTTGGCATCACACTTCACTGAAGCTAATACTTTCCTCCACTGAGATATAAGTTTCAGATCTGACAATGATTCTCAGGATCATTTCATATTGTGGTCCACAGTTTGTACATGCAGCATACAAATGTGTGATGAATGGGATGCTGGAGTCAAACATTTACAATTTTTAATGTGGATCAATATCTCTG